>JAEAOA010002251.1:22500-495000 GCA_016746295.1 Potamilus streckersoni | reverse complement strand
ATGTCAAGGTCTTTACACCATGGTAGGCTATGATTGACTACATAAATAGCATCAAGGTCTTTACACTATGATTGATTACATAAATAACATCAAGGTCTTTACACCATGATAGACTACATAAAAACATCAAGGTCTAAACACCATGATAGACTACATAAAAAACATCAAGGTCTTTACACCATGATAGACTACATAAAAAACATCAAGGTCTTTACACCATGATAGACTACATAAAAAACATCAAGGTCTTTACACCATGATAGACTACATAAAAAACATCAAGGTCTTTACACCATGATAGACTACATAAATAACATCAAGGTCTTTACACCATGATAGACTACATAAAAAACATCAAGGTCTTTACACCATGATTGACTACATAAATAACATGAAGGTCTTTACACCATGATAGATTACATAAAAAACATCAAGGTCTTTACACCATGATTTACTACATAAATAACATCAAGGTCTTTACACCATGATTGACAACATAAATAACATTAAGGTCTTTACAACATGATAGACTACATAAAAAACATCAAGGTCTTTACACCATGATTGACAACATAAATAACATTAAGGTCTTTACACCATGATAAATTTTAACAAAAATGTCAAGGTCTTGCCAAAGCATATGAATTATTCCATTGATCCCAACTTCCTCAGAGGTATAATAAAAGGTTACGATCAATGCGAAATTTAGATGAAATGTCATTTGAAATTACAAAATATATTTGTACAGGAAACGTGAAATTGGTTATAATGACAAGCAATCATTTGGATAAAAAATGTTATATTGAAGTTAAAAGCCATATCATTCTTCACTCATTAAAATTAGATGGAAGTAAAACACTTTGTGTGCTGTTTGCTTACCAAAGTGCTTAGATGCAGACATTTTTAAACCTACACAAAAGAATACATTTTAGTGAACTATAGAATACCTACCTATCTGATCACATAAACATGTTAATATTAAAAACTGCAACAGTAACTCTACTACCCCTAAGTCCCTCCCTCCCTGAAAGATGAAAAAAGAACCAAAAATATATATATATATATATATATATATATATATATATATATATATATATATATATATATATATATATATATATATATATATATATACATACATACACAATGAAAGCAGCTCTTGCAGATTATCTCCCTTTGACATTGCTAGGTTGACAACCATATTCCTAATATTTCTTAGTATAAACTTGACCAGATCTGATAACAGGATAGATAGGAGTACTGCTAGTAATATGATCGGGTAAATATTCTTGTATGAACATAATTGTCAAAAACTGCTTTTAGTCCAATAAATTACTCAGTCACATTACCTTAAAGGATATGTGCAAGAGAAAGAGTAATGATGTGAGGAAAGACTTCTTTCCTAGGAGCATTAAGGCTGCTCAACTGATTGTGTGAACATATCCAAAATAATGAAATTACATTCATCAATTTGATATTCAAATGCAAATTCATTTTTGAATCTTTCAGGGAGGACTGGATTCAGCATTAAAAGAGTTATATGCTAGAGGTAATGTGGTAGGTTAATATATTTGTGGGAGATAAAAGATGTACTGTACATACTAAGGATACATTTTCTTATAAACTTTGCATGATATAAACAATTTTATCATAAAGAGAGAGAACAAGAGAGTAAAGAAAGTGGACCTTTTGACCTTTTTACATAATTTAATGTCCTGAATGAATGGTCAGCATCTTATAATGGTCAGGACCTTATAAGATCTCTCTCTACCAAGACAAGAATATAATTTAATTTGCTAATTTTTGCACACACTCTCTTCATTTAGAGAAAGAGAGAAATAATTTTCTTTTCACTTCATTGATAAGGAATATCTTTCTTTCTTTCCATGATCTATATCAATATCTGATAGACAATGGCATGGTTACAAGATTGATAGATGCATAGATGTACATGAATAAGACAGATAAGTCCAAAATTTAAGACCAAAATTTTAAATACAAACCAATAGTTCTTTTGAAGATGGTCATTGTGTCAGCCACATTGGATTTCAGATTTGTACTCTGTTCACTTAGTACCAAATAATAAGCTGTCTTCATGTGAAAACTTCATGACGGTAAGACTACCACGCTGACCATTCATTCAGGACAATATGACCATCATGCTGACCATTTATTCAGGATGATATGACCACCATGCTGACCATTCATTCAGGACGATATGACCATCATGCTGACCATTCATTCAGGATGATATGACCACCATACTGACCATTCATTCAGGACAAGATGACCACCATGCTAACCATTCATTCAGAACAATATGACCACTATGCTGACCATTCATTCAGGATATGACCACCATGCCAACCATTCATTCAGGATGATATAACCACCATGCTGACCATTCATTCAGGATGATATGACCACTATGCTAACCATTCATTCAGGATGATATGACCACTATGCTGACCATTCATTCAGGACAAGATGACCACCATGCTGACCATTCATTCAGGACAATATGACCACCATGCTAACCATTCATTCAGAACAATATGACCACTATGCTGACCATTCATTCAGGACGATATGACCACCATGCTGACCATTCATTCAGGATATGACCACCATGCCGACCATTCATTCAGGATGATATAACCACCATGCTGACCATTCATTCAGGATGATATGACCACTATGCTAACCATTCATTCAGGATGATATGACCACTATGCTGACCATTCATTCAGGACAAGATGACCACCATGCTGACCATTCATTCAGGACAATATGACCACCATGCTACCATTCAATCAGGATGAGTAGCTACAAAAAGGGCTTTAATAAGGCCACTGTGGCAAAATATTGGTTGTAACACTGGCATAATTTTCATATTTTGACCAGCAAGAGAAAATGTAATGTTTCTTAGTGTTTTGGCATGACCATGTATTTACGATTAGAAATAACAAGATTCACGAGATGTTGCTCTGGCAATGTTGGATGTCTGAACCGAACCATTTTAAATTTGTCCAATTATACATCACAAGAAATCTTGAGGTAAACACTCCACACCAACAGGACCCAGTTTTCAGAGGAATAGTGATAACAAGATTTTCTGGATGGCCACTATAGCAGTGTTATTGGGTACCCAAAAAGCATCACTTCATTTAGGACTTATTAGGTACCCAACAGGCACCACCTCATTTAAGATTTATTAGGTACCCAACATGCACCACTTCATTTTGGATTTATTGGGTACCCAAACAGGCACCACTTCATTTAGGACTTATTAGGTACCCAATAAGCACCACTTCATTTAGGACTTATTAGCTACCCAACAGGAACCATTTCATTTAAGAATTTTTAGGTACCAAACATGCACCACTTCATGTATGACTTATTAGGTACCCAACAAGCACCACTTCATTTAGGACTTATTAGGTACCAAACAGGCAATACTCCATTTAGGACTTATTAGGTACCCAATAGGCACCACTTCATTTAGGACTTATTAGGTAACCAACAGGCACCAATTCATTTATGACTTATTAGGTACACAATAGGAACCACTTCATTTAGGACTTATTAGGTACCCAACATGCACTACTTCATTTAAGTCTTATTAGGTACCCAACAAGCAATACTCCATTTAGGACCTATTAGGTACCCAATAGGCACCACTTCATTTAGGACTTAGGTAACCAACAGGTACCACTTCATTTATGAATTATTAGGTACCCAACAGGCACCACTTCATTTAGGACTTATTAGGTACCCAACAAGCACCACTTCATTTAGGACTTATTAGGTACCCAACAGGAACCACTTCATTTAGGACTTATTAGGTACCCAACATGCACCACTTCATTTAGGACTTATTAGGTACCCAACAAGCACCACTTCATTTAGGACTTATTAGGTACCCAACAGGAACCACTTCATTTAGGACTTATTAGGTACCAAACATGCACTACTTCATTTAGAACATATTAGGTACTCAACAAGCACCACTTCATTTAGGACTTATTAGGTACAAACAGGCACCACTCCATTTAGGACTTGCTAGGTACCCAATAGGCATCACTTCATTTAGGACTTATTAGGTAATTAACAGGCACCACTTCATTTAGGACTTATTAGGTACCCAACAGGTACCTCTTCATTTAGGACTTATTAGGTACCAAACAGGCACCACTCCATTTAGGACTTATGAGGTACCCAATAGGCACCACTTCATTTAGGACTTGTTAGGTAACCAACAGGCACCACTTCATTTAGGACTTATTAGGTACCAAACAGGCACCACTTCATTTAGGACTTATTAGGTACTTAAATAGGCACCACTTCATTTAGAACTTATTAGGTACCCAACAGGCACCACTTCATTTAGAACTTATTAGGTACCCAACAAGCACCACTTCATTAGGACTTAGTTACGTAACAAGCACCACTTCATTTAGGACTTATTAGGTATCCAAAAGGAACCACTTCATTTAGGACTTATTAGGTACCAAACAGGCACCACTTCATTTAGGACTTATTAGGTACTTAAATAGGCACCACTTCATTTAGAACTTATTAGGTACCCAACAGGCACCACTTCATTTAGAACTTATTAGGTACCCAACAAGCACCACTTCATTTAGGACTTAGTTACGTAACAAGCACCACTTCATTTAGGACTTATTAGGTACCCAAAAGGAACCACTTCATTAGGACTTATTAGGGACCAAAAATGCACCACTTCATTTAGAACTTATTAGGTACTCAACAAGCACCACTTCATTAAGGATTTATTAGGTACCAAACAGGCACCACTTTATTTAGGACTTATTATGTATCCAATAGGCATCACTTCATTTAGAACATATTAGGTAACCAACAGGCAACACTTCATTTAGGACTTATTAGGTACCCAACAGGCACTACTTTATTTAGGACTTATTAGGTACCAAACAGGCACCACTTCATTTTGAACTTATTAGGTACCCAAATAGGCACCACTTCATTTAGGACTTTTTAGGTACCCAACAAGCACCACTTCATTTAGGACTTATTAGGTACCCAACAAGCACCACTTCATTTAGGACTTATTAGGTACCCAATAGATACCACTTTATTTAGGACTAATTACATATCAGAAGAAGACCTGCAGTAAAATATGACTTAACATTCATCAGGAGGAGCAACAACATGAGTTTAAGATGACCACTGAGGCATTTATACTGAAAGTCCAGGTGGCACAACAACATGATTTTAAGATGACCACTGATGCAGTTATATTGAAAGTCCTAGTGGCACAAGTTTTATTTAGGAGAGGTAGCCATCACAAACTTATGTGAACAGATGGTCTATTATTGGACAATAATGAATTCCATAATATTTTCTGCCCTATACCTGTTAGAACTAAGAAAAATGTCCTCATCTCACCTGAAATAGAGAACTGTGCCAATCTCATGCTGGAATCTAAGGAACAGATCCAATTCCTTGTTGTCAATCCTAACAGATCCAGATCTGTTTATCTCTTGCACAAGACTGAGTGGTGCAACCTGATAGAAAGAACAATGCAATCTTAAAGTGTAATGACTAAGGTGATAGATTCCTGTAATATGAAAACCATTAAAAGGGATGATGAACACTTTATATTATAACACATTGTTTTTACTATTCTGCAAACTATCTGATATTTATACATTTTCACAACAGTCATCTTCTTTGATGTATTCTGCTTGATATATTAGATTTAAGAACTATCTTTTAAAATAATGAGAGAGGTCTTTACAAACATATTTCATGCTAACAGTACCTTAACACCAGAAACTTTTAATGTCATGATTGCTTGTTCTAAGGGTATCCAACGGGCCGGTCTTTCTTCTCCCCAATGGCGCTGCTCCTTTGCCAGTTCTAAAATCCGTCTTTTCAGCTCCTCCAACTTGAGGTTTGAGTCACACTGGGTGTTATCAATGGCAATATCATCCACCAGGTGGAGTATGGTTGGCTTGTCCTTCAGCATGTAGCGAATTTTTCTAAAGTATTCATTAATTACCTGTTGTCTAGAATTCTGTGAGGAAGATAAAAGAGCAGTTAACCCATGGTACAGTCACTTGCCAGTGGTAGGATAAGTGACATGCTGCATTTTAAATTACATGCATTGAAAATGCATCCATGCCTCTGTCATGTTAATAATTCATTTTGGACAATTTCATTATTTGTAGGTGGACAATATCAATTCAGTACATGAAGCTGACCATCGCCTGTATGTCAAGCCCATGCCTAGCAATATTCAACACCTAGTGAGAATGAGATAAAATGGTACTGAATTAAAGAAAAGTAAAACCTTTAACGTAATGGCAAGCTTTTAGTGTTTAATATACATACTTGTAATGTTATGAAAACTGATAACTTTTTTGACTAAATGTTAAGGCAGATTTGGCAGAAACCAGCTTAAATTTAACAAATCACATACTCAGAACATGTCAACAGTAACACATTTTTGATGTACTACAGTTTTTTTTCACACTTTCCATATATCTGAATATACTCCAGTTAAATAAGACCTAAGCATCCCAAACAGTTGCACACCTAAGTATAGCAAGTTGAAAAAATTAGCCAATTTTGTACAAGTAATCAATGGATTTACAACAAAATGCAATTAATTTTCAAAACAGGTACTATTATGATAAGTTTTTCTTCCAAATCTCATAACTCGCCACCTGATTCACCAATTTCTACAAGTTGTATCAAGATAAAATAATGTTATCATAACTTATTAAAATATGGCAAGGTTCAAGGAAAAACACATATTTGAAACATAACTTACAAATTGGACTAGTCATGGATATGAAAGATGGAATAAACCAGTGTTTCTTTATTTGTGTAGAATATGTGTATGTGAGTGTAAACTGCAGAAATGGGACATTGGTTGGAATACACAATTCCACTTTGAAATACTCATTGTAAACAAGTACCTTTTCAGCATCCAACAATAAATTATTTTCAATAATTTCATTTATAATATTCTTTGCACTTCATTTTGAATTGGCTATATTCTATTAAAATTAGAGAATATAATGGATTGTTGGATACTTAACAATTATCTGACAAATAAAAAGATATTTCAGTGAATGTTGTCATAATTTTGACTTGACCACACTATCTCTCCCATTTCTGGAATTTAATCCATGTTGGTCTGCATATATGGAATTATGACAATGTTTCCATACTGCAGTTTTGTTTCCATCATTTTTGTGAGGTGTACATGATTATATTGAGGTTCACAAACCAACATTGCCAGACAAAGAACAATGTTTTCAAATTTTGTTGGGATTTTGTAGAAAACATATTTTAAAGCAAGACTATTCATTACTTGAAGAATAAATTATGCTCATGGTTGTTACAATTTGATTTTACTTGATCAACATTTCCACATTGAGGAGGATGTTTCAAATGTAGTGATTCCTTGCAATGAGATAAGTTTTTGGAATAATATCAGAAATCATCATTTAAATGGAAGTCCATGAAATCTTTATAAGGCCAGAAAGTATTTGTATAGATTTATCTATCAAACAGCCTATCCTATCAAACAGCCTATCAAACTGTTGACTTTGTATTTATGTATGGAAACAATTTCATGCCAAGAGGTATTGTGTGGGGAAAAGGTGGGGACCAATTTTAAAGTTCTATATCTTTCAATTTAGTTGTTTGGAGGCAATTAATTTGTTAAATGTTATGGACACTGCATACCTCTGGAATCTTATCCAGGTGTGTTCCCACCAAGATGACAACAGGAATGCCTGAATCAGTGGAAGGTGTGCAGGAATGTATGGAATTGAGCCAGATCTCAATCATATCTAAAACAGAACAAAAAACTTCTCTGGATATATATGTGTACCCTGCTACTACTACTTCTACGAAAACATCTACTACTAATACCACTACTACTACCACTACTACTACTACTATTTCTACTACTACTACCACCACTAATACTATAACAATTAATAATAATAACAATTAATAATAATAATAATAATAATAATAATAATAATAATAATAATAATAATAATAATAATAATAATAAAACCACCATTATTACTATAACAATTAATACTTCTACAAAAATGCTGCTACTGTTACTACTACTATGACTAGTACTACCACTAATACTACTACTACTATTACTACTTCTACTACTACTACTACTACTACAACTACTAATGCTACTACTACTAATGTTACTACAACTACTACTATGATTACTACTACTACTACTACTACTACTACTACTACTACTAATAATAATAATAATAATAATAATAATAATAATAATAATAATAATAATAATAATAAGTTACTGTTCTCAGCCATGTTCTCCTCATTCAATCACAGGAGTCTGCAGTTTTATCAACAAAACTCGACGAAATTTCTGACTACATGAAATCACCTTAACGGTAATTTATACCGTTAAGGTGATTTCATGTAGTCAGAAATTTCGTCGTGCTTATTGATAAAACTGCCGACTACTCTTGCGATTTAATACACTCAGCAGCTCTCAGTTTGAGACTCAAATCACTTACATAGACATCCGGTGTCTCATCATTTGTATGCTAACGACACTTAAAAATTCAAAACTAGCCGCCCTACTTAAGTACAGACTACCATCCAAGCCATAAAGAGGTTCCTTTCCCATATGAATGGCAGGTACCAAACTGAAGATGATTGATGATAAAACTGCAACCATCCTGATCACTACGCAGACACGCTCTGCAAGTATCAGCTGTACCGACATTAAACTTACCGATTAGGAGTCTGATGTTTTATCAATAAATTTACAACGAAATCTCGGACAACGTGAAATCACCTTATCGGTATTATGAATTAACTGATAATACGGACAAGGTGATTTAATGTTGTCGTCGTATTTTATTTATTAAACATCAGACTACTATGCTTATAATCAGTTCATACCAACATATAACGAACATATGTGACAGTGTTGTTTTAACTACATACGCAAACAAAAAAGAAAGCTAGCCTCAAGCTTGCGTCCTCACACTTGGGCAGACTGATTTAATCTCAACTGACTCGCTCGTTGGAATGAAGGGCGATGTTAACCAATTGTCCTAGATGTGCAGCAGGTTGTAACGGTTCCTGTCCATATTCAGCCTCAAATGTGAATATTGCTACACAAAAGTATGCAGAGGAACTACGGATCGGATATCCTACAAAATGTGCGGCAATAGGAAAGCACTGATATAAAAATTGGTTCGATGTGTGTGTGTGTGTGTGTGTGTGTGTGTGTGTGTGTGTGTGTGTGTGTGTGTTAAGGATAGCTTTATAAATCGTTGCTAAGACAGGGACTGAGTCCGTTACAACTTGCCTAATATCTGGGACAATGTTAAGTATCTTTTGTATAGATAGAGTAATTTTATTAGTACACTAATTACTAGCTTTGGCTTGAGGCAATAATGAAACAAGTAGTACTCCGTACTCACATTAGAGCTTACACTGCATTTAAATACGTACTGCTGAAAGTTAAACTGTGCCATTCCGTAAGGTAAATTATCATGGCCCCTGTCTCCATTAAGTCTCTTTCACCGCTAAGAGCTGCACTTACCGTGAACTTTACACAACTTCATCCCCTCTATGTCCAGGAAACACTCGTCGTCTTTGATGAGATCTGTAACCTGTTGGCTAAGATCTATGACCAAGAGATATATCGCACGATTTGTCAGAAAGGTCTGGTGAGTTGTGTAGAACACATATTGTCCTGCAAAATCCCACATTGCCAGTGCTGCGTACTCCTCAATGTTTTTCTCTAGTTTGTCAGTATTCTTATTGACCAAGTGAAGAATTTCTATCACTGTATCCTTCGTCTCACTCCTATTGGACATTGCCTCACCTGATACATTGGAAAGATTGCTTGTCGTTTTTCCTGAATGTTCTATACCCTTCTTATTCATCTTCGTAATGGATGATAGAGATTTCTGGCTGGATGGGAGAAGTTTTGATTTTTTGATTGAAGCCTTAATTTGCATAGGTCGTTTGTTTGTTTTAGAAATACTGGTTTTATCACGATTTTTACTCCCATTTTCTTTATTGGCAGAATGGTCATCATTTCTTCTCTGGCCTTCACTTGCATTCTGTTTTTGAGCATGCCCATTTAATAGCTTTACAAGGCGCTGCAGTCTAAATTGTTGCTCAGCATCTGAATGAAAGAGCATAAGCTAACTAAATGTAAATATAAACAACATTTCAAGAACTGGAACAGAGGCAACTTGGAATATTTATATATATATATATATATATATATATATATATATATATATATATATATATATATATATATATATATATATATATATATAATTCGTACTCTACGGAGTTTCGAACCCCAGGTCCGCGATTAAACGGCACCCATCGCCTTGCCGGCACACACCAGCTCATGTCCCGTCACGACTAGGCACGCAATACCAAACAATGATGGCTATGAATTGGTATTATATCAACTCCTATGTAGCAGACAAACTCGCTTAACGACGCAGTGATTGATTCTCATATTCTCATATATATGCAAATTCGTTCCAGATTCCTAATAAGGAAATCAAGGTATATAGGATATTTATTACAAAGAATTATAAATATATTCCTAACATAACAGAAGGTGTTATCCCTGAATTATATAGAAGAATGCGTGATAATAGTAGACATAATTGATAATTTAAAACAAATAATACTATCATACAGGTTAGAAAATTATAATTTGTACTCTATGGAATTTCGTAACCAGGTCCGCGAGTAAAAGGCACCCATCGACTTGCCTGCACACACCAGCCCATGTCCTGTCCCGACTAAGGACACATCACAAAAATGATGTCTCTGAATCGGCGTTATATGAACTCGTGTGTAGCAGACACTTGCTTGACGACCTAGTGATTAATTATCATATATATGCAAATTCGTTCCAGATTCCTATTAAATAAATCAAGGTATATAGTATTTTTATTACAAAGAATTAAAAATAGATACCAAACAGAACAGAAAGTGCTATCCCTGGATTCTATAGAAGAGGCATAATTAATAATTTAATATAAATAATACTATCATACAGGTTAGAGAAGTATAATTCGTACTCGACAAACCTAGGTCCGCGAGTAAACGGCAGGTCCGCGAGTAAACGGCAGTTTCGCGAGTAAACGGCAGTTTCGCGAGTAAACAGCACCCAAGATTATTCTTTATCATAGATTATATAACTGAAAGTTAAATTAAACTTTTACGATTGACTTGGATTATGTCGGGGTACTAACACAGTTAATGTTTGAAGATTATGAAGCCGTTAAGAGTAATGACGAATCAATCTCAGTATTTAAAACAATCACCTTAGTACGAGTCATGACGTAGCACCTAACGTTTGATATATGTAACGTCAATATTGTTTATGATATCAAGACTGGTCGTATTGCTGAAAAGGTGACAGATGTTATATAATGATGGCACATAATGTAGACTGTCTATATACTTTAGAAAATAGAGCAGAGTAAAACAAAAATTTTGGGACCCAATTATTTTAGAACAATAATCATCTTGTATACTATCAAGAAACGTTGAGGACACGAGACTGTTCAAACTAAATGATGTGGTGACACCGTTAGCTCACTTGACCATGTAGTCTTCATCTGACCATTAGAACCATTGTGTGTATTGGTAGATGACCAGAGATGCACATGACTTTGTAATCCTAAGGAAAAAACTTTTATTTTCGGAACAGTGAGGCACTTCAGAGAGAGCATTTGTAATAATTTTTAAATGAAGAGTATTTGGAAATTATGGATGGATGTATAGGAGAGAGAGAGAGAGAGAGAGAGAGAGAGAGAGAGAGAGAGAGAGAGAGAGAGAGAGAGAGAGAGAGAGAGAGAGAGAGAGAGAGAGAAGGGGGGTTGACAAAAAGACGATTTACCTTTCTCTTGTTTTGTCCACTCTCCAGATGCCAAGGAAACTTTACAACACTCGATATGAACATCTATCCCTTCAGTGCTCTTCTTGTCAAGTATATTAACATCTTCTCCCAAAAGGCGTTTGGTTAGCGTTGTTTTACCCACCCCATACTGACCAACAACCATAACCCTGATGTTGTAGACTTTTTCCTTGCCAGCTCTAAGGGCCTCCTTATACATGTCAAGTGATCTTTCATCCATTTTCAGGACAGCTACAGGGATTACTGGACCTTGTATCAAAGAATGATAATGGTGAACATGAAGGCATTGTATGAATGTTATACATGTAACGTCTCAAATCAAAAGATTTACAAAATGCGATCGAGTAAAATGTATAGCATTCAAACAGTAATATAAATAGCAATGATCTAAAACTGTCAGCGTATTAAAAATTGTTAAGCTGCATGCAGCCAAACCCAATCATAATTTCAGAGTAAAGTAATTAATATATGCATGTGTTGAGTACAGTATGTAACATCTATACTTTCTACCTGGTACTTGGCTTAGAAAAGTAACATTGCTTTCAGTTTCTATTTAAACACACTAAAAGCGCGAAATGTGGCATCGTTTTAGTATACTTGAGCATTAAAGTTGTTCTGCTCCCTTTCCAAACTTGCATATTTGATTTTGGACTTTAAAAAAAAATCGACAACGGGTTATAAATCTTAGGCATAAAATTCGTAATAAAGTTAAGACTATTTAGCACCAGAGGCATAACCGACGTATCATGGACGCATGCAAATTCAAAAATATAACAGCATGTTGTCAAATAATATGGATTTTTTTCCATGTGTCCAAGTGCCAACATTGTTACTGGTCATAAATTGAACCATACACCTATGATGTGCCTTTCTAGACTTGCCGAAACAAATGGCTCCAATGGCTCGGCATTATATCAAAAAATTCAAAATATTTGTTTTAAAAATTCGATGACAATTGCAGCGGTAAAACAAAGTGATAACACACACACACACACACACACACACACACACACACACACACACACATATGTATATATATATATATATATATATATATATATATATATATATATATATATATATATATATATATATATATAATTATCAAACGACACTTTACTCTGTATTCCTAGTTCACTGCAGGAACAAAATTAAATAAAATTTAGGACAATATTTTCAGTGTTTCTAACATCAGCTGTGTATCTGGGATGTCTAATTACAAACACGGTAATAATGTGTCAGGCTGTATGTACAATAAATTCAGGATACTGTTTCATACTATTTTGTGAATAAAAAACATTTCTTTAGTTTGAAAGTTTAGGTCAATAAAATAAAAACATAGGATTACCTTGATAATCGGGTCTGTAGATTTTGATTACATTACTGAACCGGCTTGCGACATACAGGTGCCCCTGATGCTGGTCGCAGAATATGGCCTCCACACTATGTGGTATCCCCTGCCTGTATATGGACACAAGTTCACATTTATTTGTAAGATGATGCATACTTCCAGGGTCTCCATAGTTACACACGAATACAAATCCCTTGCTATCAACTGTTATAGCAGCGGGACAGTACAGTTCCTTGTGTTTGTATATGTATGCATCTTTACTGTTATTCTGTATATCATATCCATATACACCATTATCATCGGAGGGAATACTACCATTATTACACGATATATAAATCATACCGTCTTTTGTTGTCATATACATGTATTCCCCTTTACATACCTGGTGAAATGTGTCGACAATGTGTCCATCATCAAGGGACACAATGCACCAGCATATCATACACTCTTTCATGCCGCATACAAGAAGACTATCCTTGACTTTCGACAATCCATGGTAGAAATCCAGTCCTTCTTGTACAAGTATTGTCCTGTCCCGTTTTATGGTGTATATGCCATCTGTGCACTGTATAGAGAGGATTACAATCTGACCGCCAGTCAGAATCACATATATTTCCGTATCATTAATAGCACAGGTAGCGTGCGGTAATGATTCCAATTCGTGTGTTACCAGTACTTTTCCATCCTTACGTCTGTGTAGCTGGACATTAGACGCCTCATAGTTTGTCATCATTATTACTTCTCCAGACACCACAATACCACAGTACCATGTGTCATGGCCGGCTGTAGAAATAAAGTGATACGAAAAGCAATACAAATTTAGACAAACTACAAACATGTACACTTATATTACAATGATAAAGAACTTATACACATTTATACATGGCAAATTTAGCTATAATTCTGTCCTTAACAATTATAATATCTTACAGTTATAACTCTAACCAACTCTTCATTACAATTATCTTAGCGTTGTCATCATCATCAACATCACCATCTTTTTTATTACTCGTATTATTATAAATTTTACTACTAAAGAGCTTTCAGTAGATCTATATAGCATACTGTGATAACTTTAACAAATACCACAACTATCATATTAATAATAATAATAATAATAATAATAATAATAACAATAATAATAATAATAATAATAATAATAATAATTATTATTATTATTATTATTATTATTATTATTATTATTATTATTATTATTATTATTATTATTATTATTATTATTATTATTACCAGAAAGTACATACAAAAGATATCACATGGAATCAGTAAAGATTAATACAATTAGCAATGTCTCCTATAATAACTTTAACTACCAATGTCGTAGCTCCGCCATAAAAACAATAATTGTTTTATAAACTAGAGCATGGTAAGCTACTCAATTTCCATTTTAACAGAACAATACTATTAAAATAGAGTAGCAACATATTTAAACAACAGAACAATACTATTAAAATAGAGTAGCAACATATTTAAACAACAGAACAATACTATTAAAATAGAGTAGCAACATATTTAAACAACAGAACAATACTATTAAAATAGAGTAGCAACATATTTAAACAACAGAACAATACTATTAAAATAGAGTAGCAACATATTTAAACAACAGATCAATACTATTAAATTAGAGTAGCAACATATTTAAGCAACACATTTTACAAAATTTAGAAATACAGAAATAAATAATTCGTCATTCAGATAACGTTCCCCTGTCATACACATTTCTTCACATTCCATAACCTGCGTGTTTCATTTAAAATCTTTGTTAGTAAAGTTCGCTTCCATCATCTGTTGCCTATTCCTCAAAATATGCTTACCTCCCTTGCGTTATAATATCAGCATTGGAATGAACGCCAGTGGTAACTTGCCACAGTGGTGATATGTAAACTTTAACATCAGCATCACACTCATTAAGATTGCATTTAGTTGATGTGATCTTTTGTTAAAATAATTTTAGTGAAGGTTTTACATAATACGTAGGAGACGTATGTAAGAAATTCTTTGCTTGCCATTCTGAATCACAAAGCTGATGATGTTAAAAGGTATCACAATACAAACTACACAATACACTGATGACATCACGATGAAGTGCCTTTGAGTTTGGTTCTTAAAACTAATAGTGAATTTAAATTTTAATCTCCCGAAAGAAGCAGGGTACAATGAAAGAACCATTGTACAAATGCGCGGAGCCCATGTACTATGGTTTAGATGACCCAGTGATCCATTGTACAAATACGCGGTGCCTGTACTATGGTTTAGATTACCCAGTGATCCATTGTACAAATGCGCGATGCCCTTGTAATATGGTTTAGATGACCCAGTGATCCCATAAACCTTATGGTAGCATTGTATTTTGACGGTTTTTTTTATCAGTTATTGTATGTCTGCTGCGACATTATCAAGGATTTCTAAATCAATAGGATCAACTTTCTGATAAAAATAGCGCTTCGCTTATAAATGGATTAACCACAACGATATATTCTGTTAAATTGCTGCCTTTTAAGAAATGAATACCATCTATATTTAAACAAATTACTGCTCCAACAATCCAAGTTCCGGCAATTACGTCTGATGGAACATTGCCAATATTGAGAGGAATAATAATAAAGACGCATTTTCGTCAGAAGAAGACTTGACTTATCCGAGTAAGCAATGGACCTGATTGAAAAAGACATAAAAGCTCCCGTGTTCCTTTATATTTTAATAGGGATAGCTTTTCAGGATAACCAATTAATAATGTAGAACTTTTCAACATGAATGGTTCTTTATTCTCTAGAAATAAATCAGACTGGAATTTAGTCTACACAATAATTGTATCGCTTTCAATACAAGACAGTGCCTTGACTTCCTGGTAGCACAACCACCTGAAGGTCTTATATCTTTGTTCTATTGCTTGTTTCTCAATCAGCAGCAATGAGAACTAATGTGATCTTTCTTTTTACACAAGTGCATGTAGGAAGAGCTTATCAAAGGTTTGATTTCTATAGGTTGTGCCAGATTCAGATCTGAAAGCATTCTTGTGAGATTGATATGATTTTTAAACCAAAATAACCTACTGAGAGGAAGATATATTAAGAACTGAAACTTTATAAGTCAAGGAATAATCATCATCTGTTTCAGCAGAATTTTCCAACGTTTTTACCATTTGTTCATTAAGATGAATGTTAACATCATTTTGGATGAAATTGTTTAACTTTTCAGCTAATCTCGACTGAACACTGCTTATCAAATTGTTTTTTTTTCGTTTGCAAATTCGACACGAGATGCCTCATATACCAACTCATAGTCATCCAGGATGCTCACTTTAACCAATTAGTACTCGGCACCTTGCTGCATCTCTACTATAGTGTAGACCTCCAAGCTTTTGCCAACAAAGAACTTTGTATTAATAACGTCTGATGCTTTCAAGTTTTCAGCCCTTTTCCCAAAATGTAGAAACTTTCTTTTCCTGAAGTGATGGTTCTAGCCTAATATTTCTAGTAATATCGAACTTTGTGTGTAAAGGATGTGGATGCTGCACCTGCTAGTTCTACGTATTTTAATTTCATTTACATTTGTCTTTCTTTTCTATAGCCACATTCACCCTCACATTATCTTTTTATCTTCCTTTACTGTCCCTTACTATTGAATTTGCAGTGCTTTCTACTCTTATTTTCCCTGCATTTGTTTTACTCTCCACTCTCCATCTACCTTTTATATTACTGTCTGGATTTGTATATTTCTCTACTTCTCTATCTTTGCAAATTTCCCTCTCCATTTCCTCTCTGTGTAATTCCATCATTTCTGTTTAAAGCTGACACTTTCTTAACTCTAATTATCTCCACAGGGTCCCCTATCATTCCTTAGGATTTACCTGTTATGCATGTAATATATAATAACTAAAAGAGATGACACATTTTTTTCCTTTCTCGCGAGACCTGTTTAAATTCCAATTTATATTTCGCGTAGCGTAATAAATGTGGTACTGCTGGTTAGCAAAGGCATTCGATTTTGTATGCGTATCCAAAGTTTGGCTTACTATCATAACTTCAAGGAATGTCAGATCATTTTCCTACTGATCGACATGGCAAGAACAAAGAGCTGAATGGAATACTCCCTTCTCATTGGCCAACTGAAAATAGGTTATAAATAAATGCAGGACGTCATTTTCTTTTAACCATTGAGAGGACAGTATTCTATTCAGCGGGATTTCACTTGTATTTTAAACGGGCGTGATCATGGCCATGGTCTGGCATTCCTTAAAGTAATGATGGTAAGCCAGACTTCTGGTACGCATACAAAGTTGAATTCCTTAGTTAAATAGCAGTACCAAATTTATTACACTACATGCAATGTAGCTTGAAATATCATCGGGTCTGTTTTGTTTTTTTTTTTTGCTAAATAGGTCGCAAGAGAAATGAGAGAAGTGCCCCTACATTGCAGTTATTATATATTACATATATGTGTACATGTATGACAGATGAATTGTAAGCAATGAAGCGAGACCCAGTGATTATATCTTGGGGTTTTAAAAGTAATTTATTAGTTCATTATCGAAATCAGATATAGATTGATTTACGAATCAAACACAAAACACATTTCTACAAAATTTTAGCTTCCACTAAATATTGAATGAAAATAGTCTTTATCTCTTGTTATGTTGATGAAAAAAGGATATTCTCTGGCAAACCCACGCAACTCATCCCTTTTTATAGACTTTAACTGTTCCTAGGTAGATTCCAAATTTGATGTCCTAGGTTTTGTGATAACATTGTGAATAATTTCTTATTTCACCATACATCAAAAGCAATTTTACTTCCTATGAGATGTTTTAAAGAAAATCTGATCCCAAAAAAGCCCCGAATTTTTTTAACAGTGGAGAAAATATCTGTTTATCACTATATATATATATATATATATATATATATATATATATATATATATATATATATATATATATATATATATATATATATATATATATATATATATATATATTTGATTAGTTGCAAAAACGCAATTGGAATGGTTTACATTACATTCCGGCTGGAATTCCAATTATCTAAGTTTGTAAACATGGCTATATCTTTAACTAAATCTTTAACTAAATATCTTTTTTAAAAAAATAAATACGTTGTTCATATCGTTCAGTCGTGACAAAGGTCAGCACAGTAACAACTCTCATTTAAGGACAAAAATGAAACTCACTTTATAAATGAAATATACTTATTTGTATTTTAAGACTGAAGTTAATATGGCTATTGTCCATAGGTGCCAATGCATGTGCTGTAGTGACTATAACATGCACTTCATGTTATTGTGATTTAACAGCTCTTTGTTATCCTCATACAATTGCTCAATTATATCAGTATCTTTGTTAGCTTATTGCTGTTAATATTTAAGGATGGATCTGTTACATGTATTGTTGTGTCATCTACAAAATTGCCTGTGCCGGAATTTCCTTTTCTTGCACAAGAAGTCATTGAAAAGTAACAACGGACGCATTACTAACCCTTGCGGAATAAAAGTCGTAACAATTACATAAAAAGATTTACAGCCACGTGTTAAGAATTATTATATCAAAGAATCGCTCAGTAAAATCATATTTTTACAATTTTAATTTGCCCGAATTGTTCATATGTGTTGGTGGTATGAAACGATAAAGTTTATTACCCTTTTACATCGTTTTGCATAAAAATTATTACTACATAATATCTAAAATAGCAGCGGTATCGTTATATAAATAATCAGAATTTTCACAATCTTGTATGCAGAAGATACTGTGATTATTTTTTATTTCAAACTGATTTCATTTTGATTTAGATGCTTATATCATTATTGTCCAAAATGTGATCTTAAAGTCAACATTCATGTCACTAAAATATTTTATCAGAAGAGAGATCCATAGTATTTTAAATTTAAATAAGTTAATGTGAATTTAAAGAAAGAAAAACAAGTATTAAAATTTTGGCATATTTTTCATATGTGGTGGACCTTTCATCTTAGCTCATCTGGTTAAAACAAAAAGTTCTAGATATTGTACTTATTATAATGGTTCAGTGTCAGTATTTGATTAACCACTCAGCATCATCAATGGGCGCGAGAGTCGCTTCTTCCAACTCATTTATGGCGATTGGGTGAAAATTCTCATATTTATGCCGATGGAGTGACCTTTTCGTCTAACTTTAAGATTGCTGCTTCTCTTCTTATACCCAGATGAGAGATTATTTTTTTTCTCAGAAAGTTGTATGGTTAGTTTGTTCTGAAACTAAATTTCCATTCATATATACAGCCACCTAGCCGAAATTACAACATATAGGCATGAGGTAAATACATTAGTAAAACTGAAATTACAAATGTTACTATTGCGCTGACAAGCCCACAATGACCAATACAGTTATATATTGGCTTCATATTGACATTTCAGCCATGGATTTTCTTTTACATCTTGAGCTGTAGTATTATTTATACCGATCAAATTCTACATTATTTCTGTATTTCACGATGATGTTTCTTTTTCGTATTTTCACAAAAGCAACACATCTGAAAATGAAAATGGATTTCCCAAGTTGCAATGTATTCATTATTTTGTTTCAGGAATGAAAGTAATCCGTTGAAAACGCCTACAATTAATAACACACGATGGAAATATTTTCTACGCACGTGATTTATGTTGAAAACGCCTACGATTAATAACACACGATGGAAATATTTTCTACGCACGTGATTTATGTTGAAAACGCCTACGATTAATAACACACGATGGAAATATTTTCTACGCACGTGATTTATGTTGAAAACGCCTACGATTAATAACACACGATGGAAATATTTTCTACGCACGTGATTTATGTTGAAAACGCCTACGATTAATAACACACGATGGAAATATTTTCTACGCACGTGATTTATGTTGAAAACGCCTACGATTAATAACACACGATGGAAATATTTTCTACGCACGTGATTTATGTACATCTAGTTGTTTCGGAAATGGTTGGTAAAGATGGACAATTATTAGAGTTTTTAAGAACTAAAATATACTATGTTGTGGTTAATCCCCGGAACATGGTGGATGACATTTTATTTCCGCGAGACAATATTGAGTGGAAGAGAAATAATATATTCCTTTGACAGATTTCCTTGTTTCGGCGCAAAACCCACGATAGATTCTTTTTTTTTTCTTCACCCCATGTCTTCTTTTCAAATTTGAACATTTTTGTAAACATGTTATCTTCCACAACATTCTACTTTCCACCTTCAACAGACAATATTATTAGATAATAATATTTACTTTACTAATATTTTAGTTCATTAGTTTCAAAAACAATATGCAGTTTCATGTCAAATCAATCTTGCTCCGTCTACCATTCTTATAAAAAATAGCGCTTTAAATATGTTTTAAGGTTTTGTATATATTGTACCAAAGCCATCATGAGTCACGTGTTATTGCTTGTTTGATTCAGTGCATTATTACGGAAACGTCAATGAAGGTCATGGCGTGGTCGGCTAATCCGAAATACACAAGTTGAACAAGTGAAAAAGAATAAGGAAAGGAGCTTTTTCACATACGTAAAACATTTGAAAGCTTTTCTCTTATTTTATTTTTAAAAGTTGAATAACTGCATTTACTCTCTCACTCTTTTAAACGAACGAACAAACGAACAAACGAACGAACGAACAAACGAACAAACGAACGAACGAACAAAAATGCACTTCATGAGATGTAACTAAAACGATGGCAAATTAAAACTTGGGCAGTTACATGTACTAAGGACGGGAGCTAAAACCCAGACATTAAGTGCAACCATTTTAAGGTATGATTAATTATTTTAGCGTTTTGAATAATATCGGGAAAAGTCTAACTGCATACAGTTGGAAATATATTTTGGGGAGGTAAAGATTTTTCTTGTTGATACAGAATATGAACATGATTTGTTCTTCTTGTTGATTCCATTTTATTCATTACAATTCATTTTAGTCAAATATATTTTCAATACTTACGCATTTACTATAGATCAATCATTTATGTACCCTACAAACTATTATTTGTATCAAATATATTCATTGCAATTTATATTCAAGTAGGTAATCTTAGTATGTGGAATATTCATTGCTGTTGTGATGTAACCAAATTGTATAAATCCACTGAAACCTAAATATTTCATATTGTCATTGTTTCTCATTCGTACAATGCATACAAAATGCACGAAGGAACTGTAAGTAAAATGTCACTCAGTATAATGCACCCATACAGTGAAGTTTTAAACACAGTAAGTGTACTTAAATAGGAATAAAAATGCGACATTTATGGTTTTTTTCCTCCATTTTCTTTCGACAATAGAAACACTGTTATTAGCAGAGACGAGAAATGAAAATATTGATGAAAGTCTTACTCCGTAGAAAGAACATACATAGTTATTTTTTCTGTTTAAAGAACTTTAATTAGTTACAAATATTCATTGTTATAATCATTTTCAATATAGGCACTTCAAACAAAACAAATTAGTGTATTCTTGGCTTAATACTACATATAACTGTGACTTACCTCAAACGGAACAGTAGGAGCACAAAGTAGAACTCCGGTTATGGATAGCCATTACTGTCAGACTAATCCCCTCCAGCCCCCCAAAAAAACTAATCTCCTCCAGCCCCCAGAACAGCCTAATCCCCTCCAGCCCCCAGAAAGCAACAGGCATAATGAGATGACAAATTTTGTGATATATGCTAATCAGTGAGACAATTAGAATTATGCCATCTAGATTTAATAGAACTATGCCATCTAGATTCAAACTATGCCATCTAGATTCAAACTATGCCATCTAGATTCCAAGTTTGAACCATTTAATCTATGTTCCCAATTCTGAGTGTATTATATTTGACACACCATGTATATGTAATGTTTTTTTTATCAAAAAAGCAATCAGGTCAAACTATTACATACCTTCTAATTTCACAGTTCCATCTTCGACCAGATTGCACACACCTTCTTGTAGTCCTGCTGTGGCCATGTTGTTGTTTTAATTGACTGTACTGACTCTTAAGTGAAAAGAGTTGTCGACCTAAGACACTTCTGATGTCCGGACTGCACTGCAACAGACAAGCAATCTTCCTTATCACAAACCATGTCTACGTATATAACTGTTATTTAGTATTAGTATCAATAATATAATAATCTCGACGTTTAACGTCTGGTATAAAAAATTCAGTATCAGTTAATGAGACGAAAACTCAAAGACTGAGTAGTACACGAGCATGTTAAACGTTGATATCCCAAGTAGTCCATGTATAGACCCGAGACCTTGTAAGTCATCCATAATACATCGTCTTTTGTCAATTTGTCAATCAAATTCTAGAGACGTCATTTGTCAATAGATTGTAATCCAACTTGGCCTATAAGTGCTATCATTGAAATTTTGGATGAATGTGAGCAAGAGATAAATGTTTACCACAAAAAATAGCAAAAATGATATGCTAGTATAGGGGGCACTACGCCGCATTTGATCACGCCATAGATTTTCGTGCTGAATTTGTTTTAGTGACAGTTATTTTTCAGTGCTGAAATACTGATATGCAAAACGGGTATTTAGTAATGGGATGCCGCATGGGGACACAACGGAAATTTAACATGGTAACGGGGTGGGGAAGACATCTATACCATCCGATGAAAAGGTTGATATACGCTTTATACTTGCAAACACATACCATACTATTACGTAAGAAGAGAATGAGTTGTACAAGAAGGAGAACAAATTACACACATACACTTACATAAATGCACAAACGTAAACTGAAAGTGTTACCTATTATAGATATATCCTATTACATCCGCTATTTTCCGCTATTTTCCCGTTTAGGCTCCAAAAACACATAAGTATATTCAAGCATATGCATGGTGCAATTGAAAGCAATATAAGAATGTTTAAGCAACTTATATACTATTCAAGCAGGATTTCACAAGGTCACATGACATGCTTGTCCTAAATGTATGTGCAGTATATTGATTGACGTGAAGGCGTGTCGGCAAGATCGAAACTGGCTCCACTATTAGCAAATAGAATGCTCTTGTTGTTTGTTTTTTTAAATGCAAGTATACTGTTCCTGTATCATCTTATATATCAATATTAATTCTTGGTTATTCCAGCATTTAACTTAGATAAGACCATTATTACTAAACTGGGGATTGATATTTTTTATATTAGATCTTTGTTATAATTTTAATAACAACCATACCTCTCGCTAAGACAATAATATCTCGCCTAACGACAATCTTTATAATGAACACAAGTAAATACATATTAAATTGTAACACATGTAAGAAAGGCATATCTTGGTACAAATGATGTATAACCGTAGAATGAGAAGTACAATCAAAACAGACATATGTATTAATGAAGTATAAACGTGGAATGTAAAGTACAATAAAGACAGACTCACATACAAATAAGCAAAAGCATAATCACAATGGGTCAAATAGATCATATAATTATCATTAATATATATTTTCATTTATAACTTCTTTTTTCATTTTCATGCAAGCTTTGTCAGAAATAAATATACTTCAGGCTAGAATAATCCAATTCATCGCCTTTTGTAATGACATGTAATCTATTATGTGATGGGGGATTTAAACATTAAAACCCTTCTCCCTTTTATTCGGCGTCGTTAACTAGGGAATGATCTCCCGCGATGTAATTGTCCAGTGAGGACGGATAGATGGAACGTTACAGATAGCTGAGCAAAGTATTGCAAGAAATAAAAACAACGAGAGTTCTTTTTATTAAATAAAATATAAAATTTTAATCAAGTACCATATTGTCAAAGAACAATCAATTCCCACACAACCGAGTTACTTACTAAATTACGTAAATTCAATTAAAGCATAGCCATAATTCCCTCTCTAGTTCGATTGATGGTCAGTGACATAATTTAGTTACAGTGTACGACTTTCATCATGTGTTCGAGTGAGTCCAATTATAATGCTTTGACAGCATCGCCTGACACTTGTCTTCGCACGACTTGTTTCCCACGTCTACCCACGTGCTTGGTCCTCTTCCGACCTTCACTATTCTGACATCCTGTAGATGCACATTTCCCTTTTAACTCATTGGGTTCGTTCCGTATTCCTCCTCCTTTCTCTCGTTCGAAGTACAAATACGCCGTACGAACTACGAAGATGCCCCTTTAAATATAGAAAGCACAATTTATTTAACCTTAGGTTTCAACCAGTTTCAAAATTCGACACATGACATATTACTTGCACTGATCGTCTTATACACTTGTGATAACATGCCATCTATTACTTGGACTTATCCTCTTACTTGGACTGATCCTCTTACACATTTCTGATGACATGTCACCTATTACATGGACATATTATCTGATATATTTGGGATGACATGCCATCTATTACTTGGACTTATCCTCTTATTCATCTGCGATGACAAGTCATCTATTACTTGGACTGATCCTTTATACATTTGTGATGACATGTCATCTATTACTGGACTGATCCTCTTATATATTTGTGATGACATGTCATTTATTACTTGGACTGATCCTCTTATACATTTGTGATGAAATGTCATCTATTATTGGACTGATCCTCTTATACATTTGTGATGACATTTCATCTATTACTCGGACTGGTCCTCTTATTCATCTGCGATGACAAGTCATCTATTACTTGGACTGATACTTTATACATTTGTGATGACATGTCAGCTATTACTTGGACTGATCCACCTATACATTTGTGATGACAAGTCATCTATTACTTGGACTGATCCTTTATACATTTGCGATGATATGTCATTTATTACTTGGACTGATCCTCTTTTTCATTTGCGATGACATGTCATCTATTACTTGGACTGATCCTCTTATACATTTGCGTCGTCCATCTCTTAGTCAGTGGATGATCGAAATAAGCAGCGAATGTTTATTTTTTCCCTACTTGATCCGCGGTTTACAGCATTACTCAGTCCTTTTTTAAGCTCATTAGTCCATATAACCGTACATGAACAGATCTGAAACCCTTTGACCTCTATTTTGTTTCTATTTATGTATCACTTTAAGTTCCCTGAGCCCAAATGAAGAAATCGAAAGCAGACTGACCACATGTTTCTATGGTTTCGTCACATCCTGAGCGTCAAATCGAAAGCAAAATTTCCATATGTTTGCAATGGTTACGGCATTTTATTAGCATCATATTGATATTCAAATGCCTTGATTATTCATTCCATTCTTGTACTGTTTGATTGCACCAAAATCGATGTCAAGCTTTAACCAATCATACGTTTAGATGAATTCCATAATCAACCATGGTGATGATTTTGCGGATAATGGGGTAATGGCCTATGTCAAGAATATATGTTCCATGTATAAGTACTACCGAAGCTCCAAGTTGGTTTTGATATTAAAATTTTTATTAATGAAGGCTCATTCTATACAATATCATATTAAAGACTAAATTGTCGTCCTTTTATATAAAGATATTGCCTTTCATCTTTAAAAATGTCTCAGTGGCTTATAAACCTTTTAATAATTCCACCCAAATTTAATATGATTTTGCATGTTAAAAAAGTCTTGGATAAATTGTAATATTAAGCACACTTTTTGGCATAGTTCCAGAGTTACCTGTTGTGAAAACTTATGTGTTACAAGCACTTTACTAATATCCTATTAGAGACATGGACTATGTAAATTCCTGAAATAAACTGTGATTATCTAGATCAAATGCATACGTTGATACATGTAAAGTTACTGGCAATTGATATTACTACGTTATAGTGCACATGGAAATACAGAGAAAGAAATGCAGCCAGCAATTTCGTATTAATGAGTCTCAAATGCAAGAAATTACGCAATACTGAGTAAAGCATAACATATCAAGGTATGTAATTAGAAAATTATTTATTTATTGATTGGCTGTGAAATTGCATCATTGCATGATCTAAATTTATTGAACCGTAATTTCTTTGTCTTAATTGCATTTATTCCACTGATAAGCGGCTTTCGAATAATTCAAATTCGTTTGTCAAACTCCCGCAGTTTTGAATTTGTACGAGTTTGTTTTGTAATCTTTGAAAATCACCTGTTGATTTGAGAAATAATTATTTTGAAGAGGCAATTCTCTCTCTCTCTCTCTCTCTCTCTCTCTCTCTCTCTCTCTCTCTCTCTCTCTATATATATATATATATATATATATATATATATATATATATATATATATATATATATATATATATATATATATCTATATATATATCTATATATATCTATATATATATATATATATATATATATATATATATATATATATATATATATATATATATATATATATATATATCATATCATATCATATATCTACAGCTTATCACATCAATCAAAACGAAGAGGGTTTCATTTTTCTTTCCTGTCTGCACTTATTGTATTCAGCGATAAAGTGGGTATTATGCAGTTTACAAACCACGGCAACAAGAGGTCCGTATGCTATGTACACCGGATAAATCTACTATGCTAAAGAAGTACAATGTCCCCACAGTAACTCTTAACGTTTATATACATTCATATTCTAAAGTCCGGTTCATGTGACGCGAGCTGCAGTTTTCAGGTATAAATAATTGTTAAAATGGAAGCAAATACAACAAACAACCAGTCACTGTTTAAATTCATACTATCTAAATTCATATTAGAATTTAAATACATACTATTTAAAGTCACACTATTTAAAGTCATTTATCAGCTATCAGAAAAAACAAACATAGAACTGTTAGAGATTAGCTCCATTAAAACTTGGGAATTTTCCCTTTTTATCTTGTATTAGTCATAATTTTTTGATAAAACATGTTTTCGATGCATTTTGTTTTCTATCAATGCTGTAATTCTAGTCTTCATTTTCACGACTAGTGATATACTTGCTTTTATTTGTCTATTTCCATTGAAAAGTATTTAAAAATATGTATGTTTAAAGATAATTCATGAAGTAATCTTTCCATGCCTAATATAAAATGACCCTGTACAAAACGTAGTTTGCTTATGCTGCTTATGTGCTAAAGAATATCATTCACCTGCTGCTTATGTGCTAAAGAATATCATTCACCTGCTGCTTATGTGTTAAGGAATATCAATCACCTGCTGCTTATGTGTTAAGGAATATCATTCACATGCTGCTTATGTGCTAAAGAATATCATTCACATGCTGCTTATGTGTTAAAGAATATCATTCACATGCTGCTTATGTGTTAAGGAATATCATTCACATGCTGCTTATGTGTTAAGGAATATCATTCACATGCTGCTTATGTGTTAAGGAATATCATTCACATGCTGCTTATGTGTTAAGGAATACGATTCACATGCTGCTTATGTGTTAAAGAATATCATTCACATGCTGCTTATGTTTTTAAGGAATATCATTCACATGCTGATTATGTGTTAAATAATATCATTCACTTGCTGCTTATGTGTTAAGGAATATCAATCACATGCTGCTTATGTGTTAAGGAATATCAATCACATGCTGCTTATGTGTTAAGGAATACGATTCACATGCTGCTTATGTGTTAAGGAATACGATTCACATGCTGCTTATGTGCTAAAGAATATCATTCACATGCTGCTTATGTGTTAGTGAATATCATTCACATGCTACTTATGTGTTAAGGAATACGATTCACATGCTGCTTATGTGTTAAGGAATATCATTCACATGCTGCTTATGTGTTAAGGAATATCATTCACATGCTGCTTATGTGTTAAGGAATATCATTCACATGCTGCTTATGTGTTAAGGAATATCATTCACATGCTGCTTATGTGTTAAGGAATATCATTCACATGCTAATTATCTGTTAAGGAATATCATTCACTTGCTGCTTATGTGTTAAAGTATGTCGATCACATGCTGCTTATGTGTTAAGAAATATCATTAACATGCTACTTATGTGTTAAGGACTATAGGAATATCATTCTCGTGCTGCGTATGTGTTAGAGAATGTCGTTCACATGCTGCTTATGTGCTACGGAATATTATTCACATGCTGCTTATGTGCTAAGAAATATCATTCACATGCTGCTTATGTGTTAGGGAATATCATTCACATGCTGCTTTTGTGTTAAGGAATATCATTCGCATGCTGCTTTTGTGTTAAGGAATATCATTCGCATGCTGCTTTTGTGTTAAGGAATATCATCCATATGCTGCTGATGTGTTAGGGAATATCTTTCGCATGCTGCTTATGTGTTAAGGAATATCAGTCACTTGCTTCTTATGTGTTAAAGGATGTCAATAACATGCTGCTTATGTGTCATTTAATATCATTCGCATGCTGCTTATGTCTTAAGGAATATCATTCACATGCTGTTTATGTGTTAAATAATATCATTCACTTGCTGTTTATGTGTTAAGGAGTATCACTCACATGCTGTTTATGTGTTAAAGAATATCATTCACATGCTGCTTTTGTGTTAAATAATATCATTCACATGCTGCATATGTGATAAGGAATATCGTTCAGATGCTGCTTATGTGTTAAGGAATATCATTCCTAATTATACTAAGCAAACACCGACACTATTCATTCAGTGCGCTCTTCATAAATCTCTTCTTTCTCAATATGAGAAATCTCGAATATGAAATATTCCAATCTAGTTGCAAACAAGACTGGCCTTGAACTCAATTGCCAGCCATCTTGTTTACAACTGAATATAATCTGAAGTGCAAAAGTACATCCTACATTCTCTGGTAAAGGTTAGCAATGTTGTCCTTCTACAGTTACAACTTACAGTCATGGACAAAATTTGAAGCATACGATATAGATCATATATACGTAGCAACTTACTCTTCATTAATTTATTTATTGACTTTACATTTTATGCGACAATGATTGGAAATGAAATGCAGTGAAATAAATGTCACCAAATAGCAAATAGTGTCCTGCATATTTCGTCTTTTTATCATGCCTACCAGAATATTGCTTAATTTGATTTATTAAATTTTGGAAGACATTATGGACATGAAATATAAATTCATTTTGACCCATGTGTCCATTCATACTTTATTTTTTAAAGAAATAATCAGATTGAAGCTCAAAAATGATTTAATGTAACATGCATTTGGGTAATAATGGTGTACCACTTTCATAAAATCTATATCAGATTTTAGAGTAACCAGTGTCAGGAATGCTTTTCAGATGAAACAATGAATTTTAGATCTATATGTTTTATGTCTCTGTATAAATGTGGCACTTAATAGTATAGTAGAGTTTGCGGGTAATTTATGTACCAGATAATGTCTTTATGCGGAATCTTCATTCAGAATTTAGTGCCTGGTAGTTTTGGTTGCTTTGGCTTGCATTACTATTAGTATGTATGTGACTGGGCAGCCAATAGTACAGAATACTCTTGCCACATTGCATCAACAGAGTATGGACAATCTGCAAATACTACTGAATATTGCTTTAGAGGTTTTGAAACTGTTCAGTGTTTGGAATATGACGGTAGTTTCAGTAACGCAATGTTTAAAAATTAATTCAGCTATTTATGTGTATATAAATCCAATAATGTAATACAAGTTTGCTATATTTAATATCTGCCTCTCGGATACATCTGTCATAGTATATAAATCACAGGTTTAACTAAGACACGTGTTTCTATTTCTAATTTCTTTGGAAATGGAAGACATGGCAACTGAAGAGTGGACAAAGCTATAGAAAATTAAGATTTACTTTTCACAGATAATCACACCCACCTCTCTCTCTCTCTCTCTCTCTCTCTCTCTCTCTCTCTCTCTCTCTCTCTCTCTCTCTCTCTCTTTATGTCTGCCCCACCCAATTATTATGCAAATGCTATGTCCACATCGTTATTTACAATGTTATATCATATGCTTATGTTACGTATATGTAAAAAAAAATATTGTGTGTTAGTTTTAAAATTCTCTTTTATTTTATTTTTGTTTCATTACATTGTGTTCTAGTGAATATTTTTATTGGATTCGAAATTCATTTTCAGTAATTGGATATTTTCTTTTACTAAATGTTATTTATCTAAAATGTAAAAGTGTTACATGAGAATTAAATTTAGTTAACCTAGCTCGTCTTAGGCTGGGAACTTCGTAAACAGGCAAGTAAAATGATTGGTTAGTATCAATGGGATACATTCTTTGGTTGATCACCATGTTAAAAAAACCTACATAATTATTGGTTCTGCAGTGGGATACATTAGCGTACGTGAATAATTTCGGTTTAGGCAAGAGACCACATGATCAATCTCGAGAGACTTGAAATGTTGTTTTGGGGGTTAAAATACGTATTCCTAAAATTCTTCTGTCAGAGTAGTTTTAACATCTTGAAGAAACATGACGTTTCTTTTTATTTGTTGCCTGATTCTTTGTGATTCATGTGATTTTTGGATTTAATAATTTATTCTTATGAAACCTCAATAAGTTGAAGTTGACTTTTTATAAAAGATTCTGAAACATATTCATGGAAATTTATTCTGGAATTATTCAATTATTCGGAAACAAAAAGCTATGATTCAATTGAGGAATTGTTGATATTCGTATATTGGACCACATCTGAAGTCATTGACTTCCATATTTGTGTGTCGTCGAGATTCGAACATGGAGTCTAATATAACTATTTAGTGACAGGATTTGTTTTTCATTCTTAGTATCAAATTTTGGATTATATTCACAAACTCTAAGTCCTATTTACCAAGTTTTGCATTTTTTCTAGGGAAATAAATTATTTGTTAAAATATACAAAGCTTGTTAGCTTTCATTCTTTTCTTTGTTGCTGATTACTAGCCCTTGTCACGTAACACTACACTAAATATAAAAATCGACACTAAAACCTCACGGTTGAAAATCCTGTTGGACAGAGATCTGTCTTATTCGTTGCTAACTTTTAGCTTGCGAGATTTAAGTTTTATTCGGATTTATGTTGCAATCACACCCTCTTAATTCCAAAGGATGCCGCTGTGAACTGATCCAATTAAACATAGAGGACAATTTCTTAACTGTCATTTTTATGTAAAATATCAGAAAACATTTATAATTTATTTTATCTGCAAATTTGATTCATGCCATTTTTAACATGTAGCCAGCTCAACAAAATCTTGTATCCCGGATTGAAATATTACATCCGGGATATACCATTTTGTACATATTGCAAACATTTAATTGCCGACATACTAAGGCCTTTGATTGGGGTCATTGATTCCAGATTTTGACTTGCTAGCGCTGAAAGGTAATAACACTCGAGATAGTTCAACATTTATTTTGTAATTGTACTTAAACACAATTTAACTTTTTTACAGTACTCGCCTTTTTTGTTTTTATTTTATCGAGTTTGTTATATTTTCGTTGTATACTTGCATTTTGTGGTTCTGTGCCTTTGAAAGAGGAATCAGTAGATCTCAAAAGAGCTGGGACTGATTTCACACCAGCTGCTGCCCTGTTGCTTGTTTTTCTCTCAGACATATATATATATATTGATATTATATATTGATATATATTATATATATATATATATATATATATATATATATATATATATATATATATATATATATATATATATATATATATATATTTATATATATATATATATATATATATATATATATATATATATATATATATATATTTATATATATATATATATATATATATATATATATATATATATATATATATATATATATATATATATATATATATTTATATATATATATATATATATATATATATATAGATATATATATATATATATATATATATATATAGGTGGATAGCTTGCTTGCAGGATATCCACTCTAAACTGCCCAGATCGGTCAAAAATGATTTCATTGTTCAACTAGTTGTATAACTTTCATTGAAATAGAATGTAGATGTAAGATTATATTTATCACGTGAGAAAAGTAATGTATCTCATCGATCCTATCACGGCGGAAGCTCGATATAGTGGTCGCTTTGGCGTCCGTTTAGTACAAGTCTGAGCTTACGTTTCTGTATGTTTATTTGTGTCATAGATTATCGCCAATCTTAAATGATTTACGATTAAGATAAACGCAATTTTTTATACTTTCAATATTAAAATCCGCGGTCACAACAAAAGGGGGCATCATGTTTTAAAATATAACAGGACTAGAAATTATCGTACTGAAATTACTGCTTAGTGGATTTGAATGGTTGATTCATTAAGGAATTTATATTGTAGATGTCAGGTTGTCATTTGAGTCACCAGTAGACAGGACACTAAAGCAGCACGTTTCCTTCTATAAATTAGACATAGGTTAACACCAGCATGTGGTACATTTTATCATACTGATTTTAAAAATATTGTCCTTTTTATACTTGAGATGTCATATGTTGCGAATATGACTCTCTTTTGACTGCAGATTTTAACAATGAGTTGATGAGCTAAGCTAAAAACAATGCTGAAATGGATCATATCCACTTAAATAGAAACTCTGAAATAGGTAATGTTTTAATACTGAATCAATGAAACGACACGAATAAAGTCCAGAATTTGCCAGCCTTGGTGAGCAAAGCTGGACAATATTCAGCGAGTTTTATAAATTTCGTAATATTTCATTAACCATTTGACGTTCTGTTAATCGCATAATTTTTATTGCAACGGAAATAGCTTCGATAGAAAGAAGAAAAAAGTTCCTTCTTCCTGATTTAATTCATACATTTTTCACTTGATGCACGTAAAAAGAATGCAACATAGGCATGTTGAATTAATAAAGCTTAGTTCTATAACCAAAAACGGGCCATGCATTATACATTGATGTAGAATGTTTACAGTGCTTTTACTTAAAGTGTGTCAATTCCACTAATAAGCATTACAGTTGTCGGATATACACGTGAACAGGTGATTACTGTATGCAGTAATTCCAGATTTTAAGTGACCGACTATTTGCATTATCTGATTTGGAACAGCACTGTAGACATAGACACAGACAATTTGGAACAGCACTGTAGACATAGACATAGACAATTTGGAACAGCATTGTAGACATAGACACAGACAATTTGGAACAGCACTGTAGACATAGACATAGACAATTTGGAACAGCACTGTAGACATAGACATAGACAATTTAGAACAGCACTGTAGACATAGACACAGACAATTTGGTGCAGCACTGTAGACATAGACACAGACATAGACAATTTGGAACAGTACTGTAGACATAGACATAGACAATTTGAAACAGCACTGTAGATATAGACAATTTGGAACAGAAGTGTAGACATAGACATAGACAATTTGGAACAGCACTGTACACATAGACAAGCAATTTGGAACAGCACTATAGGCATAGACATAGACAATTTGGAACAGCACTGTAAACATAGACTTAGACAATTTGGAACAGCACTGTAGACATAGACATAGACAATTTGGAACAGCACTGTAGACATGGACAATTTGGAACAGCACTGCAGACACAGACATAGACAATTTGGAACAGCACTGTAGACATAGATATAAACAATTTGGAACAGCACTGTAGACATAGACAATTTGGAACGGCACTGTAGACATAGACATAGACAATTTGGAACAGCATTGTAGACATAGACATAGACAATTTGGAACAGCAGTGTAGACATAGACATAGACAATTTGGAACAGCACTGAAGACATAGACATAGACAATTTAGAACAGCACTGTAGACATAGACATAGACAATTTGGAACAGCACTGTAGGCATATACATAGACAATTTGGAACAGCACTGAAGACATAGACAATTTGGAACAGCAGTGTAGACATAGACATGGACAATTTGAAACAGCACTGTATACATAGACAGGCAATTTGGAACAACACTATAGGCATAGACATAGACAATTTGGAACAGCACTGTAGACATAGACATAGACAATTTGGAACAGCACTGTAGACATAAACAATTTGGAACAGCACTGTAGACACATAGACAATTTGGAACAGCACTGTAGACACAGACATAGACAATTTGGAACAGCACTGCAGACACAGACATAGACAATTTGGAACAGCTCTGCAGACACAGACATAGACAATTTGGAACAACACTGCAGACACAGACATAGACAATTTGGAACAGCACTGTAGACACAGACATAGACAATTTGGAACAGCACTGCAGACACAGACATAGACAATTTGGGACAGCACTGTAGACACAGACATAGACAATTTGGAACAGCACTGTAGACATAAACAATTTGGAACAGCACTGTAGACACAGACATAGACAATTTGGAACAGCACTGTAGAAACAGACATAGACAATTTGGAACAGCACTGCAGACACAGACATAGACAATTTGGAACAGCACTGTAGACATAGACAATTTGGAACAGCACTGTAGACATATATATATATATATATATATATATATATATATATATATAGAATTTGGAACAGCACTGTAGACATAGACATAGACAATTTGGAACAGCACTGTAGACATAGACATAGACAATTTGGAACAGCACTGTAGACATAGACATAGACAATTTGGAACAGCACTGTATACATAGACATAGACAATTTGGAACAGCACTGTAGACATAGACATATACAATTTATTTAAAGGTAGAAATGTATCACATAACCAACAAATATCACGCATAATATATGCAAGATTGGATAACTTTCTGTCAATTGGGAAATTTTGCACTTGTCCATATTCTTATATAAAGTGAAATAAGTTTGTTTTTTTTTACTCTTATAAGTTAACATTCAAATCACGATCATCATAGACCTGGGTTCGTGTTATAGCTCCCTCGTATCACCCCAATCCACTGACCGCTATCCTTAATTGTATCTATTCCGAGCCTCTGTCGGGTGAATTGATCGTATTCCGACAAACTTTACCATTTTCCAATGATTCTTGGGCAACTTTTTACAAAATGTTCAAGAAGGCTGGGCAAGGAACAATCCCCTGGTCCCAGCCATTCAGTAATGCTGATACTGCAATCAGAATAATTGGGCTCATTTGGACCAATCCGTATCACTTAAATGATATGCTAACAAGCTGATAATATAAAAAATGTTAGTGTGCACCCACTGTATATGAAGTCAGCCAAATATGTGATAATATCGGTTATGAAAAGAGAATAAGTATTCGATTGGCTTATTTTCTCATTTCTGAATATGTTATGCAAACATATTAGCATCAAGCTTAATCTGTCTTTATATGGTACTATATATTATAAACACCGAGTGTCATGGCTTAGAAAACAAAATCGTGTTTACTGGCAATGATTGGCACCCTCTCGTATTTCCTTATTTCACTTGTTGACTTTTCGACTTTCATAAAAGACATTTACACTCATCAATCTCGTTTTGAATTATATCATTTACCATAAATCATTTTTAAGCTGCTAAAAATAACAGTACTTCACGTCTTATCATATGTTTTTGCATTATGAAATTGAGTTGTTTTACTCTGTACATTTGTAACTAATGGTATTGTTTCCTTTTTCATTTAACTGGCATGTACTACATGAAGGATCATAAAGAAATACAAATGGAAAAGGGGAACAAAATACCTAGTGAAAGACAGCAACAACAGCTACAAAATTATTTTGTACTAAATCCTACAAATGCAATTTTTGTGCATAATATCGTGAATGTATATCTGTGATATTTGAAATCATGGATTTTTCTCTACACTTTTTTAATGTTAGTTGACTATTCGATATAATCTTCATTTTTATTATTCTCCGCCTTCTTTTTTTCACATATTTAATACGTTCGTTTTAATTCGGCCCGTCAATCCGAACTATCAAATTCTCACGAGACTTCTAAAATAATTTTCATCAGCTATTTTATTTACAAGAATGAAAGATGAAACTTGATAAGCAGTTCGATAAAATTGTCAAGTAAATATTGTTGCCACTTATTTGCAAAAATAAGGGAATAATAATCATAACATCATAAAGCAACATGACAAATGTTGCCTTACGGATAAACTGATTGTAATAGGTTTTTCCTACAAGTAGACCTATATAATGAATCTTTTCGTATCAGTAAACTTGTAGATTTAATCTTTTTTCCACAAACATAGTGGATTTCATGTTACTCCAGACTTGCATGGACTAATTCCAAACAAATTTGGCACGAGCAAAGAAGTTAGTTGAATGTGCTTTAATTATCAAACCAATTATGATTATTGTATCCTACTAAAGATATGTGTATAATTTGTAAAGGCATGACACAACTTATTGCATGAACTAAAAGCCACGATACAATGTGCATTGTCATATGTAACAAAAGTTTGATATAATGTGTATTGTGTTATGGATCAGAAGCCATAATATAACATATTTTACACAATGAACAATAGATCGGATCTTGAACAGGTGAACTGAAAAAAAAATCACCAATTTATTCAATAAGCATGTGCAGCCAGTTGGACTGACGGACAGGCAAACTCTCCATCATATACTTTAAAGCTTAGAAAGAAATAATAGAAAGTAGTATATGCACAACGTTGAATTCAAACAGTGCATATTTACACATCATTACCATTTCTTGGGTTTTATCTTCGTTTGCATCAGGTTAGCTGGTAGAGGAGTTTGCAGTACCTGCGTGGCGGAATCGGCAGTACCACTGATCGAGATTTTTCAAGGATAAATAGCCGACAGGCACTAGTGGTTGAACCGCCAGTACTACTGAATTGTCAATGCCGAATAACATAAATTCAATACAGGTTGAATCGCCAGTATGACCTAATGACAGAATTGTCATCACCGAATAGCCTACGTACACTATTTGTGTGGAATGATCGCCAGTATGACCGAATGACATAATTGACAAGGCGATATTGCTGTTGTTCAAGCCAGTATGACTGACTGAAATAACTTTAAAGGCAAAATTGTTGTTTTTCGAGCCAGTATGACTGACTGAAATAACTTTAAAGGCAAAATTGCCGCTGTAGTGAGACACTGTTGCCTTAACTTATTTGTCTGTACGTTGAGTGGATTAGGGACAGGATATCCCATAATGCACTGACACTTCCTGTAATAGATAAATTTATATGCTAATAGAAGGTTAATAAGAAGACGTGAGGGCGGAAATTAAGTCAGATGTAACAGAACTGCAGGCGGTGGATGGGTAGACAATTAATGCCTGTCCACAATGGTCATTTGTAACTGACCGATTGTTATGCGACTCCTCAGAACGTGCTTTCCTCCTGCCTATGGCTGATAGTTGACACAAAAAATGCAGATTAAATATATATAACAATGTTCATTGAGAATGATTCTTTTATGCTTCAGATTCTATTTCAAAATATATGATTATAAAAATGGACCATACAAATACAATTTGGATACATTTACTCGATGGTCTAAATTATGTCCAGTACAAAATAGGGCATTTACAACTTTAATTATCAATGGAGAGACTGTTTGTGTAACCCGGTTGTAATCAAACTTAGTGAATCGGTTATTATGTTGTATAATTATTATAGTGAGCAATGACTATCTGCATTTATGAGACTGTCCTGCATTTGATACTAATCATAGTTTTGTTACTCTTAAAATTATTGTTTGAGAGAGATTTGATAAAACTTTGTAAATTTGTCTTTTTAATAATGTTCTTGTTATGAATGACATTCATTTATATTTAAGATGGAGCATTGCGTGTACATGACTAAGCTAGTCTGGCAATTCAAATGTTTGATCAAATTTTGTACAAACTTGTTAAATAGTCTTCTCTTATCAAGTTGTTTGATCAATTAATTTTAAGAGAGATCTACTCATAAAAAATAAAATAATCATTTATCTGACTGCCTGGGCTTCTTACCACAGTGAGAACCAAAATCAGTTCAGGTTTTACTCCTTCTTAAGCTAATGTCATTCCTGCCGAAAAGTTATATAACTGATATCTGCATATGAACGCGATATATTCGATCTAAATCGCTGAACTTGGTCCATCTTTAGGTCTAAATACCACAGTTCTAATTACATTAATATAGAGCTAGGTAAATGTGTTTGAGACATTAGGCATTTGGATGAAGTAGCATGATAAATCTGGTTATGGCATTAACCTCTTGGATGACTTAGCGTATGAACGGGAGACTTTGATTATTGATTTTGTATTGATCTTCAGAGAAAATGTTTATCGAAGCATAGTAAAATATGTATTCTAAATATTATTAGAACTTATAAATATGCTTTACATAGCTTGTGTATTCCAAGTATACACAAGCCTGCTTAAAGAAAATGTCTATTATTATATTGCGTAAGCCAGGAACACCATGTTAGGCCCACGTGAGTTTCTTTTTTATGACAAGTCAATGGTTATTATATTTTAGCAATTTTGGATACATTTGTGCAAAACTTTAAAACGCCTAATACCAGGGCTTGATTAAATTTTGTCGAGCCGTTTAGGAAAAGATCAAATTTATTTTATTATATTTTTAGTTCCAGCTTCCATAAGGAATGGCCATTCCAAAACATTTGTTTGAAAACCCACAAAGCTAGACCAAGTCCTTGTATGGTTAGACTGATCACCACCTTGTAGTCTTCAAGCTAATTATCCGTATCCATCCTAAAAGGCCCCCCACAAGGCAAAAAGATTCCAAAGTGGCTGAACATTACCAAGCTGAAGAACTCGGTCCCAAAATCGACCTTTGTCAGCACTAAAAAAAAAACTATCTTCATTCCACCCGTCTGGAGGCCCAGAATTTGCAAGAAGACTGTTCTACCACCACATAGATTTTAGGGCCTTGCCCAAGAAAGCACAAGGACTGGTTTGATGCGAATTGCGAAACACCAGGCAGCGGGACTGTTCAACGGACACTCCGGCAGAAGCAGGACTCCTGGCGCAGTAACAAAGCTGATGATATCCAACGCTACCCTGTCAAACATGATACGAAGAGGTTTTATGATGCGCTGAATGAAGTCTATGGTCCATGATCATCACGATTATCCACTCTCCTCAGTACAGATGGAAATACACTGACTACAGACAAAGATAAAACCTCGAAATGTGGGCCAAGCACTTCAACTGTGTCCTGAACCGCCCAACATCTATCAGTGTTGAAGACATTGATCAGCGTCCCCAAGTGCCAGTCAATGAATGACTGAATGACCCAACAATCATGTTAGAGACACAGAAAGCAATACGTCTGCTCACTAGTGGCAAGGCTAGTGGCTCAAACTCAGTCTCAGAAGAGATATACAAGGAAGGTGGTGCAGCTCTGAGTAAAATGCTCCTTCACTTGCTTCATCTCATGTGGCAAAAGAGGAGATCCCATAGAAATTCAAGGATTCTACTATTATTTACCTGTCTAAACACACATGAAACCGTCAGGCTTGTGAATACTACCGAGGTATCTCTTTGCAGGCAAGATACTCTCCAGGATTCCCCTCCACCGTCTTCACCATGTACTCCTACCAGAAAGCCAATGTGGATTCTGTGAGGAGCGTGGAACTGTCGACATTGTGTTTGCTGCTAGGTAGTTGAAAAAGAAAAGCAAAGAGCAGAATACTGACCTTATCTCTTCCTATGTCGACCTGACCAAAGCCTTCGACAATGTTAGCAGACAGAGACTGTGGAAGATCATGGAATAGTACGTGTGCCCAAGAAATTGTATCACCAATGTGCAGCAATTACACGATGGTATGGAATCTAGAGTCCGGATCAATGATGAGACATCAAATCCAGTTCCTGTCTCAAATGGAGTGAAGCAGGGCTGTGTACTGGCGCCAACTCTTTTCAGCCTCATGCTCTCACCCATGCTCACTGATACCTTCAGAGATGGTAACGTGGGAATCAGCATCAGTTACTGAACTGATGGCAAACTGTTCAACCTTAGGAGGCTCCAATCAAATACTAAGGTCATAACAGGCATCATCATAGACTGTCTATTTGCTGATGAATGCGCCCACAAAGCTGGCTCTGAAACTAACATGCAAAGCAGCGTCGACAAGTTCTCTGATGCTTGCACAAATTTCTGCCTTACGATCAACACAAAGAAAACTGAACTAATGCATCAGCCATCCCCAAGAAAACCGAATGCTGAGCCAAAAATTACAGTCAACGGCTACAAACTTAGGGCAGTAATTAAACATCACCTATCTTAGCAGCACTTTTTCAAAGAATGTCGTAATGGATGAGACGTTAATGCAAGGATTGCAAAGGCCACCGAAGCATTCGGCAGAATACACGCAAAGGTCTGGGATAGAAGAGGCATTAATCTTCAGACAAAGTTGAAGATGTACAAATCAATAGTATTCCTTGGGTTATTATACGTTTGCGAAACCTGGACAGTGTACCAACTTAATACAAATAACCACTTCCGCACTACCTGGCAAGTCAGGATCCCGGATATTGATGTCTTTGTCAAAGGAAGCCTTCCCAATATCTACACCATCTTGATGCAATTACAGTTGCGATTGGCAGACCATGTAGCTCGCATGTCAGACCACTGGCTTCCAAAAAGATCCCTTCATGGCGTGCTTGAACAAGGAAAACGCAATAAAAAGGCCAGAGAAAATGATACAAGGACACCTTGAGGTCGTCAATGAAGAACGTTGGCATTTACTACAACACGTGGGAGCAGACTGCCCAGGACAGGGTCATGTGACGCTTTTCCACCACTAAAGGTTCTGCAGCTTGCGAGGCCAACAAGACACCCACGGTTAAACAATGGAGGCAGGCCACCAAAACCCGAGCCAGTAACCCAATGATCAGCGCCGCTACCATACCAAAATGCCACAAAACATTCAGGGCTCACATCGGGCTCATCCGCCACCTACGCAGCCACAGACCATTTGTTCCTGATTAAACACTGGATGACTAAATTTGTCCTCATCGACGTAACGGAAGAACGAACTATAAAACCTATATGTAACATTCCATTATCTTACACTAGGTTAATATAACACTTATATGTAATATTTCCTTACATTACATTAGGCTTATATGAAAGATATATTACATTATGCTAACATTAAACCTATAAGTAGCATTCCTTCCTTTCTACTACATGTAATACATTGGGTGCCATAAAAATACAACTCCTCCGGTGGTCTAGTGTTAGAGTTTCCGCCTCGGATGCGAGAGGTCGTGGGTTCGATCCACGGCCGAGTCATAACAAGGACTTACAAAAATTATACTAACAGCTGCCTCGCTTGACGCTCAGCGTTAACAGGTTAGTGTTAGGACTGGTTAGCCCGGTGTCAGAATAATTTGACTGGGTGGGACATAATGCTACATGGCTGCGGTATGATGCCTCAGTGCTAGACATCACTGTAAACTTCCACACTGCAGAAATCGTAGCGATATGACTGCAAAATTGTAAAAGCTACGTTAAAAGTCTAATTCACACACACACACACACACACACACACACCACATACACACCAGACATACACAAAAATCAAAATTCTCTAACAAAAACAGACGTTTTGAAAGTTAGAAATGGTTAAGTACACGTAAGACGTTTGTCAACATTATCCTTATGTTATAATCTATCTATCTATCTATCTATCTATCTATCTATCTATCTATCTATCTATCTATCTATCTATCTATCTATCTATCTATCTATTTATCTATCTATCTATCTATTTATCTATCTATCTATCTATCTATCTATCTATCTATCTATCTATCTATCTATCTATCTATCTATCTATCTATCTATCTATCTATCTATCTATCTATCTATCTATCTAAACGTATTGTCAAAGATATCCGGATCCAGTGTTTAAACGAGCTGAGGTGGATTATGATCTGCAAGAAAACAAACATGAGAGAGAGAGAGAGAGAGAGAGAGAGAGAGAGAGAGAGAGAGAGAGGGTGATCTTGTGGCGCTTATGTCCATAGTACTAAAGGTAGACTTTCATTCAGCATGTTCAGGTTCTTTGTTATTCCAGCCACCAGGAATTGATGGAATCGTCAATGGTCTGACTGAAGTGCTTGTTGTAGATTTAGCTATCGATGGAATTAATATGTTGTCCATTCAGATACCTTTGGCTTTTACACATGTTCATTTAGTTAATGGCAACGTTAAACCTAATACGCTTTCCACGTTGTGCGTTATTATTGATCCAGTTCATGCACCCGTGTCTTTGGAAATGACTGCATTCTACAACGATAAGACTAATTTACTCAGTGTTCAAATGTCATACACAAAACGATATCAACAACGTTCCATCACAAATACTGAATGTGTCACTAAATCTCTACTAATATGTATATAATTGACTAGACAAAAGCATTAATTCTTTCCCTATATGTGGCTCATTCGACACACCGTAGACTCCACTTACGAAAATAGCACATGGATATATAATTGTATACACGTCATTTAGTTCGCAATTAGCATGTTGCACAATTCTTAGCTCTTACATTCAAGATTAGTGACAATCGTACTATTGAACATAGCTTAATGATGTACCTTCATCTAAAGGATGCAGCTCTACATGGGTCTTACCCGATCATTTTTCAGTTTTGTTAATATGTGCCTTTAAAAATTTTAATAACACACTCTCTTTGCTGGAAATGCCTTGTAAAGCTATATATGTGTATACTCCGCTCCGGTGGTTTAGTGATTAGAGCATACGCCTAGGATGCAGGAGATCGCGGGTTCCAACCCCGACCCAGTCATACTAAAGACCTACAAAAATGGTACTACAGCTGCCTCGCTAGGCTAGTACTTGAACTGGTGGGGCTGGTGTCTGGAAAAGGTGACTGGGTGGAACATCATGCTACATGTCTGCGGCGTGATCCTTCAGTGCTACACATCACTATCAGCTGCCACACTGCAGATATCGTAGCGATATGACTGAAAAGTTTTTAATATGATAACGTTAATATGATAATATTATATGACTGAAAAAAATCGTTAAAGCTACGTTAAAAATCTAAATCATACACACACAGACACAAGCAGACATCGTAGCGATATGACTGATTTTTTTTAAAGGTACGTTAAAAAAACACACACATGAATACATTTGTGAATACTACATTAATATACATGTAAGCCATAAGTATTACTAGTCCTTTTGTGGCACGGTATACCAATGGGCAAGATATTCGTAGCTAAGTAAATATATCTTCTATATTTGCTGAAGCTATTTACCAAGCTCAAACTGCAAACAGAATATAAATATTGGGGATTGATATGATCACACTAACACTTGGCGTATAACCTTTCAGCTGATTCTGCATTAAGCTTAACTCTACGCAGATTGTAAGTATTGCTTAGCCAAGGATGCCTTTAGCGGTAAACGTTGACATTTGACTTTTCATTTAAATTTGATTGTTAGGTAGTCTGCTTGCTGTATCATTTCCGTGTTTATGGTAGATATTTGGACAATTTCACTGTTGCCATATTTTGATTTTAGTCATGATTATGAATGATAAACAATATGTTTCTCAACATTTAAGTTGTGAAGCTAAATTTGTTTACGAATTTAATGGAGTTTTCCGTTTAAAATGACCCACATCCCGGGTATTCTACTCTGTTTTGGGTTAAGAGAGGTTAATATATCTTAGACTAGGTAAACAATAGTATGCATTCCTCTTTTAATTTTAGTCCTTGGAATCATTTACTGTTCTGTTGAGATATAATTTGAGAGGTATCATTTATTTAAATTATTCATTGGAATTACAAGGTGCTCATTGACCTTTGGACTAAAACATTACTTTGGAGATTATTGTACATTCGTTCAAAGACAGTCTGGATTATATCATTTTTATCAAGACTATTGGCACATCAACTCATTCAAAACTATTGGTACCTCAAATCATTTAACATTGGAATTCATTCGAACATTTTAAATGTTTGGACTTGCGATAGAAAATTTAGGATTAAATTGGGATTTAATTACAAAATATTGTAAATTCCTCTTAAAATTTTTACTTTGCAACTTAGATGAAAAAATGTATTTGTTACTGTTACTATACTTGTTTTTTTTCTCCTTTTCGTCGTGTTCATGAGACCGCATATAATCCCCCCTACTTCTATGGACAACACCTAATCTCTATTTTGTTTGCACGCCCATATGTTTGGTTTATGAGATCCTGGAACGTTAGTTTTAAACGATAAAATAAGAATTTCCTTGAGTGGTAATTTGATTTAAAAAATTCTAACTACTTCTATGAAAGGTGAGCGATATTAAATGCAGCATAACCTACTTGTTCATACTAGTTACTTGGTTGTTTTGTTTTATATCTTACGGAATAACTCAATGTCATATAAGTTTATAGTTACTATTGAATTTTATTGTTGAATTTTGCAGCAAAAGGATGCAATTAAGATAATTTTGCAACAAAAGAATGCAATTAAAATACTTTATTTAAAACGGATTTAAATTTAACACTCTAAAGCATAGTTTTTGCTGTATCAAATGATTACCAGTGACTAGACGCCTGAATAATTATTACAATCAATGTTCTTGAATATATGAAAGTGTCATGTATAATTGTCATCTCTATGTTTTTATTTCCCTGTACAAAACATCGCTAAAAATCGTACATCTAAGTTTATACTAAAATAACTTTGCAATGTTCCGTTTGCCAGAAAACAAATGCATGTCTGCCTTCAACATGCTTGTATATCAGTTTATATTAACTAATGTTACAGCTGCGGGAGAAGTTACGTTAAGACTGAATGGCACTGCATTTTATGGCCAGCCTTTTATCCTGGCCTGCTTCAATTCTGTGAACACTTCGACCCAGTATGCCGTATTTTATAGATCATTGATAAATTCTACAGATGTGTCTTTAAGCGACCTTGTGGCAACGTCACGTATTTGAAATCCACGTGTAAAGCTACACCTTTGTCATTTTCGAAATACTCCTATAATTGTCATAGCGAAAGAAAGGAGATAACTCTTACAGTACCATTTGAGAATGAGGATGAACATAACACATACTGGAGATGTATGAATCCTGGGGGAACGATCATAAGAAACAATAACATTGTAGAAATGTTTGTATATGGTATGTATCCAATTTTACGTACTTTTTAATGATAATTCTTACATCGACATTTCTGATTTAGCATATAACATAAAATAGAAAGGCATCATTCGTAATGACCGACTCAAGATGTTAGAATATGTAGATCTTTGCCATTTTCCAGTGACCATGAAATATGAGTATAATTTGTATCCAAGTTATTTTGCATTGGAACTATTTTATACATATTACAGTCACTTGCTCGTTAGAAACGAAATTGTAATTAACTTGTCAATATAATAACCGTGTAAAAAAAGAGACAGCGTCCATTCTGACATCGACGAAACGATAAAAAATTCGAATTATAAAGTCTGTCATTTGCACATTCTCTCTCTCTCTCTCTCTCTCTCTCTCTCTCTCTCTCTCTCTCACACACACACACACACACATACATACATACATACATACATATATATATATATATATATATATATATATATATATATATATATATATATATATATATATATATATATATATATATATATATATATATATATATATATATATATATATAATTTGCATTGCTTGTTAATTACTTTTAATCATTGAAAACCTACGTGTTCTCTAAAAATATTGTCTTGCAGCTGACCTTGTCCAAAATCAAGTTCTTTCCCTATCTGACCAAATTCATTGCTTTATTGTTTTGTTCTAAACAACTGCTGCGTTGCTAGCATTTTCTCTGAGAGTGGGTTTAATATTAGGATCATTATCAATAGAAGCAAACCTATTTATTACAGTCGTGTCAGGGTTATTGAATATTCAATATCATTTATTTAGTAACGGAATATTCTAGAGTCGAATGATTCCATTAAATTATTGTATTTTCAGAAAATGCTAATTTTGAACAATAGTAAGTGGATGGCTTTATGATCTTTCTATCCAGAAAATCATTTTTCTTGCTGTAAGAGTTTGCAGAATCTTTTGTATTTTTTGTGTTCGGTACCGTATTTGACTTTAAGTGAAATTATCTTGTCAAGCAATTTATTCACTGAAAATACAAAGTGCTCATAGACAATATTCTTGAACAGAAACATTAACTGTGAATTATAGTGATTTAAACACGAAAATCTTGGACAATATTACCGTTATTAAACGAAATATAGTTGGCACATCATTATAGTTCAGGTCATTGGTATATTAGTATATTAGAAACTACTGGTAACTAAAGGCATATCAATATCTTCAGGATTGAAAATTGTTATTCAGAGATTTATTCATTTGGAAATAATATGGTTATTTGTAAATTAACTTGCAATACCGTTAAGTTGTTTAAACGTTTTCACTTTGTATTCTTTGAAAACAATTTTTGCTGAATTATCAACGCTTGGGGTTTCGTTCATTTCTATTACTTACTTTAAGAGCATCGAGTAATAATAGAAAATTGAAGTCTAGTGGACGGGATAAGAATTTCTCGAAAATATTTCAGAAAACGTTGCTTTTTAAATTGATTTGTTTTGCATTGTTTTAAGTCCCACGTATTATTATACATATTTGTGAAATCAATAATTAAACCAGCAAGCATTTACATTGTCGTCTAACGTGGAGAATGTTTTATTAAAACTTACACAGGAAAGGTTATAAGCCTTAAAATTATGAATTACTCTAGCCAGCCAGAAAGTATTATCCTTCTGAAGTGAAGCCCGCCTTAATGAAGCAAAAAAATGACAAATATTTTGATTCAGTATTTGGTAGAAAAGAATTTTATGGACAAAAGTACTCTGTAGTTGAGTAGTAAGTCTCCATCTTGATCTAACTTGCAAGTTACGGAAATTAAATTAAAATACAGAATGAAATAGAGTCAAATAAGCTTCAACTTCAGAAAGAGAAAAGGCAAATGCGATTGGAGAAAGAGGAGAGAAAGAGGCCAATTCAGCGAGGGAGAGAGAGAGAGAGAGAGAGAGAGAGAGAGAGAGAGAGAGAGAGAGAGAGAGAGAGAGAGAGAGAGAGAGAGAGAGAGAGAGAGATGCAGTTACATAAAGGAGAAAGATAAATGCAGATGCGGAGAGGAAAAGGGAAGAGGGAAAAAGAGGTTTGACCCTAGGGCAAGGCTAACGAGGCAATCGCCTTGGGCTCCGCGCTTCACCGTAATTCAATGATTTTGCTTGCGGCCCCGTGCTCATCGCTTGCAACCTGAGGCCCCTCATACTGCCTTAGGCCCCGCATATCTAAGAGTCGGGCCTGGAGAGAATGTAGTAAATGAAGAAAGGAACTTCCGTTTAGATTAAAGGAATAAGAGCTAGCACGTGGAGAACACTCACACTTTAGACACAAGTTTGGGGGTTGATTCTGCCAAAAAAAATATTAGGGTCGTACCCTCTTTTATAAAAACGTTGTTTAAAATGTTCCTCATTTTGAAAACGTTGCTGAAAAATTGAAGTTTCTAAAGGAACATTGTATTTTGTTATTACAGAGTACATGATGATTCATGCACATATCCTGAACCACCTTGCTGAATATTCAGAAAAAAAAACGAATATGATCTAGTAATTTTATATGCTAAACAAACCCTTAAACACCAAAACCAAACCAAATTAAACCGAAAACACAATCAATGGTAAACATCTCCAACATGTGACAGTCTTGCATATAAATGCAAATATATAATTTGATTGCTGACAAAGTCTGGTTGCCTTTATTAGCATGTTGATTCTTAATAATGGGAATGTCATATCCAGGCTATATATGCACAAAACTCTTTGAGCACAAAACAATCTCCTGCATAGCTGGTACAATATATTAACATAGCTCACCATTCCATCGATTGATGTTAAAAGTCAGGAGAGATTAAATCAGTCTGCTGATGACGTCCTTAGCGTGAGGACAACAGTTCTATGTTAGATTTCTCGATATTTTTTGTGTATGTGACTGAAAAGTTAAATATCAACGTCAAATATGAATAATAACACCACACAGTTAAGCCTTCACCAAAGTAAACTCAGCTTAAGTTCAAAACGTTTGATATCTTTAATTAAAAAGTTAACTTAGAATTATTGCAGTCTTGGGGTTATCTTAACTTTGTTTTCTCCACCAAAGTACTGAATTTCAGTATGCTATATATGTCACCTTGGTTTTCAGCTTAAAATGGGTTTTGTGATTGAAACGTTTTAGAACACTTTCACTGATTTTAAAAGATGATGCTGTATAATATTTTGCTATCGATGCTTCTTTTTGCACGGCTTCATTCATATACCTCATCGGCAGATGGAGTATCTTCCTTTATATCTGCAGTTGTCATATATATATATATATATATATATATATATATATATATATGCATATATATATATATATATATATATATATATATGCATATATATATATATATATATGTATATATATATATATATATATATATATATATATATATATATATATATATATATATATAGTTCAAGTACAGCCACATGTGTTGCTTGATTCAGAACTTTCATTGAACGCATACACATTTAATTAAATAGTAGATATGGTTTATTGGACAAACTTGGTCCAGCCCACGGACATGCATCTAGGGCCAGAGTGATACAACAGAAACAAATCAGTAATATATTTCATTGTGCATTATAATATGAATCGAATCATAGAAGTTAAAAATTCAATTTGAATAACTGAAAAGAAACACTTCTGCCATATAATGAGACGGCAGATTTAGGTAAATTATTCAAATGATTCATTTGAAAAGATTCAATGTTACAAAGTACGACCTACTTGTTGCTTTCCAAAAACGTAGAAAACAAAATTAAAATAAGTGTGAATAATCATACCATGATTGATAACAATCATGATTGTGCATAAAATAAAGCTTTTGTTACTTTTCATTTAGAGACACAATGTCACGACATAGACAAAGACATCCAGGTTTATTAAAGACCAATGCATATTGCAGCAGCAGGTGTGAACCGACTTTTTGGGGCGTTTTTGAGTGGTTTTGACCGTTCGTTGTTAAAATAGAAGTCCTAAATAATGTTGAGAACTTATGTCAAAAACTCCGATCCTTGTATCTGTCGCACACCCATACATCATCGGTGATGTCTACGGGTGTAAGCAGGGTTCTAGCCCCATGATATGTGGTATAAAATCATTATCACTGTCCCTTAGCGCACGGCAGTGATCGGTAATGCGTATGCCTACAAAAATATAACACAATTGCACTGGCACGTCGCTAAGTTGACGGTTTGTTGAAGTATATTTTAGTATATAATCTATGTGCTGACGGGTGATGTGGAGTTAAGTCGTAGTTATACAATAATAATAATAATAATAATAATAATAATAATAATAATAATAATAATAATAATAATAATAATAATAATAATAATAATAATAATCGATTCTGCGCTAACTATGGAATCCTGTTCAGCTAAACTAGCTCAAGGACAATAGAGGCAATTAAGATATATCTCCCCATCCGAGATTCTGTCCATCATCAGCTTCAACAGCGTCAGAAAGCTTAAGTGGAATTTACAGAAATTTCAGATCAGTTATTTAAATGAATTTTTTAACCAAACAAACAAATTGTTACAGTGACTAAGGTAAAACAAATAGCTCTTGAGATGTTATCTGCTGATATTGCTGGTTGTCTTCAATTCCATCGACCAGCACCCAGCAAACTGAAGTTTAACAACCACCAGCGAAGTCAACTCGGCGTGTTTGCACTAACACAAACTATACCTTTACTAATGGAAGTCTTGCAGCTATCAGGGATAAGGATAAAATTTTTGATATTGCTGATTTTGTATTGATTGCATATCGATAAAATGCAGCGGAATTTCAATGATATAATTGAAAAATATATGCCAAAGTTCAATGCGGCTTGGGGCAAAATATAAGGCCCTTAAAATATTCTCAAAGATAACCACAATCCAGATGACGGTGATAGTCATATATCGTCAGGTATCGCTAATATTACATTGATCATTTATGTAAAGTTTGTCTGTGACGCCATTGATGGTAAATATCAGGTGAGTTCTCTTGGAACCCTAGCCCAGCAAGGATATGTTCTTTATAGCTTTTATCCAGAGGTCTCCGCTGACTATTTGATTGTGTCAGTACCCACTAATCGTGTTTATTTACAATGTCACAAGTCGTTGCTGTCACAAATGCTATTTCGTCTGACCGACCAAGATAGAGAGACATCTGCACGGTTTGTATATGCGAGAGACAGACCATGAACGACGGGGAGAGGGAGGAGCGAGTGGCGGGCGACATGAAAGTTTAGAAGATAGACTGGGGAGGGCGCAGAAGTTCGTTTCGCCGCCAACAACAAAAGAAGATCCGTTATATTTTTTTCGCCACGACCGTTGATCGCTCACGGCCAAGGCAACCATATTTTTTCGTGAACTATTGCCTTTTTTTACCGGGAACTGAGCACGTGGAGGGAGAGTATTTGCCCCATCCCTACATACGTGAAGCTTACTGCCCAAATAATCACACGCTTGCATGGCTTATAATCCGAATTCTTGGAATTCGTTTCGCCATTTGTGGATGACTTGCAATCGAAATCCTACACAAGTTGTCTTTGCTGTCTCTAACTCGTACCTACAACCTTTCGCATATAATATTCTCGAAGCAAAATTCAGCAATAGCGCTATCGCCCATTAGTAGGTGATGCCATTGATCTGAGTCGACTTGCTAGGATCGGATACCTTGAGTTTACCAAAACTATTAAACTAATTATTCCTCTTGGTTTAATAAACCAGGTCGAGACTGCCACGCAAAAATTAAACGCGGTTTGACTCCAATAGTATTATTGAAATTCACGCTTGGTTAGGGAATATTGACATTATTGACTATGAGTGAGGCAATAATTTTGTATCGACCACAAACGAGGGTCTGGCTGCCAAACCCAGACGAAGATATATCGTGTGGGCCATGGACAGATTTACACAGCCTCATCTGCTACCAAGCGACGTTGCACAAGATTAATCATGGACGAAGCAGAACGTGTTTTTACAATTGTTTAGGCGACCCGAAATGGTGTGTTCGCCACCAGAAAAAAAATGCAAATCTACCAGAGGGGTCTAACTTACAATAATCAGTTATTGCGATGTTAATTCAAAGTAGTTTACTCATTTGAGATAATTGATGCTTGCACATGCGTCAATAAATCTCTTATCGATGATCAACCAATTTGCAAATCACACAGTTAGAGTCGCAACATACTCGTTTTATTTCAATAAATCAAAACATAGAGCTTCAAACGTCGCATACCGATGGCGCTGCTCCTTGTGTCATCGGAGAATAAATAAAATGAGCAAATAAAATAGGTAATAATTCTGAATTTGCATGTTATTAACCCCCTCTTCAGCAACAATGTTGTGGACTGCAAGGTTGTCCGATATCATAGCCGTTATCATCAGGTCATGATCACATTTAGCGGCAAAAAATAGTTTATCTGAATGACCCTGGTGGTACTGTTGAAACAACACGTGCGTTGAAATTGTTTTAGGGATTCCCTCGCCGACTTGATGGTTTCAACGCCTACACACAGGAGTGCTAGGGAGATGAAAGAGAGGGGAATTGTGGTCAAAACGTATCACGTACTTCTAGAGAGAAATGGGAGGAAACTATATTCCAAATTAATCATTTGGTACGAAATATGTACGGTTTCCAAAGAAACATTAAGAATGTTTCTAGATTGGCTATCGACAAACTCAATGGCGAGATCAAAAACAACTTTTTTCATTTACGGGAGAATCACCACACAACTGGCTAAAAATATGTTAATTATTACGAGATATCAGAAGACCACGGAGCCGTCGACAGATCGTTAAAAATACTAAAAGTAATGATGAGACTTAAACACGATAGGATTCATTGTGCGATAATGTTCTATAACTTTGGAAAGCTTAATTGGATCTGATAGTTGCAACCAGGAAAATAGTTCGAGATTCGCCTGAATATGAATTATATGAATGCCATAAGTGGAAATTTTCCGAGTTACCAGTTCGTATGTGTTATCATCCAGAGGATATTCGTCTTCGGAGTACTCTTGTGTTAGTCCCAGGTTTGTTGCCCAGCAAGGATATGCAAAGACGATTCTTCTCCTGGACTAACAATCTCAGATACCACTATTTGGATTGTCGATGATCGTGTCAAATGGTCAAATTTATCTTTATTTGGTAGTATCGAGAGTTACAATAATGTCTCAGCTACACGGAATGGTTTATAATCACCTTTAATATGTACTCGGCGTGCACGATAAGGAAATAAATAACTTTCTATCAGGTAGATGACACAAAAATGGAGTTCAAACAAATGCACAAAAGATCACTGGCGCATTGTAATACAGTAATGTTACGGCAATATTTATCATGATAATTTGCCTTGGATAGAGTCGATCGTTTGTTTGGGCTATACACGCTAAAATGTCGCACTGAAATGTCATAAATGCAATGATGTCGGGCGTCAGTGCCCAAATTCGCTAACAAATACATGCCTGATGAACTTCGTTGTGAGTCCTAACATCAAATAGTCCATATTCAATCGTTTCAGGTGGTGACAGATAAATTTGCCATATTGCCGGTCAGAACAACCGGTAGTGGCAACATCACGTTTGACAACCGTTGCATCAATGATTCAGATTCAGCTGAACATCATCGATGTGTCGTTCTTGCAGATCTTGATCTTTATACTCGACGTCATGAGTATAGCATACCTGATCAATTGCATTCACTGGAAATTTATCGGCTTTTGGTCGGTTTTCATCGGTAAATCTGATATAAAGTCGATTTCTGGTACCAAAATAATTCTATCCTGGACATGCTTTTTACCAGGAACGTAGCCCAGTGAGTTCATGGTAATTCCCATATTATGACTTCGATATTACCACAGCTGTTAAAAATTCGTGAATCGCTATTGGCGATTAGTGAATCCCTGAAGACGCAAACTTATATTTTTGTACCACACTTTAATCACGTACCTGTAAGTGCCTGTCGACGATTCCTTTTCTTTGCTACTCTTAAGTCAATAGTATCAGTGACCATGATTATACATTCCTACAACATGAACTTGATTGACGACTTTCAGCGACATAAGAGCAAAGACCAAACAAGCGTTATCCAGTATTACCTAATTCTATCTGGGTATGGTGAAATTCATTTGCTACTCAGGCTGATAATGAGATGGCTCAAATGGGACATTTGATGGCTCAAATTGGCTCTACTAAAATAAAATTATAAAATTATTAAAATTATAAAAAATAAAATTATTTTGGTAGCGCCATCCTCAAACGACCAGCGATGTTATAATATGATTGAGGAATTCAATGATGCCGCAGGTGATACCTTGGAACGCTAGAGTTCTGCCGAAGAAGATGTTGCTGAATTCATCTCCGACATCAATCATGCACCGTCGGTTAAAGATCTTGACGGCGGTGTCAGTCTTGTGGTTTACAAGTGCTTGACACACAATCAAATCCATTTAGAACATTTTCACGAGGAAGGCTTGCAAACACGGATGCCTTTTACATTACACATCGTTACGCTAGGATCCCGAAAGTGATCAGAGAAAACTACAATTTTGGGGTTATCTTTAACGGTTTTGATACAATTAAGCTGCGAATTAATCATCAGGCTTAGTGCGCACACGATATCGACTTAAATAATTTTAAAAACTCTTTGCACATGTTCGGAAAACCCCACATTACAATTAATTAACACGATCCAAGAACACGATACAATTTTTGATGAGCAACCGCACAGCACTAAGATTATATAATAAAATATACTACATCAAAAGAGCAATTGTATTATACAGTTGTAGGGATACTCGTACTACCTTGTGCCAAGTAGCTCAACGATTTTGTAATAAACATCGAGGAGCTTAACTACTCTGATTACGTCCGTTGACATCACCGACGGTGTAATACAAAGCCCCGATCAGCGTTTTAATATACGAGCTCACCACTTTTAAGGGTCTCTATTTTAGAATGGACTCTCAAAACGTCAGAAAATGTCGGCTTATTCCCATCCCCCTGCTGTTCATCTGCTCCTCTGAACCTCTTGGATTTTTAAAAGTATCTCGAATTGTGTTAGGATAGTGTTGGTGATAGTGTTAGAAATAATTTTGTATCGTTGTGATGCAAAGTGAATTCTGTGACATTAGGATATATACAGTTGTATTAGCTAACACTATTGACACATCTCGAATGCATTATAAAGTATTTTAAGCATTTTACTAGAAGGAGATGAAGATTCCAACGAAAATCCCAGGTGAAGAAAGATCGGGATTTTTTTAAAAATGTGATTGCAAATACAGATACAACAAATGGTAGAGTAGATATGATGGTCTGTAAAGTCCGAAAATGTTGATCATTCACAGTTCTACTCAATGGCAACGATCAACAGTGCTGTCGAGTTTTGCATACTATATTTCTATTATTGATGAGATTCATTATGACATCTTCTACAGTGAAAATAACATTAGTAAACCTGACTTGGGACGGCATGCCAGTCAATAACTCATTCCTTACTGTGGCGCCTGGTGCAACTGTGAGATTTAGCTGCGTGGCCAGTGCCAGCCGCCCATATGCTTCGTTTTTATGGTATATTGGGTCCGAACTTAAAGGGGCTTGACATCAGCTCGTCTTTACACCTATATCAGAAAATCATGGGCAAGAATTATATTGTTTGGCCTACAACAAAGATTTAGACACTGCTGTCCCCCCTCTTAGAAAATAGTCAGAGTAATAAATTTTTATAATTAAACACTCACAAATATATTTTATTCATGACCGTCAGGTTTCAAACGAATACATTTAACTTATATAATTATGACCTTCATTTAGTTCATTAGAGACAACAATGCCTGTTAAAAAAGAAATGGAGGCCTTAAATAAAAAAAAATATTTTTAAGTGGCATAATGTAGGCGACATCTGACAGGAATAATGTAAAATAAAGTTTCAGATCTCATATCTACGGCTACTTGCTGACAAAAAACCCGGAAGTGGGTGTGAAATTAAAAATATTTCTAATTAGGCTTGGCTACTGTGAAAAGGCGATAGTTTTTAATCGTATTTCAACGTTTTTATTTTGTTTTACGTACCAGGCGTAAGTGCTACATTAGTTGGTTACAAAGGCTGTAGATTATTAAGGCTCCTGCTGTTCGGTATTAACATTGGTTGAAATGCTTAAATTGTGTTTGTAAAGGGTACACATTTTTCTGAACACAAGCGAATCTCTCGTGCATTTTTTTAGTCTTTGTTTAAAGGTATTCAAGATAAACCGACCTATTTTTCCACCCTTTATCGGACGGTGAGCACTGTTGTTCTGACTTGGAAGCCAGGTAATAGCGATGGATACCTTCAGACCTTTGTCATAGAAGTAAGATTTCACGATTCTATGAACTGTAAGAACATGTTTGTCGTTTCTCAGTTTGCAGGCACACATGCAGCGATCCTCGAACATCTCGAACCTGGTGGAATTTACTTCTTCCGAATCTATGCCTTTACATCTGTTGGAAATGGAGACTTTACTGATAATTTGAATGTCACGTTGTTGGAAAATGACGTCTCAAAGCAAGGTTTGTACTACATAGGATTTTGCTTTTGTATTTTGTATTCCGCAATTGAAATTAAGGTGTTCTACATTTGTTTCCATTAAATTATATCATTTTGCAATCAATTTCACACTGATTTAAGTTTCATCTAAACTGGAAAGTTATCATTAAATAACGCGAAGAAATTAAATTTGAAAACTTTTAAAGAGCATTAACTGATAAAGTTACCCGATAAAACAACAGTCTAATTCTACAATTTGGATGTAATAGGTTCAAATAATTCTATTGAGAAAACTAAATTTAAAAAATAAATTCAAGCTTCTATGCAGAGTATTACGAATGTTTTCCAACGGGCGACTCTTTTGTTTTGACTTCACTGAGGGCAATAATTAATCCGATTTATACCTAAATATACCTTTCGCTTATTCAAGTCCAAAATGTTCGAGTACTTTAACATTGTTTAGAAGTATGCATTTATCAGTCTTTCAAGTATTATTGATTGACGAGGAACCAAATAACGGAATAACCGTCATTTAAAAGTACGTATAATACAAATCTCAAAAACGGTAGCTATTCCTAAAATAATTAATCGGTAACGAAAACCTAGATGAACTGTATTATTTGTATTGTGGACGTTTACATTTACAGCTCTTTATGGTGCATACGCTATAAAAGCATTCGAGTTCAGAACTATCTAGGCCTACGATCATAATCAAAAAAGAACAAATATTTTACATATTCGAAATTTTTGGCAATAACACATTGTCTTCATTACCGACGAAATTTCTAATTCTTAATGTATATGTGGCGTCATCTTCAGACTGGATCTCTAAATACTGTCAGGTTGAAGTCAGCTACTGATTTCTAAGAGCATGCAAAATGAATATTAGTTTACCAGTCTGCGTAGATCCATTTATAGCGTCTATATACAAACTACATGAGTCAGACTCAAGTATTTATGGCGTAAATAAAGTCTTAAAAAACAAGGAAAATTGTTTAACATTAACTTCTATGAAACGTTCATTCAATAACATGTCAAAGCAAATGTGCTGAATACGAGGCACATACTTATGTTATCGTTGTTTAGTGGCTTTAACTCCTTGTAAATTGGCACGTTCTGTATTTATTGTAGACTTTGTTTCTAGATATATTATGTCATAATTGCTACAACGATTAGTGTTTTAATTTTGCTAAGAAAATACCTTATATTCTCTGTGTTACCAGTTTATGCTCTTAAAATAAGTATCAGAAAAGAGGGAAGACAACAAGCTTTGCAAATTTTAACCAATAATTTATTCATTAGAATACAAAGTGCAAAATGAGAAAACTGAACTTACTGTATTACGGTATTGCGAATTAAATCTAAAAAAAAAGACACAATTCCTAGTAATAAAATGTCCTGAATAAAACTCATTTCAGTTCCGAAGAGATTTACAATTAAAGGCGATGATGTCTATGTTATAGCCTACGAAGTACTGGTGTGCCAACATTCTCTTGTTGAATCAAAAAAATAATAAACCAGATTTAAATTTAGTATAAATTCCAATGAAATCCCTATCAAATAATTTTATCAGAGCACTTTTGTATTTCCAGATACAATAGTCACTTGAATTCAATAATTTGAAGAAACTATAATTCACACAAACTGTTCACAACATAGCAAACTGTTCACAACTTAGCACATCTTAAAGTGCTAGATCTTGAAGCACGACTGGAAAATCCTCACGGTCACAAAATATTATAGTTCCCAGCTTGACCTACGGTCAAAATTATCATTGTCTGAAAACAACCATTACCTAATGGAAAATAGAAGGATCTAATGAGCCTTGTTTATTTACAACACAATAACCTATAAAATTCACTTAGGAATCTCCATGTGTATTAATATCTAGTTGACCCTAAGTGATCACGGTCAAACTCGGCCATCATCAAATGGATGGCCACATCAACATGGGATTTTCATTTTAAAAAAGACGCTGATGAATTCTAGTTGAGCCTAAATGACCACTATGCTACTCGGCCATCTTGAAATGGATGGTCACATCAACTTGGGATTTTGATTTCTCAAAAGACGCTGATGACGTCTACTTCGTCCTGAAAGAAAGTGATGCCAATATCATTCCAATATGGCTGCCATGGTAGCAATCTCAAAAATGTTTGTATCGCAGCTCAACCTGAATATATAACCGTCTGATGTCTGTTAATAAGTGAAACTGATATTGCACATTGTCACCATAGTACGATCTTAAACATAATATTAATGTTACTCGTCTTGAACGAAAGTCATAGCAACAAAAGGATTTCGACAGTAGACTTCTTATCATAGTTAGTCTGTCTCAAATACGAATAGTACCAATATGACTGTGTCGTGAAATTTATAGTTCTTAGTCACAAATAAAACGTTTGTAAAAAAATGGTAAAATCTAATTTATTACTTATCGCCAATTGTACTAAATATTCAAATACTAATCCTCGATTTGCTTTATATGCTGTTATTAACAGTAGTATTTACTAACATGTAGGTGATATATATATATATATATATATATATATATATATATATATATATATATATATATATATATATATATATATATATATAAGAAAGCCTTCTTAGAATTATATATCTATAAACATTAAATCATTTTCTTAGTGACATGCATCCGAATACCAATTATCAAAAAGATCCATACATATACGTTACATTTAGAGATTATGTACAATAGACTTCATGTGAGAGATAAAACCAAATTGTGTCAAATTACTGCACAGACCCCAAATAAAATATTACTGTTCTAGTTCAACATAAAATGCACGGGATGTAAATGTTATTGTTACAGTGCGGTGTGAAACATGCGATATATAGATGCTATCGTTCTACAATAGTATGAAACAAAATGGATGTTATAGATCAGTATGAAATACACGGGCTGTAAATGACTTTGTTCCAGATAAATACGGGCTTTAAATGCTATTGCTATAAATCATTATAACATTGTCGGAATATTATAGGTATAGTTTGTACTGTTTACCAATTATTGATATTACGACATGTCACCGTATCACTTAATGTGATTCTGACTGGTTCAAAATCCACCCATGAAAATCTTCCGCAGTATTATCTTACTGACTTCTTGCGATCATGGAAAAGTTTCATTATCCCGCCTTCAGTAGGTTTCGCTTTTTACTATTGCTATCAATATTTTGGCGGCCATTTTTTTAATCGACCGCCAAAAGAGGAAAAATGGTCACATGTGTCTGAATCTAGCCACAAGGATTCGTTACACCATGTTTAGCCTATTATGTACTGAAAAAAGGGTTTAAAGCTCAAACAAGAACAACTACAGCAAATAAAACTAAGGATACTTGTCAATTGATAGCGGACATAGGGAAGGGGTTGGCAGTGTACCTGTACAAGTATGGTTTAAATGTTAACTTATAGGAGTAAATAAGATCATTCATGTTTACGGAAGAATGTGGACCTAAACTGGCCTCCTAAATGACAGAACGTTATCCAACTAGGTCTTATTTACGACCTAGACTATAAAGTATCTTCTTTTGCGTTGCATTTTCGACTATAAATAGCAGTTGTCTGTGCCCACTCTTCCAAATATAATAATACATAATATCCGGTCATAAATACTTGACAGTAAATCTGGAAATATGTACCCAGTAATTTTCCCTTCACATGAATATCCAACAACAATTGATAGTGGGTCCAACGCTAGACAGTCAAACTACGTAACAAGCTGACTTCAAATGGAACTTCCATTGGACATTCTGTGTTGAAATAAATGATTTTTGAGTCAACTGTTCTATTATTCATAAGAACATTTCTTTTTGAATTATAATTTGTAAAAATAACAAACTACTTTAAATGTTACTGCCGTAATAACTGGACATTAATTTTGACCAAAAGAGGGGACTATTTTTAAGCGCATCTAACAAAATGTGCGTCACCTATATCAGAATGAGTGATATTATTTATCTCTAAATATTTCTATTACACTAAAAACAATATGATAAACAGAATATCAAGGTTATTAAAAGCTGGACATTTTTCAACCCGTTTTAGAATTCATTATTAAATAATTACCCATTTGAAATCATCTATGTATGAACTGAAAGTGCTATTGTTTTAGATCAGTATGAAATACACGGGCAGTAAATCTTATTGTTCTAACCCAAATCCATCACTTTGTGAAATGTTCAGCAAAGCATGATTCTCATGTTACTACAGCACCAACATTAAATGGTCAAGATGATGAACAAAACGACGCTTATAAAAACAAAACAAAATAAAAACAAAAAACAGCAACAACAATAAGAAGAAGAGCGTGGATGGAAATTACGAAACCGTGAGGGATGCTGACTACTCATGATATTTTGTGCTGGAAAGAGCGCAAGACTGCACAAATATAGCACTTAAAATCTTCAATTCGGTAGCATTGTATAATTAAATTACATCACAACATGACTTATTCACACGAATCTTGACGAGCAAAGATCACAGATCTAAAGGAATTGAAACTGCCAGCGTATCTTTCATTTTGTTTGATGTCGTGTGTATAGATTGTCTTAAACCATGGACTTACATATGATTTTTTGTGATCATTGCTCAACACCATGATTATCATGATGATGACGACAAAAATATTGTGGTCAGTTTTAATCTACACATATGAATATCCATTTTCAAAATCCATTACACAGCTGTATTACTTTATTATCTTTGTTAAAATAAATGTAAAGACGCCACAGCGACATCAAATGAATTCGATGAGTTCACTCCTAAATAATATTTTAGGTTTTACTATTGCCAGCACAAATATATTTTTTTGGTCATTATAAAATTTAATAAAAAAAAAGGTTTCAAAGCTTATGAAAAAATTAGAATGGGTTGCCCCAAAATATCTGGAAGCTAACCAACCAACCAATTTTTGCTTACAAAACAAGGACACACAACAAGTTGAACCGTGATCATTTGCAACTACTCATAACCTACTGAATTTGGTCTGTGTCATAACATTTGGAGCTCTCGATCAAAAGTCCATGGTTCGACGAAATATATTACTTATTGAGGTCACTTTAGTAATCAAGGATTCCAATTACTAAAGTGACCTCAATAAGTAAAATATTTTAACAAAGATAATAAAGTAATACAGGCGTGTTATGGATTTTGAAATTGGATTTTTATATGTACTCCCAGAACTATGATCAACAGATATGTAACTAATATTTTAGTGATCAAACGCATTAAAACAGTATAAAAACATTTTGTATATTACATAATTAACATTATCACATCATAATCGTAACCAATGAAGCTGGGCTATGATTGTATTTAGCAAATTCTTAACATAATTACATGAGGGAAGTGTTTATGTATCAAGCATACGAATGATGAATAACTAGGACACCTTACTCGTGCACGTCAATTCTAACTTGATAAAACAATTCATGATCTGCATACAAATGGATATACAAAAACGAATATCTCCTAACCATAACCGGTCAAAGCATGGAATTTCAACAACTAAACAGAGATGACACAGTATATGAACAGTTATTAAGATTCACTATCGTTTATGTTGTCGCTATTCATCTTGTTCAATCTTTTTCCTCCTTGTTTCCTTCCTTCCTGTCTTTCGTTTCCACTTCTATTTCCTTTCTCCTTCCTTCTACCTCTTCCTACTTCTTCTTTTCCTTCCTATAGCAATGATTCCTTCTTTACTTTACGTGGATGGTTTAAGCTGACATTGCCCACTACAATAGTCCAACATAATATAAGCAGCTTGTTAGTTTGACGCAGTCTTGGTGTTTCCGGGTTGCATAACGCTAAGGTGGAACATTTTTTTCAGTGTATTTGTGAACTAAAATTCTGCCAAGAACAGAGTTCGTTACAGCATAAAAGTAACATATTTAGAAAAGGTTGTCCTCTGCTTCCCACAATCATATAATGGCGATCAGGTAATAAGACTCATAACATTTAGTCCCTTTATGTATTTTGATATAACAATTGATTATTTCATTTATTATATTTCACTGTCTTCAGTTGAAACACGTTATATATGTAATTGTTCTTAGAACTTACAAATACCTCTTTCTCTTCATTATACGTGGTGTTTTGCCCAGAAGAACAACACGAGCCCCAGTCATGTAACGAATAGAAATTTAATCGATCAAATATACCAGATTGGCACGATATTTCAATGATCCACTTTCTCTCTCATAAATAGTTAAAAGATTTATTCGAATGTCAAATAGCCGTTATGTTATACAGATAAAACAAATTTCATCGAATAAACAAATCACTAATCAAACTCAAATTGCCGGCATATCAGCATCACCTGCTTGCTTCCGGTCATTTCCAAATCACAAATGAATTAATGGATTCTTCTCCTTGTCCTAACTAAGTTACTTTGCAAATGAGCGATCCATTGATATATGCATACATAGTTAAAACAATTCTTAGTATACACGTTACATTTAAGACAAGCTAATCAATTTTAGCAATCAGAGTACTGAATGTAATTCAAATAACATTCGAGACAAAATGCATGCAGGCAATTTACTTTTGAAGAGAAACTCGAAGCATTAATTGAAACAAATAATTCAGCAAATAATTACAAACTTACTTCAATGATCATATTGCATGAGATTTGCCTTATGCTTTATTGAGACTCGCTCTTATTATGTAGCTGAATCTCTGTCTCTGGTGTCCTCAATTTTCCGACACACTTCCTTAGATAATTTAACAAAGAGAGTACTTTTTACAAATTTCCGAGATAAATGTTGGCTTGTCTCAGAAACTTACACTTACTAAATTCACTTCGAAGTCAGAATATTCTTCTCTAGTCCGCCTTTATTAATAACGAGTCTGGCACATTTCATTTTATGACACCTGTTTTATGTGTCCCAACATTTTGTTCTGTTTTGTCTCAACTCAGTCATTTTCCGCAACATAGCCTTACACTGACATAACGGTCGGGCCAATATCGAAAGGACTCAAATTAAAATTCAATTCATACCCCAAACAGAGCATAATCCATTCTTCGCAGTCAGCATTTTATTGCGAGTCGAGTCCTTAGTCAAACGTGATTACGTTTCATGCTGCCAACGACAGAATGTACTACAAAGTTTTTAATTAATATATGTCTTTTCTTTGCTCGTCACCATTTATTTAGCCAATATTGTGAACTGGTATCATCTCTTTAGACAAAGAATGCGAGTTGAGAATTATTTTTATAGCAATACAGTATGATATATAATACAGCATTGTAGCAATGTTTAGACAGGTTTCACAGTAAGACTCAATGTATATAAAAGGCTACTTTTAATGCTTGAAAACAAATACATGTCCCTAGACAAAGGTAAGAATAGATTAGAGAATCCGAGAGACGTCTAAAGCTGCAAACAATAAAGAGACTTTGCTGTTGTTGAGTTGTTTTTTTTTCTTTAATTGTTTTCTTTAAACAGTTGAGATAATTGTAATACAATATTTTGTGAACGTCGATTATGCAGTTTAGGATGCAAGGATATTAATTTAATTACCCTCTTGTATCAAAATAACGGCAAACCCGTCGATGCCTCACCGTGGCACGAAATTGTAAACAGGCACTCTTTAGTAAACTCTAGAATTCTCGGTGTAGCAAGCATTTTACTCCACCATCCCAGTGTTCCTTTGAGACGATTATTGCCCGATGTGGTCAACCTGTAAAAGTGTAGTATATATAGATAAAAATAAATACAACCATGTCAATAAAGTGCATGTTTTAATTTTATTCAAAATAAGCATCGTCTTGAAAATTCCTGTCATTTACTATTTTGAGACTAAAGCACAGGTTTCCCAAAATTTAAAAAAGCCAAACTTGGATGATCTGGGTTGATGATGAAAAAACAATTGTATACACTGTGACGCGCTGCCATATAAATGTGCGTGATATTAGTTATAAATTTATGTTGAGAATGAGATGCAGTTAATTATGGCTTGTATGTAACTCCATACTAAGAAAAGAGTATATTTCGTGGACGGAGCATAGACGTCCAACAAGGTCGATAGGAACGGGAATGTCTTTCATTTATGATAGGTTGTAACTTAAAAATATTCTACAGTCGAATTATAGTGTAGGTGTTCAAAATTGTTACAGATCTCTAAGACGGGGATACAAAAAAACGGAGAAAATCGGTACTATTAAAATTAAACGACGCAGATACTTTTCATGCTCACTTTCTATATGCGAATCTATTTCAATATAAATATTATTGTGGGTTAATATGAGTCATTCTAGAATTTGAATAATTAACATTTCCTTTTTAGACTACAAACAATTTGGCAATTTTCACTTGTTATTAACGTGTTTAGGTACAACTTGATTTAGCGCATAGTCGTTTTTGATAAACCGATTGACACTCCAACTAGAGTGTGAAAGGTAAGCATATGTTGGCGAAGATAATGGACCCATGTACATAAACACAAAAGAATCCATATAGACAATATATGTTGACAAAGATAATGAACCCATGTACATAAACACAAAAGAATCCATATAGACTGTATATGTTGACAAAGATAATGGGTCCATGTACTTAAACACAGAAGAATCCATATAGACTGTATATGTTGACAAAGATAATGGACCCATGTTCATAAACACAAAAGAATCCATAAAGACTGTATATGTTGACAAAGATAATGGACCTATGTACATAAACACAAAAAAAACCATATAGACAATCATACGAATACGTTAGTTCAGTTAATATATCAAAGAAACAACACACAAATTTCATTTTTTAAACTATACATCGTTCAACATATTAGCTTATTATGCTCAAGATAAAAGGGATATTTCAGATGTGTAAAATGTAGACTGTAATCCCCTGTTTTCAAGTGGAATCATCCAAATCTGAACGTATACTGTAAACCCCTGTTTTCAAGTGGAATCATCCAAATCTGAGTACCCGAATATTGTCCTTTGATGATTCGTGTAGCTTAGTTTATAGAGGCTATGAACTCCGAAGTACGCTTCCCTTTATGTTTTTTAATTTATGTTAGAGACTCTAAGGTCCCCATAGTAGGAGTTTTTCTGATTTGCGCTTCTCTGTGATTTATGCTGAAAAAAAACTTCAAATCGCATCAGAAATGAATGTAAAACTCAGGAAAACATATATCAATGCTTATTGGTATAAGAGCATATTGTTAATATTATTAATACTTTAAGAACAATTAGTTTTACTAAGAATAGCAGTAGTAGTAGCTGTAGCAGTGGTAGCAGTAGCAGAAGCATTAGTAGTAGTTGTTGTTGCAGTAGCTGTTCTGCTTCTTTTCCAACTCTGGGATTGGGCTATGAAACTAATCTACTTTTATATTAAATTGTAACGTACTATATCCATATTATTAGCCTCTCTGACCGTTATATTTTGGTGTACACCCAAACTAATCATGTCTACTCGTTTCTTTGCTTAATGATCATGCAACTCGTTATCTTCTTCTCTATTTAAAGGAAAGTATTGTTTACTTTTCCATCTTGCGGAATATTTTCATGTGGACAGTACATATATTTATAGCTCTTAGTTTTTCCAATAAAATGGTTCTTTTTGTTAGGTTTTAATATCACTTTGAGCGCATTCATCACGAGGAATAGAGACAGCCAACTGATGACTAGCAATGGTGCTTATCGAACCCGAAACTCTTTGATTGCAAGTCGGATACTCTACCAAGTGAAATGGCATACGCTTCCTAGATAATGACTTTGTAAGCTTAGATTCTGAATCTATACAATAAACGTTCCCATCTAATTTAACAGCTGTCTACACATGCATTTAAAATTAGTTCGCTTTGCATGAGAATCTCAATTTAGCAATGGAAAGTTATTTCATTATTTCTAATCGTTTAGCTGGTGAATGTCAATTTCCTCATCATGCTTTAGGCCAATAATGCGTTAAAGGTGCTGTCAACCACACCCTAAAAACATTTAAAAATAGTATAGTTATCCCCCCCTCTCTCTCTCTCTCTCTCTCTCTCTCTCTCTCTCTCTCTCTCTCTCTCTCTCTCTCTCTCTCTCTCTCTCTCTCTCTCTCTCTCTCGTTTCTGACCCAGTGTACTCAAATTTGAAACTCTTTGATAATAGTTGCACTTAAGGCACAAAGAAAGGGTTATCTCTAGGTTGCAACCTTTGACACTCTACGTGCGACCTTTTGATATGGTATGCACGATTCCTTCATTTATACTCACTGAAGATTTGGAACACCAACGTTCTGGAACAAAGGTAAGAAGAGGCTCATAGGACAAAGTATGCAAAATATAATTTACCATAAGGTGCACGCAGATCTTGATATAAGACTCATTGCCCTGATTTTTTTTTAAACGAAAAGGTACACCATGAATTTTTCTTAAAGTAATTATTATCACAGATGTAACATATAAATAATAAAGAACAAAGAGAACCAAGAATTGTATGTATGCATTTATTTTTCATCAAGGAGGAAATCGTCATTTATTATCCTTTCCTTTTTTATTTCAAGAAATCGTAATCAGGAGAAATATAGTGTAATAATCTATTCCACGTATTTACCAATATTCCTTATTTAAAAGTTCCTTAAATAGATTAGCTGTTCTGACTGACAAAAATATTCGAGCACATAATAATAATAATAATAATAATAATAATAATAATAATAATAATAATAATAATAATAATAATAATAATAATAATAACTGCAACAGCCACAACAATGCAGGAAAGCATTGTTCTTTCCTAAGTAACTCACGATTCCTAATCGCGTTCTCTTACAGCTGATGAAGATGTTTACGCAATTCATCATTCTGTTTACCTCCATAGTCCTTGTTTATGGACAGTTGAATACTACCTCGTAAGTTTGTGTCATATGTTTTATTAACTTTGTATAATCTGTGATGTCTCTAAGTAGAATTTAATAATTTCAGTTTTAATCATGTACACATACAATCACTATGATATATATATATATATATATATATATATATATATATATATATATATATATATATATATATATATATATATAATCTGAACTCTGAAATATAGTTGTAAAACTGAAAACTGTCGTATCAGAACACATCAAAACAAGTTTCTTTTAGTTTTTTTATGTATTCATTTTTTAGTCTTTAATGCTTAAACAAATAAAACAAACGTTATATTTATAAAAAATAAACCCGCAAAAATAAACAGGATAGCAAGGCTAGCTATGAGGGAAGAAATTAACATGATAGTTTTATCTTAAACAATTCTTTATACATCTTCTCAAACCAATGAAGATTATACTCCTTTGTAATATATTCTTTGTAAAAAAAATTACCTTGGAAAAATAAGAGAAAGTAGAAATGGCCATTATTGTGTCGTAGCCAGCTGGACTACCTGCATCCACTATATTTTTGTCTACCAATCATTCTTATAGCTTCTGGTCACCTACCATTATGGTAGCCTCCGGACACACGATTTGTTACCTCTTTATAAGCCTGCATATATGTAGTGAATAAATCGTATTGAATGAAATCTATTGAAAACAAGATCTATTTACTCTTTTCCCCAAAACACAGGAGGCCTGATGAAGCCCAGGAGCAAGCGGCTCTTACAAACCTATGCAATGTGATGGACTTCGACGGCAGTCAGGAAATCTCAGAGACTGAATTTTTGGCTTTGTTCGCAGCATCGGACAAAAATAGTACGTACATATATGAACCAGAATCAGATTCTGATTCCTTCCGTCTGTCACAGAAGCATTTAACGTTTCTAGCGATAATACGCTTATAGGTCCACATGAAAAATACAAAATAATAAATTTCTCAGACCTAGTTTGGAGAATTCCAAACACATCTACACCATAATCATAGGGTCTTTGAATAAGGGGCAGTCGTACGAAGCATTGTATGATCTTAATACAGGAATGTAGAGCAGAACTGGAAGGACTGAGAGTGGATATTGGGAGGGAAACTAAATTTGTTATGGGAATGACAAGAGAGGGAATTTGCCAGGACTTTGTTTCGTACCTCTGTCGTGTTGACCAAAATTATATAAAGGTGGGGAAAGGCATGATGTACAACGACCAATTCTTCAAATATATTTGAACAAATTGTGGTAAGATGTATGACTTTTTCTTGTCAATAATTTCAGGCATTTAATTTGTTATAAATAAATGACAAAATGCTTTTTGACCATAAATTGGTCCATCAGATTAGCTGTATGCGGAGGGATGGCGCAGTTTTAATCGTACTTCATCACAATCGTCAACAATTACATCTAGGTCAATTGATCGTTCATACAAAATTGTTATCGACATTAAAAAGTATAAAATGTGCATTATGCACGTGTTACTATTGATAACATGTAACAATGACACTCGAGAGCCTTTTTACATTCAGATGATGGTCTCATGACAGAAAAGGAATTTTTCCTGAACATGGTCAGCCACAATCCACAACTTTTTTATCAAGCTAAGACAATTTACCACTATATGGACGTCCGTTGTGTATATCTTGTGTCCAGATCCGACATGGCTCAAATTTTTCATGAGTTCGATAGCAACGGTAATAATATTTTACTTTTCAATCTAGTGTTTTTTTTACTTCTGTCTCTATCAATCAATGAACCGTATATATCGCTCTATCTGATGTGTTGTAAATTATATATCTACCCAATCTATATATCTCATAGTACAGAAAACTATGTATGTATGTATGTTTGTATGTATGTATGTATGTATGTATGTATGTATGTATGTATGTATGTATGTATGTATGTATGTATGTATGTATGTATGTATGTATGTATGTATGTATGTATGTATGTATGTATGTGTGTGTGTTTTGAGGCACCTTACTTGGGTCTTATTTTTTGTCAAAAAGATGCCCCCACCCCTTGTCAACATGGGCCCTGTGCTTAAGCACACCTAAGCACAATGGTAAATCGGGTGCTGTATATATCTATGCCCCGATCACACGGTATCGACCTAAGCAAAATGGTAAATCCGGTGCTTTATATATCCATACTCCAATCACACGGTATCAAGCTCCTCTTACAGGCTTTTATTTTGCTATGGCGTTTGTAAAATGGACATAACATTGCATCAAACAATATCCTATGTTTGTAATATAGTATATAAATATGTCAAGATCAAGGAACATAAGATGTTGTTGCTTAGGTTTGCTTAGGTAATTGACCATAATTCTACGTCATCTCCAAGGATATTAAGATTTAAACAAGGGAATTTATTGTGAATATCAAACTTGAGATAGGTAATCTGCAAAAGAAAATATATTGCTTGTTTATGGGTGTATTACAGGTGAAAAATAGCTAGAAAGCTGTGGAAATTTAGCACATATTGTTTGGTACAGGTACTTGATAACGCTTGCGTTAAACAACCTCTTTGTTCACCTTACTTCGGTTCCTTGGTACCTTGGTAAGTGATGCCTATTCAACCTGAATCTCTCTAAACTTCTTAACTTTTCAATAAGAACATTGCCGTTGCAAGAAAAAAAACAACATCAACATAATTGAAACTAACACCATGCATGAACCCAATAGAAAAAGCAAATTGAACGGAAGTGCAAGAATAGAGCAATGTTCATGCATTTTCTTCAGGATACATTGTATTTTCTGTTTCAGGCGATGGCCAAGTTAAAAACCGTGAATGCATTGACTTCTACACTAAGGTAATTTACCAAAAATATACTGAAATGACAATATATAAACAACATTGAATACATGAAAGATAATTATCCTGAAACATGTAAATGTTTATCTTAGTAAATGCAGTAAAAGAACTGTATGCCACGCAAACTTGAGTGAGATCTCTAAGCACAGATTTGTTTACACCATTATATGTCTTTGTTTTCTGAACAACACCCGACTGTCTTGAGTGTCTGCTTATTCTTATTGCAAGCTGTTATTTGCCTTGAGAGTCTGGTTGCTAGAAGAAGGTAGTTTCACAAGACTTAATTCTTGCTATGAATGTGCAAAATCTTTTAATCCAGACATTAAAATCTCCACCTATGATATGTAGTCATCGGATGGTAAGTCTCCACCTGTTTTATGTAATTATTGGATATTAAATCACTACATGTTAAATGTGAACATTGGATACTATATCTCCATCTGTTATATGTAATCATTGGGTATTAAATCTCCACGTTATGAAAGTCATTAGATATTAAATATCCACTTCATATACGTTATCCATTGGATATTATATTTCCACTTATTATTTGTAGCCATTGGGTATTAAAAATCCACCAGTTATATGTAGTCTTTGGATATTAAATTGCCCCTGTCATACGTAGCCACTGGATATAAAATTTACACCTATTATATGTAGCCATTGCGTATTAAACCTCCATTGGATATAAAAAAATCCTCCACTTGTCATCTATAGCAATTGGGTATTAAACCTCGACCTTTTATATGTAGTCTTTGGATATTAAATTTCCCTTTGTTATATGTAACCATTGGATATTAAATCTCCACATTATATATGTAGCCATTGTTTATTAAATCTCCCAGTGTTATATGTAGCCATTGGGCAATAAATAATCCACTTGTTATATGCAACCATTGGGTATTAAAACCTCTACTTGTTATATTTAGCAATTGGGTATTAAATCTCCATCTTTTATATGTAGTCTTTGGATATTAAATTTTCCCCTGTTAAATGTAGCCACTTGATATTAAATTGCCAGTTGTTATATGCAGCCATTTGGTTTTAAGTCTCCCCTTGTTAAATGTAGCTTTTGGGTATTAAATCTTCCCTTGTAGCCATTTGTTGTTAAACATTCGCCTGTTATATTTATAATTGTATATTAAAATATTCACTTCATAAATGTATGCAATGGATGTGAACTCTAAATGCTTACAAGTTATGTGTATCATAAGAGTATAATAATAAATACTGCCTTACTGTATTTTATTTTACGGATTTGTTTATTTCTTTATTTTTTTATGCAGATTCTACATGGTAGTGCTCCAAGACCATGTCTGCACGTTCATACATTTTGATTATTCTACCTTGAAGACAGAGAAAAGCGTGAATATCCTTATGGATCAAGATTATTGGTTTAAAGCTATCAATGTAAAATGGTACTTAGTATTGTCCATGTAGGCCTTGTTTATACGCAATAAAATTTGATAATTCGCTATAATTTTTGACCCAATTTGTTTTTGTGCACATTTCTTACGATGCTCAGCAGCAGCAGCAGGGAGGGTGAACAGACCACCTTTTAGAGCAGTCCGTTTGTGAAAATATAGTTTCATATAAAAATGAAAATGCACGATCAATAACGCAAAACATAGAACCATAACCAACCGACACATGTAACCCGGTTAGCTCATTTTTGTTATTTTATATTGTGATGACTGTATTTTCAAATTTGTTTACTGACTCGGGACACTCACCGTTGGTAGTCACCCTCCCTGTTGCTGTCTCTCTCAACCAAAAATTGTGTCGAGAAATATGCGATATCGTGACTGGGGATCATATAAATTTATCGTGATAAATCCACGAGGAATAGCATGCGCTTTTGAGAAGGTGTTTTTAAATTTAATCATATACATGTCTTCTGAGCACCAAGTCTGATGGATGTTTCTTAGTGCGTGGGTATTAACACCATTAAAGACAACCAGAAGATTGCAGTTATCTCTGATCACTTTAGGTGTCTGCGTATATCGCTGAGTAACTATATTATGTCGGTGTTTTTGTGTCTGTCCAGGAAACTATTCGACCTGGAATTTTGTATAGAATCACATCATCGTATAGTACGATATAATGAATACATCCATCAAAAGATCCACAAATGGATCTTCATCAATATCGGTCATAAAGTTAACAATATTATTACAGTCCTCATCCAACAATTTTACATTTTCATTAAAATCTTTAAGCACGTTATAGCATCGCTGAAAATTTACAGATGGTGCCACTAAATGCAACTTATCCCACTTAAGCCATCTCATTATCAAGTTAAGCAATAATTACGTCTTTCCAGACCCAGATGGACCTATGATAAACGCTCTGAAATAATTTTGTAGCTCTGGATCATGTTTGAATGGCTCTTCCTTTCGTGTCGCTGAGAAATTGATGATATTCTTGTTGCAAAAATATAATAAGTATATGATTTTTTATTGTATTCGATGCAGAGCACACACACACACACCCACAAGAGGATTAAAACAACAACGACGAGGAACAAAATGCGTGCACTTGCGGACAGGTGTGTGAAATGTGAAAAAAGCAAATATGGGTTTATCTCTCATGAAACATCCGGGGATGATGATTAACTGGGAAAATTATCGGTGGCTCCATGGGCTACGTATTCTGGCAAGAAGCATCTTCCTGGATATAATTTTTGTGGTTGCGGAACCCGACTTGATATCCTTCTTGATTAAAAAGTTCGACCAAGACATGGAGAGTATCCAGAACTTTCAATCTATCAGGCATGCAAAGTTCATGATGTCACGTATAAAAGTCCAGATGCACTTCATCGAAATATTGCACATGTTAAGTTGAATAACACTTTATAGAATGCAAAAAAAGTAAATCACAGAGAATCGCTTACTAATTGGCTGGTAAAATCTGCGATGAAAGGTAAAGTATTGCTAGGGACCGGTAATTAGTTGGCCCATTATTATCATAATAATGGACTAAATTTATAATATCCCAAGAAAATATTGGAAGGAAAGAGCAGCAGTTAGTAAATATTTGATGCTGCAGGTGCTGTTGCTGCAGATTGGTTAACACGACAGGCAATATGTTAAAGTTATCTACCACCAAGTCAAACGTTTAGTAGGCAGATTTTGATGTCAGCACTCCCAATGAAGTTCATAACGCAGATATTTTGTTTTTACCGGATGATACAATTAAAACTGGTAGACATCAATTACTCACATACAAATACGCGTTAAATATCGTTGACGTTGCAAGTAGATATAAAGAAGAAATACCATTATCAATAAAGACAGCAACTGAAGTTGCGTCTGCTTTTGAGCGAATTTATCCACGTGGCGGTCTGCGATGGCCACAGTTGCTACCAGTTGATCTTGGTAAAAAAGTTCTTAGTGTAGTAACATCTCTCATGAAACAACATAGCGTCAAAATCAGACAAAAGCATACTGATATTCATCGCTATCAGGCAATTGTTGAGCGATTTAATCGAACACTTCATGAGCGATTGCTTGGATATTAGTATGTGAAGAAAATATTTTTGAACAAGGTTCAGTTGGGTTGGACGACTACCAAGTGTGAAAGCTTTGTTAAATGCAATTGCCAAAAGCACATACCAGTACAACGACGTGACTCTTTCTTAAAACAACTCAGAACCAGGCAATGTACCTGTCAGATATTTATATAAACTTGATGAACTTGAAGGTGGTAAAAAGAGCAAATGACCGAGTCTTGAGTGTAACCCCAAATAACAATTTTCAGTATGGTAAGGTCAAAGGGTAGACCTGAAATCTAAGACGACACTTAAGGACCATTTTAATTGTCCTGATATAACCATCCGGTGACATGAACAGTTCTGCTCTTGTGGTGTTTTTTGGCAAAGATAGAATACATAACAAATCCTCATGCACATCCTCCTGATATAGATATCGCATCTAAACAAGTAGTATTGCCTTGTTGTCGATATCTGTAGATTCGTCAACCTGGAGTGCGTACCACTGTGATGTATTAATCCTCTCCAACAATTGTGTCACAATGTCTTCGGCTATTTCCTCAATGCGCCTAGTCGCAGTGCTAGCAGACAAAGGCACATGTGCTATCTTTCCCACAGCAGCTTCTCCTAGAAGTTCACGGCAAATGTCTTTAGTGGAGGGCAGAATCAATTCTTCACCGATAGTGAATGGCGTTTTAGCCTTAGCAATACGGTTAGCCACTAAATATGATGCTTTCATTGCATTCTCCTTTATTCATGTGGTGGCCCTTAAATATTTCTTCTGTCCTACGTGTTCCCGTTTATTTCTTTCACAATCAGCCATGGGCTTCTCTTTTAATCCAGGGTGTTTGGCGTTCAAGTGGCGAAGCAGTTTTAAAGGTTTTATTGCTTTATTCGAGAGCTGGTCGCCGCAAAGGATGCAGAGCGGGGATGGTGTGTGGGAATCACCTGTCCCGATAAATCTATATTTCAAGTAGGACCCATGGTATTGTCTGTTAAAAGTTGTATGTTTCTTTGATGTTGAAGGCTCTTCTTCTGTCTCTTGACTGGGCCTTTTCTCTTTCCCAAGGAAACGTTCTAACGACGTCTGTTTCGTAGTCATTTTTGCTAATTTGTGGGTTAAATTTGAGCAAACACAATATACACGTACATCAAGCACTCTTAAGCAAGTACTGGTGAACCCAGAGAAAAGTGATACACAAATTTTCTCCATCAAAGCCGCTAATCTCCAGACGTGACCAAAAACAGCCCCGATATCACGATATTTTGCGCATGCACGGTATTGGTGCTGATTTGGTTACGTCTCTAAGCTCCTGGTTAACCTCTCGTCCATGGCAAGTCGCACAAACCCGAGAGAAATACACCACAGTAAATAAAATGGAAGTAATTTAATGTTCCTTGGGCGGCCCGGTATCATTTGATCCACGGCCCGGTACCGGTCTGCGGCCCAAGAGTTGGTGACAACTGGTCTAGATATCTCATCGTTGTGCAAGTATTAATTGCACAATATATATATATATATATATATATATATATATATATATATATATATATATATATATATATATATATATATATATATATATATATATACGACCCTGTAGTTAAAGGATGTGTGTTAAGGAATCAATTTTGTATAAATCTTTTTATTTCATTTATTTCATTAAATGTAGTTATTAATATAATTATATTAATATCGTCTAACATGTTTTTGATAAAACAATGTTTACTTGAGTCGTAGATGTGACTCGTGTTAGCACGTGCTGTGTAAGATAACAAATTCATTACAAATAAACATTCAGGAATAGCCACAAAAACGATTGGTTGATACTGGGTCAGGCTTTCCTGAATGTCCAGAAGTATTACGAATTGCATGCTTCCTCGTGCGCGTGCAATTCAAACAACGCATTAGCTTCATTTATATGCTTGAGATTTTTGTAATTCACACAGTCACAGACAGACAGTCGTAGTCGAGAGTTAACAGTCGACAGTTGTAGTAGAGTCAGTTATACACCTTCTAATATCTTTAAAAAGGTATTTGTTGTGCCATAAGAAGTTGTCCTTATGTCTACGTAGAACAACATGTTTTGTTAGAGGAACTATTTTCACTTGTTCTTATGAATTATTGTTTTCCTGGAGAACAACATGACTGATTAGAACATTTTCCCGAAGATATTTTATATTGGAAAGGGACAACACAAACTGTGCTTTATTGTGTAAATTCTGTTAATTTCTGTTAGTCTTCGTCTGATGTGGTCATCCGCCATTTTGGACCGGAACTTCTTACTTTTAGGCTGTGTTTAGAACTTTTTACACGACTTATATTTCTGTTTTGAACAAACATTTTGATCATTTCTGTAAACCGTAAGTATTGCTTAAATTAGTTACACTATTTCATGTTTTCTAGGAAAATAAATTATATTGTTAAAATGTATAAAGCTTGTCATCACTTTCTTTTGTTAATTAGAATGAGCCGTTATGTAACTATATATTTTAATACAAAAAATAGTTTAATACAAACAGTACTATCCTAGAGGTTAGAGAAATTAAATAAGTACTCAACATGTTGAGTTTCGAACCCAGGTCCGCGAGTAATCGGCACCCATCGCCTTGCCTGCACGCACCAGCCCATATATCGTCACGACTAAGCACGCATCGCCAATTAAGTGATGGCACTGAATAGGTGTTATACAAGCTTGTGCGTAGCAGACACTCGCATGACGACCTAGTAAATACTCCTATATATGCACAGTCGTCCCAGATTTCTAAGAAATCAAGGTATATAGGATTTTTGTATTGCAAAGATTTAGACATATATACCAGACAGAACAGACAGTGCTATCCCTGGATTCTGTAGTAGAATCTTGATAATAGTGGGCAGAAATAATAGTTTATACAAACAATACTATCATACATGTTAGAGAATATAAATTCCTACTCTACCGAGTTTCGAACCCAGGTCCGCGAGTAATCTGCACCCTTCGCCTTGCCTGCACGCACCAGCCCATATACCGTCACGACTAAGCACGCATCGCCAATAAGTGATGGCACTGAATCGGTGTTATACAAGCTTGTGTGTAGCAGACACTCGCATGACTATCTAGTAAATAATTCTCATATATATGCACAGTCGTCCCAGATTCCTAAGAAAGTAATTAAGGAATATGATTTTTGTATTTGTATATATGTAATTAGATTTTATTCAGAATTAGAATGTTCTTTCCGTGTAGGGATTTGCTGTCAATGAAATTTTAGCTGGTAATACAGCCTCTGGTGAGAGAGTGCTAACAGTTATATGCTTAAATTTAACTGTATATTGATAAGAGCTCCCATAGCCGTGGGGTTGAAGAGTTCGGAGTGCAGATCCTATTAGTTTAAACTATGCGTGATCGAGTCTCTAAAAATGCTACAGGTATATTATCTTGCATACTTGCGACACATACTATTATAGTTGGGAGGGGTGCCTGCGGGTTGTTGAAATTATGAAATATGAGGTTGTGAAAATAAAACAACGAATTCCAGTTGTAACTCGCCTTGCACTCTTGAACCTTAAAGCGCCGGGGTTCCCTTGGGTGTATGTGTTTTAATTACCCCGCAAAAACAATTGCAATATCCGTCATCAGCAGATACATCCTTTGGACATTTTATTCTTTATTAGCATCAATTCATAAATATATTTATATTTATTCAGAATCTTTCATGATTCAGAAATATTTATTCAGAAAATATATTTTTATGAAATTCAGTTAGATGATGGGTAAAATATACCCATCAATATTGTGACTTTAGTCAGATTTTGTTTTGATTTTTATTCAGAAATTTATTTATTCATGTTGTGATTTCCAGACGTAATCGATTTATTCAGGAATTATAAAACCTGCACAATATTGTTTTGATAGATACAAAGCCTGACTTAATCATGATTCTGTGATTCAGGAACTTGATTCATTTAGACATAATTTATTAAATTTACGATAAATATTCAGGAACTATTTATTTATTCGGAAATTATAAAATCTGCATAATATTCATTGTTAAGAGGGGCATAATACTCCATTTTATCATGATTATGGAAACTTTTCCTTACTGTGATCGACATTATGCTTAACTTTATGACTGTCAATTTTTTGGTTTGATGGACATTATGCCTGACTTTATAATGACTGTCAATTTTTTGGTGTGATGGACATTATGCCTGGCTTTATAATGACTGTCAATTTTTTGGTTTGATGGACATTATGCCTGACTTTATAATGACTGTCAATTTTTTGGTTTGATGGACATTATGCCTGACTTTATAATGACTGTCAATTTTTTGGTTTGATGGACATTATGCCTGACTTTATAATGACTGTCAATTTTTTGGTGTGATGGACATTATGCCTGGCTTTATAATGACTGTCAATTTTTTGGTGTGATGGACATTATGCCTGACTTTATGACTGTTGTCACTGTTTTGTTTTCATGGTGATTATGCCTGACTTTATCATTACTGTTGTCACATTTTTGTTTTCATCAGTATTATGTCTGACTTTATCATGATTGTTGTCACTTTTATTTGTTTTGATGGGTATTTTGCCTGACTTTATCGTGATTGTGGTCAGATTGTGATTCAGAAATAAATATTCAGAAATATTTTATTTCTATTTAAACAAATATTATATAATACAATAAATAATGAAAAACGAAAACATCACATCCATAATTACTGCTATTAAAACATTACAGCACAGTAGTGTGAAATATCTAAACAGCTTGATCCTGAAAAGATTAGAGCGATTTTGAATAATTACAATTTCGAAGATCAGAAAATATGTATACTTTACCCTCCGATTACAGATTCATAAAATTAATCCAGCAGACAATGTTACAATCGCTTGCAGCAAACGCGGATCGGATACGTAGGTGAAATTATTTGTGCCTCTTTTGCCTATCGAGCAGGTGGGGTCAGAATTATCTCTTGAATACGAAACGAGGCTACTCGTACATGCTCGTATAAAACAACTGGAAGATATCATGGCGATGACTTGAGTTGAAAAACGATGGTGCGGAAGAATTAACAAAAGATAGAGAAGTAGATTGTGTCTGTAGCAAATGCAAAAATGACGATGACGATATTGACAATGAATGCAGCGACGACGCCATCGAATCTAGAAGACCAACTTGTAAAGTTGTCCCACCTCATTTTAAACCGTAAAAATATAATGGTTCTACCAAAGCAAATTTATATTCAGCGAATCCGACCTAAGGTCGAGCAAGTGGCCATTTTGGTCAGTGAGTACGTGATAAGAAACGATAAGAAACGGCGTAGATAAAGAATATTGTTTAGTTCTAATACAATCAAATAAAATGGAGGAACTTGAGGGGTAAACAAATAACGTATCCTTGTTCTGAAGTTATAAATGTACCAATGACAACTTGCTAACTGCCGTCAACAACGTCACATACGAGTTTGAGTGCGATCGTCGAAGTGATATTGACGATGCCCGGTGAGACTTGATGGCATCCCACGTATAGATCATTGTGTATCAGGATGATTAGTGGTTGTTTTATTTTTCTCTAGTACTCAATGATCTTTGGAAATATATATGTTATGTTCGGTTCATTTTTTGGAATATTATAATCACGTTTATTTCCATACAATATTCTTTGTAAACTAATTGGTATACCAAAATGGCTAATACCATGATTTTTAATAAAAACTTTTTCAGTCAATTTAGCGTTTGCATTTATCACATTTATCATATGTGTGAAGTCAGATATAATTCCGTTTAGATGCTTAATTGTATCAATTATTTTTTCACGTCGTCGATAAAATTAGATGATTAATCAATAACTAATTTTTTATATATTAACCAATTCTATTGACTTCATCTACGATTAGGTCAAGGAATCATCTAGGTTATTTAAAACTTAAAGCTTGATTTTGGCCGTATTTAGTCAATCTTAACTGATAAATAGCTGGTAATAAAAATATATTTTGTCCATCATTGGTGATAAAATATTTATAAACATTAGTTGTGTATTTATTTCTGTATTCAGTTGTTTTCATAATTTTTTTCTCAGTCGTCAAAAATTCATCTAATCTCGGTTCTGGTGGACCTTCATATGGAGGTGTAATATCTGCACATCCCAGCACTCAGCTGATAAATAATCCACAACATAATCCGGTGATATTTACATCGCAGATGACAATGTTGGCTTGGTGATGGTTTTATATATATATATATATATATATATATATATATATATATATATATATATATATATATATATATATATATATATATATAATCTTTTTTCAGTAACTGATTTAATTCTGAGCTGATATTCTTCATTGATCTGTTCTATTTGATAACTGTCCTTTGGAATACTTGCCAATTAGCAATTAGGAACAGCCCATACATGCCAGTCAGCTCTGAGTTATGTTTGATAAAGTTATTTTGCAAAGTCCACGTTGATGATTCGGATGATACCACGTAAATGATATTGTTAGCTCGTCCTTGATGAATCTTAATCAGATTGGTCTTTTGAACGATATTAGGAATCCCACTGCCAATATCGTAATTCTCATATTAATATCAATACGTATTATGTCAACTGTTGGTGGACTTCGACAAAAATCCATCGTTTCTCATATGTTGGTAATTTTATTAATATTCATGTTGAAAACGCCGTGCATGGTATCACCGAATGTTAGCAACATATCATTGATCGACACCGCAGTAATACTACTAGAAACAAGTTTACCTTCTCTATCATACACAGCAATAAGATCTTCTCGAGATAATTGACTGCGAATAATAATAACATTGATTTAAATATTACTTGCCTTAAATTTTCCTTCATGGCAGTTAAATATAGCAAGTTCGTTTCGGTCAACGTTGGCAAGATTGAACATGTCAGATAATTCATTATTGATCTGCCTTGTTACTCACTTGAGTAAATCTTCAGATGGTGCTTGTTGAGGTTTGGTTTTAACTGATCGTCCGTAAAATCATTATATGATTAGCGATTATTTAATTTTTGCACAACTTTATGATGTGGTTTCCTTGATCATGATACAGAATTAAGTATTGTTAGTGCTTTACGGCCACATTTTACCAGAACTGTTATTTTTGTGTTGGTAGTTTTGAATACCAGATTGGAATATTTTGAAGTGCAGTACTTGGTATTGTATCGAAATATTTAATAAATTCTAATGGTGGCGACAACTCTTACGAATCAAAATAAACAATTCCACGTGGATCAATCGCTTACGCAACCCAGTGAGTACTTGCTCCAGAATGTTTATCGAGGTTAATAACACCTGTTTCAGATTTAAATTTGTTGGTAATTGATCACGCAAAGAAACACCTCTACAATTCTTTATACGCAATCGCGCAGCATAATCGATAAATCAAACATTCGATATGGGAAACATCAGAGACTCCCTGGAATTTTTTATCCAAATTCTATGAATCTGCCCCAAACATTGTTTGGTCGAGACCCTGGAAGTCTTAGACCGTGATATCGTCGTTTTTTTTTAAATCTTTTACTTTGTTGCTCTCTGTAGAGCCATTGCAGCAGATGTCACAACTGCACCTGCAGTAACAGCATTTGCAACATTTATGATATTTTTCTGACTTCTAAATACTGATTTACATCAGGGCTTGCATATTTGTTACGGGAGCATAAATAGGTCTCATATGTCCACCAACACGTTCAAGTAACATTGTTTGTTTTTCGGATAATATAAAGACGATTGCTCTGTAATTAGGAATATCTACGATGTTTCTGTTAGTACGAGCTCGAAAATGTATTCATCTACAATACATTTTCTGGTTAAATTTAATTGTTCCTGCGAAGAGTAATAGATCAGATAAAATCTAACTGATATTTATAAACCAAAAGCAACGTTTTTAACACGCCCCGATAAACGATATTAGACGATGATACGCACGCGCTACATGATTTTGATCGAAATTCAATAAAATATCCTCAAATGGTTCTTGATGTCCTTTTATTCTCAGCGACACTTCAGAAACGCCAAATTTGTCATATCATTGAACTTCGTATTTGCTTACCTACCCGTGTGTTATTTTAGAGCGCAATGAATATATGTAGCGGTGCAGAAATACCTTGCTAAGAAGCTATTTGCCATATAAATCGACCATTATTTGCACTTCAAACAGCATCTATATTCATTGTTATCCATAAAAACGTCCATTTACCACCTTGACTCATAAAAGAGAGTAAAGGAACTTTTTCAGATATTGTTGGAGTTAATACAATGGATGTTTTGTTTGTACTACTTTAATGTAATGCATCATTGCCTTTGGCTTTTCTTACAAGTACAACCATGTGCTTAGCTCCAAAAAAAACATTTCGTACGTGAATCCAAAAATATGAGAAAGTGGAATTGCACATAAAAATATCCTCTTTGAGCACTACGTTGTGTGATACAAACTTAAGTTAAAATTTGCATTTTCGGATAATACTGTAGGAGTTTCTGTGGTCTCTGTGGCGTTTCTTACATTACCTATAGTTACATTTTTGTGAATTGGACTACCAGAAGTGTCCTTGGTAAACATCATTCATGGTCCAGTTTATCTTGAATAATCATCGCTGTATCGGGCAAGACCGAGTATTGTCGCTGCAACGTCAACATCTTTTTCAATAGGTTTAATGTTTCTTCCGTAGATCATGTACGTGGCACTGTCAAACAACGCCATTATACCGTTATTGACAAAACCAAAACCAACGGATTCAGTATTATCCGCTTTACAATTTTACCTTCAACTTCAATAAATGATTCAGCGGTCAAAAAATCTCTTTTTGTATCTTGAAATTGTAATTCAATTCGTCCACTTGATCAGGAAGCCGTGTGTCGTAAGAATAATACTGATAATAACGCACAGACTCATCCACGAGAAACGCTCATCCATGTCGAATACGGGATAGGATATACCTTTGAGCATCGCTTATGATATTTATCATCGTTAATTCGAAGGCCACTTCGAGTCCGTCATGCTGCCTGCTATCAGAATTACTGCTACATTCTCTTCGGCTAACTCTAAGATTTTGATTTGCAGCTTGATTTATTATTTTACTAACACTTGCAGGCCTCATCTCAGTGCATGACAATTTTCTGGCTAAGGTTTTTATCTTGCTAGTATATCCTTGATTGCAGAGAATGCTTTACTAGTAACGTCACCAACAGTACTAATAACTTTTAATAACATTAACCCCTAAAAACATCACCAAGTCCATCTCCATAAAATTTCTTGTATACAGATAATCTTGAATTTACCACCCTGACCATGGTTGGTCCAAGTGGAGCAGTGTGTATAATCATCTATTATAATAATTATATCAAACTATTTAATCGATGACTTAGTCACTGTGATAATCATTGATAACTTCATTAATGAGAGACCGATACACTTAAACGTTCATCATGCCATAGCTAAATAATCGTTGGCAAATGGATGTAATTTCGTTGATGATTTCTGGAGAAATATTACCAGCTCGTTTTCCACCAACCAAAATTTCTAATCTATCTACGTCGGCACAAACTTTGTTATGACAAACAAGACCACCATTTCCAGTTGTTGTATTATCTTTTCCAGTTGCAATTGAAACCTCTTGATCTTCTTTTAATTCCTCGATTATTGGTTGAATAATTGTTCGTGGTGAATATTGATGTTGTAATTCTTTAGCACGAATAAATGTTTAATTAATGTCTTCTTCATACTCAGTATCGTTTTGTCGAACAAATCTAAAATCTTAGTTTACACGATATATCCATCTATACCATTTTTCATAATCGTTTACTTCCTGAATATATTGTGGTTTTAAATCATTTTTATCAAAATCATGCAAATTTTATTTTTATGACACTTGTAATTGTTATCTGACATAATCACGGACAGGTAGATATTTCTTAATCGTTTCTAGTCGCTCTCAAGCTAATCGTGCTGACTGAACGACGCCGATTATTACTGATATAACGCAATGGTTTATTTACAGCAGCCTGAGGGTGAAACCACAAAAGTGACAAGCACATACGAACAAACGTAAGTATTAAATACAAAAAAATCATCATTCAAGTGACAACCCATGCTAACCCAACAGAGTCGCCTGTATGAGAAAGTGAGAGGTGCTAGTTTAACGTCATTGACGTGCAGATTTCATCGCCGTACAAGACTTTATTTTTCATAAATAAGGTATCAGTGAAATGGTCTGATCGCCCTCCCTGCTGCTGTTCTGCATTAATAACTCTTGATGCATTTTCACCTGATAAAGCATTTTTTTAATGGAAATAGCTTTTTAAAATCGTTGACTCTGCCATCAATTTCTTTCAAGCATTTGTTATGGCAGATTATTCTAAAATGATGCAGAGCCATTTCATAACTTGGTGTCAGATCTGGTTATATGTATTTTGTTATACTTAATGCTGATGTAGTCGAGTAGGTGAGTTAAACCAACTTAAATAAAATAACCAAAGTCTATTACATCATTATTGTTAGTTAAATGCACCTTAAATGCCATCAAAAAGCATCAAGACGATAATTATTGATTGCAACGAACTTTTACAGTATCGGTCGGGTGCTAAACTGAGTCATAAAAAGAGAATAATGGGCCTATCAAAATATTTAACAGGGTAAAACAAACAGAGCTTAGAATCCGTTTGCGTTCTGCTTATTGTGCTTAGTTGGTCACGAGTTATAAGCGAGTTTATGTGATATTACCGTTCAATTATGTGATACACCATTTACAGATTAAAAATAAATAGAGAAAGAAAAAGAACTCTGCCAGTTTTATCATAAATGTATTTCTTCTGATGTGTGATGGGATATTTAACAAGCTATATTTGCATTACATATATGATCCATTGTTGACATCATTTATTTACTCATTGTTTTATAGAACGTGTGGGATACACGTAATCATGATCATATAACTCATATTATAATTTTTAGTTTAGATTTTATTGTTGCAGCTGGGACGTTGGTTGTTGCTGTGACCAAAAACTTTGCTTTTCGTTGAACTGTTGTTTCATTTGGGGCATCTCTTCGTTGAACTGATGTTTCATTTGGGGGCATCTTTTAGCGCTGTGACCAGAACATTTGCTTCACTGTCGAGTGTTGTTAGGGTGGGTTATTGACCGTGGTTACAATAAGAAGCAGCAGAACGTTCACAAGTCAGCTGAGCCAACGACATTACAACATGCGTTTGGAGTCTTAGATGGAACCATCGTTCTTGCCGAAAGTTCCATTTAAATCTTGTTCTCTTTATAGGGTAGATGGTATGGAGCCAAAGGACTGACTCGATAGGGGGCTTAGTTTAGTATGCTGTTGGACGTTCTAGAATTTATTTATAGACTTCATTTGAAGTATTAGTTTGAAAGTACATAAATATATTTCGATGTTACATTTATTTAAATCCTACACTAATGTCTTCAAAGTACAACTGAAAACTGGAATATATTCGTAAGATTCTACAAAGTTATTCAAATTTCAGACTACGCTGACACGAAATTACCAAATGCTGAAGCTTATACAACGTCCATGTCAAATTGTCATAAAGATTGTAGCTTTAACAGCGCATGTCTATAATGAACATACGTATTGACTTGGTAAACGCTTGGCGAAGAACAAGGTCTGCGTGTGAAGGTGTTCAAGCAATGATAGAGTAAGAACATTTGTAATGATTCAGATTCTTTAATAAGTGAAGACCAAATTCATTCTAACTCTTGTACAAGTTACGATACCAATGGCAATGCCGTTGTTGTCCTTGAGGTCTCAATGGCGATGACATACAGGATGGTCAGGACCTTTATAAAAACACACATAAAACGTATTTTCTTCATTATTCATTCTTTAAAGTCCTCCTCTCTTTATATCATACAATGCAGACTATACACAATTCTAGCCACCTTTAAACCTTTAAGCGATCTGGTGTCGCTTACAAGCGTTAATATCTATAGTGAGAAAGAAGAGCGCAGAGTCTTTCAATTGATTATTTGATTTGTATCACACAAAGTTCCCCTTTACGATAGTTATGACGTAAGGTTATAAATATCGTACCACACACCTCTCCTAACATAACTGGAATTCATTCGGAATACTCTATGCATCTGGACTGATGAGTTTAACGTGTAGGGCACACACACACACAGACACACACACACAGAGGAATCATACTTGGAAAATTATAATGATATTGATACCATAATTTTACATGGTATATACATACATAAAATAGTTCCATTATTGTAATACAGTGGACATGTTCTGAGAGATCCACCCATTCTAACTAAAATAACATGACTCTCAAAGCTTTTTTCTCTCAGATTAGTGCACTCGAATGTAGGTCTTAATAATAATAATAATAATAATAATAATAATAATAATAATAATAATAATAATAATAATAATGATAATAATAACAATAATAACAATAATAATAATAATAATAATAATAATAATAATAATAACAATAACAATAATAATAACAATAATAATAATAATAATAATAATAATAATAATAATAATAATAATAATAATAATAAATTAGACTTTCAAAATAAAAATTGTTTGATAGATAAGAGCCTACCTCTGTGAAGTATGCCTTGAACTCCGCTTCATCAACATTGTGATCATCTGAAAAGAAAATAAATTCACACGACTGTTATTAAGCATAAATGTTGAAGCTCTTTCCTTCTAAAAATGGTTTCAATTTCCCTAGCACTAATCATCTCAAGTATATTCACAAAATATCAAGGCTTTAAGATACTTTTGTATATTCCAATAGAAATGTTTAAAATCTAATTGAAGTCGTTTGATATATATATATATATATATATATATATATATATATATAAATATATATATATATATATATATATATATATATATATATATATATATATATATATATATATATACTTTACTGAAAACGCGTGGTCTTTTTCAATATATGACAAGATTTTTCTTTTTATTATTAATTAACGTTTAATGCAATGTTCATCTCTTAAATTGATTCACGTGAGATAATGATTTCATTGTGGTATTTCTCCTAACCATGGAGATACCATCATAATCAACACTGAATTGGAATTATGTTTAGGTTCAAAAATATTCATGTAAAGACTGTTTCAGAGACTGGCATGTTATTATTATTCTAGTATCATAGCAATAAATTATATCCTAACTCGCACAACCTTTATTCTGGGGTTTCTTTCCAATATAAAAATGTTGTTTGATGGGAGTTGTGACCAACAACTCAACCATCCCATCCACAGTGCAGTTGTGGGAGTTGTTTGTGCGTTGATACACCACTGTATTATTTTCTTCACTTTTGAATTGTGTGCATAAATTGTAATCTGTTCTTCGTGATGTTTTCATACAGTAATATTACTGATTGATTTACTAATATCCAATACGCTTTTAAGTTTTTATATTATTGGCATGTTCATAATTTCACGCTTGGCAATAATAATAATAATAATAATAATAATAATAATAATAATAATAATAATAATAATAATAATAATAAGTAGTAGTAATATTATTAGTAGTAGTAGTTGTAGTGGTAGTGATGTATTTTGTTCCGAAATAGTAATGTCTACTTATCTACAAGCGGTTCAGACATATATGGATCTCTTTAGAAAATGCTGTGAGAACTTGTATCCCGACTCTTTTTACATTATTTAGGAAATAAAATATGTTTAGGCCAACTGAAATCACGAAAGGGGGTAATTAAAAAGATGAACATTACGTTATTCCTTGTGTATGTGAAATTATACTACAACATGTCGTCTGGTTAGTTAGCAATGGTACATTCGTTATGCGTTATTCATGTGAAATTTTAATGCTAAATATAGCCTGGTTAGTGGTACATTCGTTATGCGTTATTCATGTGAAATTTTAATGCTAAATATAGCCTGGTTAGTGGTACATTCGTTATGCGTTATTCGTGTGAAATTTTAATGCTAAATGTAGCCTGGTTAGTGGTACATTCGTTATGAGTTATTCATGTAAAATTATTTGCTAAATATAACCTGGTTAGTGGTACATTCGTTATGCGTTATTCATGTGAAATTTTAATGATAAATGTAGCCAGGTTAGCGGTACATTCGTTATGCGTTATTCATGAGAAATTGTAATGCTCAAGTTCGTCATGTTATTTAGAAATGGTACATTCATTATACGTTGTCTATATAAAATTTAATTCTTGCTGTCGTCAGTCTACATAAATATGGTACTAGTGTATCTGCTTTAAATTCCGCAAGTGAACGAAATTAGCTCGAAGCGTTATGTTAAAAAAATCAACAAAAGAAGATTTGTGTTACGATTTGTATCAATCTTGTTATAGTAGAGTTGCAGGTCGCCTTGAGTGATACATCCACTTCTGTCCATGTCTAGCTCTAGAAAGAGTCCCTTTGCAACGAGATTCAGGCCTGGCGCATTGTGTGTAAACTGGGACACCCACTCAGTCTCGCAAACTGCGCTGTTATCTGGAATAACAGAGGTCAAACTAACTTTTACTATCTGACTTCAAGTATATAACATTCTGGCAACTTTAGTCTGAATGTGGTACAAAATGTCAATGTATCTAGGCCAACCTCGTTATCATGCTTCAAATACAGTAACTGTTATATTTAGCAAATCACACGTGGAAATAATTAGGTAAAACTTTACAGATATTACAAACTTCTGACAGAGTGACAAGTGTAAGGTGAAGTTGTTTGCATTTGCAACTAGCACATGTTATTTTCATGCTTTATGGCTGAATTTCTGTGGATACTGTACTTGTGAAATTTGTACCTGCTCTAAGCACGAATTAAACCAAAACCATATTCCCACGTGCTCGGAAATTTAGCTTTAATTTGTCTAAAGTACACTTCTTAAGCAGTTCTTAAACATGAAAAATGCATTATGTTGACTAGACAATACCAGCTTCTGAAAGTGCAATGAATTAATTACCAAATATAAAAAGCATTAAAAAGGTTATCGCACCCTTACTTAAACTTTACATTTTCCAGGAAGTGAAAAAGACCACGCAGAGCAAAAGTATTTGTAAAGATGACGATCTCAAGAAAGGACAAGCTGTGTACTCCTTAATCCAAATTACACACATCAATCACACACGAACATAAAAGGAAAAACATTATTTTCATAATATCTAAAATATGGAAGGTCTTTTCTAAACAGTGTATATAACCAGTGAGGAATATCTAGAAAATTATTTTCTTTAATCATCTAACCCTATTCAAAATATGAAACTAGAGAGCCGCCCAATAAACATGTCTGATATTTTGTTTGAACTTGAGATTTTGTGTTAGCCAATAACAAAGACATTTCATTTGCCACGTCATTTCTGATTGGCTGCAAATGAAAATTCAATCTTAGGCTCAAGCTCAGATGTTGGTTATCTCCAGGCCAGGACATTCTAATTGCCATATAAACTAAAATATTGTGTAAAGATTTAACAAAAATGTCCATGTATTCAGCTTGAAAAATATTCGATTCGGGATAGAATTTTGTTTATTGAATTTGAAGAATAATCTTTGCTTGGATTGGAACAGATACTGTGAATAACTTTAGTTCACTTCATATTTATGAGTGACAGCTTCAGCAGTTTAATTCCAAACCTTTGAAATGACTCTATGTGATTCCTCACATTAAATCAAACAAACGTTTACTGTTCATTTTAGTCTGACATCTTTGTGAAAAGTACAATCGCCACTTCTGATAGTATATGTCCAGGGTACCAGGGTGAATACATTCGTTTGTCTATAGACTATCCACTGTGTGTTTCTCCTTTTCAATCCTTGAAATGTTGTGACTAATACAATACCTTTATTATACAAAAATGTGTTAAAACTAAAATGTATAGCACAAAGCAATTATAAATTGGCTTTAAAGTACAATGTATAGCACAAAGCAGTGAAACATTAGTGTTATCAAGATTCTTAAAGATTAATTGGTGTCATTTTGTGATTAAAGCATTTAACAATATGGATTTGATGAAGGTTGCATATTGTTTCTACCAATGAAACAGAACTATAGTTTAAATGGAGGGGTCATGAATGTGATTTTAATGATGTCTACAGACCCCTTCTTCAAATGGGACTTTATATTCTTTGTAATGCTTTCTAAAGATACATTTTCAGAGAGTATGTTAGATACTTTAGTAATTATTACTCCAGACATCTTGTTCGGGGGTATTGTTAGATCCCTTGGTAATGTTTTCTCAAGACTCGTCTTTAAAGAGGATACTATATTATTTTGTCTGACATGTTAGAAGCACTGAGAAAATAATAGAAACAAATATTCTAAGCATAATTTTAAGATTCTATCAATAATAAAGCTAACACCTTTATCAAATAAGTCAATGTTCTTGCACGCTCTAAAAGCCGTCGCACAGATGTTTCGTCTTTCCATAACGCTACATGTATATTTTATTTCCAGGCTCTAGAGAAAGACAACCACTTTGATATGATCTGGGGTAGTGTTAGACCCAGATATCGCGCCATTTTAAACCATTGCAAGCGAATGTTTATTAAAAATCAACAAAAACAAAAAAACCCAATTGCTATTATTCAGTCTTTAATGCCAGTTTACAAAGCTAAAAAAAATACAAACGGCCTGAATGGAATGTAAATGAGTATATTTGGGATTTGCAAAAGTCTTTCATTTGGGAGTAAATATATACACGCATGGACATAAGTTGTATGTCTATAGTTATTTTTCAAGAGCATAATGAAATTTAATAGTATACACCTTTGTTTGCGTTGGCTTTGACAAAGAGAACATAATCAATAGATAATAATAAAAGACCATCACTAGATCTCTTATATGTAAACTCAATTTGTGTGATGTCGAACGCCATGAAAATTTTAATGACGTCATATACCGGGAAACTCAGTTTAAATGATGTCAAATAACATTCACCTGAATCTGCATGATACCATTTTAACTCCATTTGTATAATTTCACATATCATTAAACACATTTTATATTATGTCAAATACCATTCAACTTAATTTGCATATGTCACATACCATTTCACTCAATTTAAATGACGATAAATACCATGAAACTCAATATGTATGATGTCAAATACAGTGTCCTTGCTGTTGCGTGATGCCAAATATGTTGTCTTTGTGGTTATGGTTGTAACTAGTGCCTGCATTACTAAACTCGATCAAAGGGCGCCAAATTTGTTGTCATTGTGGATGAAACTAGTGAATATATTATTTAACTCAGTAATCAGTTCTAACCAGAGTCAAACACAAAGTCTGGTCACTATGCTATATTTTATTGACTGGTTCAGGTACAATAGTCCCATCTGACCTCAAGCATGTGTACATCCCACATATAATCCTAAACATCTTGTCATATATACAACGTTCTTATGCTTATCAGGTGCCATCTACGTGTAATTAATTGGCCAAATATTGGATACAAGGGCAATGTGATCGCTTTCAAAAGAGCTCTAACAAATCAACATATTCGACTGCAAGAACAGACTTAAAGACTTAATAATGTTTACTTTGTTAAATATCGTCAGCATTGTTTTGGTTGTATAATTGCAAGGTGTTTGTTGTTGTAATTTTGTCGTTGTCTATGCTTTCAAGCGTTGTATGATATTGTAAGGCACTTTGGACTTCTCATTAATAATAATAATAATAATAATAATAATAATAATAATAATAATAATAATAATAATAATAATAATTGCTAAAGGTATATATATATATATATATATATATATATATATATATATATATATATATATATATATATATATATATATATATATCGAGAAACAAGAAATTGTGCAGTTTTGCAGACAAAGGAAACACTTCATCAAATTTGCTACCTTTGTCAGATTGGACCTGCAAAAATATACGGTTAAAATGCACGTACTATCTTTGTCATAATCAGTGAAAATGGAGTTCATGTCATCCACGTCAAATCCGTGATTATGGTTTGCATCCGCTCTTGTAAATAGGACATCCACTTCTTGAGCAACCAGAGAGCGGAACTTCGCTAATTGTGCATTCACGCTGTGCGTTGTTTGAGAAGCGCATGTTCTGTATGAGATAAAATAAGTCATTACCAGGAATACAACAACTTGTGTTATATAAATGTACGCATTCGTCACCACCATAGCTGCATATTAAATTAAATCGAACAAAGAACACATAAATAATTCTTATTTGAACCAGCGTGACAACTTAGATGCCTTTGTCGTTTAGCATTTCCTTGGCGTGACGCTATGACAAAATAGAGTGATGTTTGGGTCCCTGCCTTAGAGACTAGACTCCGTTCCAGTGCCTACCCAGGCAATGTTCTAGAGTACCCATAGTTCATGCAAGTCATCTAAATAACTGACATGAATATCAAATTACCTTTACGTTATGCACATATGCATATGCTTTACATCATTATTATTGTAAATTGGTATGACTCTATGTTACTAAACTCATTACTAAACTCATTAACACAGTAGACAACATCTCCAATTTAGAACTTAGTGATGCAGAAAAAAAAAACTTTTATCAAAATGTTTGAGTTTCTGTCCCCGTCCAAAAACATACGACAGAGGGAAGCTTAAGAATGACACCCAAGAGTTCATCCGCCGACTAAGGCTCAAAGCCCATTTTGCCTTGCAACCACCAAACAAATCAAAGGAAAATATAAGCTGCGACCAACCCACATTTAGAAAGAAAAGTAACTGGACCCCACCAAAAAGTTCAATTCCGAATCTGGAAGCCTTTATCAACTCGGTTAAAAATGATACTTCCAGACATATCAACCATACTAACAAATATTCTAATTTGACAAAAGAAGAAACAGATGCCCTGCACTCACTGAAAAGCAGAACAGACATAATAATTAAGCCTGCAGACAAGGGTTCCGCTGTTGTCGTTATGAATAGGGAAGACTACATTAGTGAAGCAAATAGACAACTAAGTGACGCTAGGTTCTACCAAAAACTGGACCATGATCCAACGCTGGAATATGCAAAAATCATCACTAATGTTATTGACGAGGCGTACCAAAGCGGACACATAGACCAGCAAACCAAAAACTACTTAAGCCCAGAAAACCCAAGAGCAGGTAGATTTTATCTTCTACCCAAAATCCACAAACAAGGAAACCCTGCCAGACCTATAATCTCAGGTAACGGGCACCCCACAGAAAGGATATCAGAATATTTAGATCATTTTATGAGACCACATATCCATAAATTACCATCATATCTTCAAGACACGACAGATTATCTCATAAAAAGCAAAGCTAGTGAACCATTACTGCCAGATACATTACTTGCTTCCTTAGACGTCACATCTTTGTACACCAACATACCGCACAACGAAGGGTTACAGGCATGTAGCGAAGCATGGGAAACAAGAACTGTAAACAATCCACCCACACACTTTTTAATCCAACTCCTGGAGCTTGTCCTAAAACTCAACAACTTTGAATTGAATGAAGAAAACTACCTACAAATCAATGGAACTGCAATGGGTACTAAAATGGCCCCTTCGTATGCTAACATTTTCATGGGAAAACTTGAGGGAAAGCTCTTAACATCGGTTGAGCGTACACCATACCAGTGGGTACGCTTTATCGATGATATAGAAATGAAGTGGCAGTATGGAAGAGAAAGTCTGGATGACTTCATAGCAAAAACAAACAACTTCCATCCTTCAATAAAATTCACGGCAGAAATTTCCAACTCAAACCATGTTTTCCTGGACACAACAACCAGACTGGTGGAAAACAAATTACACAGAGACATCTACTCGAAACCAACCGACAAACACCAGTATCTCCTCCCAACCAGCTGTCATCCAAAACACTGCATTAAGAACATTCCATATAGCCAGGCACTGAGGATACGCAGAATTTGCTCCAACGATGAAATATTCCTAGAAAGGTCTGAAGAGCTGGCTAAACATTTAATTTACCGAGGCTACGACAAAGACCTGATTGCGGAGTCAATCCAAAGAGCCAAACAAACAAACCGTGATGACCTACTCAGATATGGACAGAAAGAAAAGGTTGATAGGATACCATTTTTTCTGACCTATCACCCAGACAATCCCAAAGTAGGTAAAATCATCGCAAACCACTGGCCAACCGTGCAATCGTCAGACATACTAAACCTAATACTTCCGAACAAACCTGTAGTAGCTTACCGGAGACCAAAAAACCTAAAGGACATCCTAGTCAGGGCCAAGCTACCAACAATCGCTAGCCAAACCAACCTAGTCAATCTGGACCCTGTGGCGATAAAAGATGCAAAACCTGTCAACATATGATAGAGACCAAGACATTCACTAGCACAGTGACTAAAGAAAAACTAAACATACATGGTCCAAACAAAACGTGCAAAACAGAGAATGTGATTTATCTCATCACATGTAAGATCTGTGGCCTTCAGTACGTGGGAGAAACTGAAAAGCTACACAAAAGGATAAACCTTCATAGATCTGATTGGATGACAAAAAAGCTGTACAGAAGCCCTGTCGCAGAACACTTCTCCTCCCCTGGCCACACTTTCAGTGATATAATACTTATCGCTATTGCTAACAACCACAGCTGGAGTTCCGAAACCAGGAAGGAAAAGGAATCATACTGGATACGCCGCCTTAGAACATTGAAACCAAGCGGTCTAAACCAAAAAGACTAGAAAATGAAAACTATGCACTAGTAGAATTTAACATTTTCTAAATCTTCTTATTATCCTTCAATTTTTACTATAAGAATAACCGGTATAGAATCAAATATCCGGGATATAATCTGCGTTACATATGTACACAAAGTAAAAATAGATGTCGCTTTGGCTTGAAGACTTTTAGGGAATTATACAACGTTTTCAGTTTCCGCAACTAGTCTATACAAGCTGGTTGTATTTATAGTTTTAGCACATGTGAAGACAGAAATGTAGAGGTTTACAAACACAACGTTTTTGTGTTTATTTGTTTGTCGTAACTATGTTTTGTATTTGCCTTTGAAAAAGACTCATTAAGAGTCGAAAGCGCTTAGGCTAGTTAGTTACTAGTTTCGTACTGTTCGTCGTCAGTTTATTATGAGAGAGAAGGGGTGTATTTGTGTGTGCAAAACTAGGATTTGGGATATAAAGTTACTGTACGGGTTCTCAATAATTTTTTTCAACGACAAACACGAACCATAGACAAACTTTTACATGATTATGTGGTTCGTATTGACCTACAAAGGGAAGAAGTATTTAATTATCAGTTTTGAATGTAACGTATCAATCTATTAGTTTGGCTACACCTGCTATATGATGAAAGTGTAGTCGTTACCGCCTGTGACTGTTGATAGTCGAGTCCGATTGAACAGGAGGCCAAGCAGGTTTGCTCATACCCTGGTTGTAAAAGCAAATGACAAGAACTGTATAGATAGAGCAGGGCTTCAGGACATGTACAGTAGGAATTGATGACCATCCACTGCATTCGGACATTTCTCCAACGCCTGAACATTACCACTAGGTTTAGTAGGCATGTACGAAAGCAATGGATACTGGGTGCTATCATTTAGTAAGGCCTAGCGTCACAGTAAATGGCCAAACCCTCCTTGCAGTGGACATGTTCGCCTATCTCATCTGAACCCTGTCACGTGTAGTCCACATCAATGATGAAGGTAGCGCACAAATTATTAGCAAAAGTGTGCAAGCGCAGAAACATCAGCCTTCACAGAAAACGTAAAGTCCACAAGCGATTGAGTTGCTGTTTCTGCTTATGCTTGCGAAACCTAGATAGTGTATAGATGTCATGCCAAGAAGCGAAACCATTTCCCCATTGGGAGCCTAATAAAACTGATGAAATTATCACGCAAGTCATGGTCCCAGACACACTCTCACACGGGCAGGCACTCCAGGCATCCACACTCTGCTTATAAAATATCAAGTAAGATCGGAAAGCCATCTCATCAGGATGTTAGATGAGCGACTGCCAAAGAAAATCTACTGCAAAGCACGAGGAATAGTAATCTCCAGGGAGTAAGTAGTAATACTTGAAAGATTCTCTGAGGTCAACCTTGAAACACTTTGACATCGACCTTGAGTGTTGGGAAAATCTCGGTTTGGACTACTCTACCTGTCGCAGTCTCATGGATAGTGGAGCTAAGGACTTTGAAAGCAGAAGAATTGCAAGAGGTAGCGCAAAATCCAATAATATTTGTTGAGGAAGTACGAGGAAGCAAGGACATCTACAGTTTACGTGCATTTCTTTAAATTCAGTTCATTCATCAAACTTCATACATTGGAGATGCGTCCATTTAAAATACCCCTAGAAATCATTATTAGCAACTGGTAATGAACACAGTTACTGAAAACTCTCAATAGGTAGCATATTGCAGTTTTCATCAACTAATTTATTAATATAATATACTATTATAGAATATTTTTAATTTTCCTTTATTAATATGTGAATTATATCAAATGGCCATGTTTAAATCCTCATTTGTTTGGATCTGGAATGTGTCTAACTATTTTGTCCAAGCCTTAAACACTACTACCCAGAAATAGTTCAAACATATGACGGTTCTCACAACAGTTCTCTAAATAAATATAATGACTCTCTTTTTGGAAAGACCATTGTAATGAAAAAGAGATAAACACCGTTAGCGTACAATGATAATGGGTTACATCTTAAATGTTCGAGTTGATTCTTTTAAATTATGAAATCGGTTATAAATAAGAAATTTTAACCCGAAAGTAATATTAATAAGGTTCCATTTTCAAACAATGAGTTATTAATCAGTTGACAAATTTTCCGGAAAGAGCTCGAAGGGTTAAATAATAGAAATTCGGTGTGATACTTTTTTGCAAAACATTTGGATATCGCTGTTTATAGCTGTCAAAGGCGGAGGAGGAGAGATAAAACTATTCCACCAAACAATACTTATAATCATTTTATTTGAAATCACCTGAAAAGTATGTTGATACCTGACACACACACAAAAATCTTCGCCAAAATTGTAACCAGACATTTTCAGCATTTCTGAGTTTTGTTCAGATAAGCTTAACCGTCTTCTAATTTATGAAAATCTTAGACACGAGCATCATCTCTAGAGAAAAAAGACATTATTAGACAGTTTGGGACATAATTAGACAGTTTTTGGACATAATTCGACAGTTTTGGACATTACAGACAACTACCCACGTGATATACCATCTTCTAAGATATAACGTGGATTCTTAGTGCCACACTATGCACGCAAGCTTGCAGTATTTTATTATCCATGTCGATTCTTCCAAACTCTCAGAGATAAGCAATTTACATTAATTCATAAATTAAAACTCATTCATGTAATTAATTAACTTAATTAATTAAATAATTTAAAGTTCTTCAATTTTAAACTTCATTGATTTAGTTAATTAAATTAATGTACGTTAATTACTTACGTATAACAAATGAATAGAACAGCCAGGAAGAACATCATTTTTGACTAAATCTGTGTAAACATAGAACGAAATCAATCAAATCAGTGCAGCAAATTTAGGAAAGCAATGAAAACAGCATATCAAATAGAATAGCAATGACAACTATAAAAACACACACACACACACACACACACACACACACACACATATATATATATATATATATATATATATATATATATATATATATATATATATATATATATATATATATATAGTAAAATAGCATAGTGAAACGATAAACAGTATATCAAACGTAGAAAATATCGATGATGAAAACAGTGTATCAAATATAGAATGAGAATAATCAACAATCACAGCATATGAAATACAGCAAGATAATCATCAATCCAAACAGTCTATCAAATATATCAAATATCAAATGCAGAATAGCAACAAAATAAATAAATCAGTACGCACAAGATAAATTTATGTTGCGTATTTTTTATTTTATGAATAGCTGTTGTTTTAATTTGGAAATAATGTTTACATATATTCAATTGTAATGGTGTCCGACATAAATAATTTATCATACACATAATTATAATATGTCCATTCTGAGAGATTATTGAGGTCCACGAATGTTTTCCACGAGTCTGGCACAAAACTGGCTACCATTTTAGAAAGTAGTTCCACTGTGCAATGATTGTACAAGAGAAGATGAGGACAATAATACGTCATAGCATGCGCAATGCAGCCTGTATTCCCCTTGGGGTTCGATATGGACGCTATCTATCATCGTCATCGTTACCTCGTAGAAATGTGGTCTAGTCCAACCAAGTCTAGCTTTTGCACCCTATTAATTTGTGCATTTACTGAATGGCTGATATTATTCAGGTGTGTGTGTTTATTACTAAAGCAAAAAAAAAACATAAAAGAACAAAAAACTATCCGAGCTCTTTTACATAATTTAATTTTCCAATAAGAGAGCATATGAAATACATGTATGTAGTAAGTTATGCAGACAGTAGAGAAATGGTCAAACATGTTGATACATAAATAACGAGAGAGAGACAGACAGACTGACAGAGACAGAGAAAAACAGACAGACAGAGAGAGAATATGGTTGGTAGATACATTAAGAAAACGGTTTTACTGAGGAGGTAAAACTTTATTTCCATATTTTATTTAGCATACATTTTCAAGAAAATCAGTTGTATCCACGATTCTATTTTTGTATGAAAGGAGAGATTTAGGGTTGCTAAAGGAAATTGATCGCTGATAACAAAGTAAAACAAATTTATGCACTTATATATCTACTTGGAAGTACCTTATTATTTGCAGAATGCGTTCTGCAAATTATTGTCCTATAATTGTCACAGAGAGGACGAAGTTATTTAGCTAACTTACCGTGTTAAGTATCTGTTAATGTATGTATGTCGTGAATCGTCGTGTCTTCGTGAGACGCTTTTTGGATCTGCGACGCAAGCAACCTTCGTTTTCAAAGACTCCTGACCTGTACGTGCAAATAATGAACCTTTAGATGACGTCTTATCAGTTGGCAGAATACCTGGCATTTGACTTTATGCTGAATTGGTACAAGATCATTTAGGACATATTCAGCGTGCCTAATCAATCTGTAATTCTCCTATAAATGGTCCCAGTAATGATTTAGAGTAAGTAAAGATAACATAGTGTGTCCTTTGTAATGATGATTTAAAGACATCAAGAATTATAACCTTACAATTGATTAAATATAGTTAGGGTAGAAAGACAAAGAAGCCAATGAATACACTTACTATAGTAAGGATGAGAAGACCAACAAAAAATGAATATCCATAATAAAGTTATGATAGAATGGCAACTATAATAAAGTTTTTAATGCTTTAAATATAGTCGTCTCCCATTGTAACTTGATCTTGATATGAGTTTCGTAGCCAGTCAGAATGTATGTGTATTATTCCACGTAGACGATGTACCAAGCCTTAGCATTGTTATATTCTGAAAGAAGACAGCATGTACAAACACGTCACACATATCACATTTTATCGAGAGGTTATCTCCTTGTTATATATCGTGCAGACTTTCTTTTCAAATACCGGTCACATTTTAAAAAAACTACATACATACATACATACATACATACATACATACATACATACATACATACATACATACATACATACATACATACATACATACATACATACATACATCAGTTTAAATTGATAGCAAATTTATAAATATTGATTACTTTATGGATGTGTGTGGCCAGCCCAAAATAAAGTCAGAATTGTTCTATTTTTGTGGCAAATATGGTTTATAACGTTCCAAACAATGGTTTGCGGTAATATAACGATTTTTAAAACACAACACTCTCTTTATGAAAATTTGGATACATCAGTAAATAATCTCATTTGTATAATAATGATTACATTTTCCGTCCTCCAACGGCGTATTGTCCTAGCAACACATTTCAACTGGAAGACTGTGATGGAAGTCTTGAACTTTATCAGAGAGTACTGATTTTTAGTTAACAATAATAAGTAATTTTCCGTATCCAGGACTTCTTTTAAACAATGGTAAACTTTCCCCTTGGAAGATAACGTTATCGACGATTGCAATTCGTGTATATAAAGGTCTATTAAAGTTTCTGTTGTCATGTTTGTTATTTTCCATTTGGAATATTAATACATTCATAATATAGGTTAGGTCTCCCAGCAGTTACCTATATTCTTTATGCTATTCATTGATTTATAAATATTTTATAAATATTAGCATTATCACTGGAATCTTAAAAATTGTTTTAGTTTAAATGGCAAGAGACTTTGGTTCACATAACATTGATATTTGACATACAAAATCATATAATTCGTGATCTGACAATGATATCAATGTTTTCTTCCTAGTTCAGAATATAGCATATAGGTAGATACACATTTCCTCAGCTTTCTTGAAACATTGGAATGTAAATTCTCAGGAATTATAATATTTTAAAATCCTTAAGCTTCAAACCCATATAGTAAAATGGGTAATAGAGCATGAGCGTAAACATGCAATTGCAGGTCTATAGGAAGATTGAAGTGTCTTTTTTCGGTAACGTAGATGCAGGGCATTTCTAGCTTGATCAACAATGTATTTAACAGAATTAACAAACCTTTATTTCTATTTAAAACATAAAACTTAAGTAATTAAATTAGCATATATTTCTATTGGATTATCGCCAATTTTAAGTCTATATTTATCGTCATTTCGTGTACGGAAAATCAAGATCTTCGTTCTTGTAAAACTAATACTTAATTTCCATAGTTTTGAGTATTCATAAAACAAATTTAACTTAGGTTTTAAAGAGTTTTCCTCAGTGCCAAAATTAACAGTGTCATCGTCGGCATAAAGTTGCATAAAATTCGAAGAAAGAAAGATATATATAATGATCAGGAAAATGTAAGTGGGCGCTAGTGTACTCATTCTCTAGCATGCTTTGATTTTATGATACATATTATATATTGTTCTAAACATTTTCTCATTGACATTGTTGTCAAATAGTTTTGTCCACGGGTCTAACCTCGAAACATTGTAGAAAACGCAACTAAAATCAATTAAAGAACAAAATAATTTCATCTTGCAAAATTTAAAATTTCAGCAAAAGCGTGAAGACAAAGTTCATGATTTGTAGTTGAATTGCCTGGCCTGAATCCGGCTTAGGTTCTCCTTAAGAACGCCGTGAAAATCTGTAAACTTATTTAGTATTTTTTTTTCAAGAACAGGTGTGAAACGTCTACTAAAGCAGGACAAGCTAATGATGTGTCTGTCTTTATCAGGTGAACTTGTGTCTCCATCCCCATCGGTCAGATTATTCCCTCAAGCCATGCCTTCGGAATCACACCAGTGTCAAATGTAATATTTTAAAAAAAAAAAATGACATATAAGGGCATAAGCACGTCAGAGGTGCATTGTATTTATATTTTTAACAAACTGTCAATCGACAGTGCTTTGTTGTTCTTTAGATTTTAATACAATAAATAATTTCTGACTTAATGACTTCAGTAAACTTTTGTAACATTTACGTCAACTTCGAAAGAGTTTTATTTTAAATTTCATTGTCGGTAATAATTTTCTTTTAAAACATATAATTCTTTGATGTTATCATTATGTTTCTCCTCCCTGTTTTCCAGATTATTTAGTATTTTTCAATAATCAAATGTTTTTTCACTTTTCAATTTTCGTAATATAATTTGCATTAAACTATTTTCTCTGCATAAAAGCAAATTTTGTATTTTTCTTGTGTACATAAGGTTTGTTTTATTTTTATGTGTTCAGTTTATGTTATGTATTTTTCTTCTACCAGCTGATACTTTCTGTGGGCCTTTTCGCATTTTCATCTGAATCATCTGTTATTTTTATTAGAAGTGTGATTAATATTTACAACAAAACATTTAATAGCATAATCATTAAATAATGAGATGATTGATGAGTATATCCTGTTGATATCATTATAATTGACGTTTCCAGTACTATTTAGTGTATCCCTGTCTTCTTTACTATCGCTTTAAGTTTTCCGATATTTATTAATAAAATTATCCGTTCTATTTCTTACCATCTTTGCTTTTAAGATGATATTTTGTTTTCATCAGATAAAAATATGCATGTCGTCGCGGTAAAAAATCCAGCAATCAAGAGTGAGTGACCGTCTTGTTTAAAGTGGAACATATATGCAAAAAATATTAACGTATTTCAGAGCGTAGAAAGAGGAAATGCAATGACTATGACTAGAAACGGAAGTGTTTCGGAATGTTGTTGAACCAACAATCATCTCATCACCACGGCTTCCATTTAATATAATATTGTAATAAAATTAAGGAGATGCGCATTTACTTTAAGCAATTTGTAGGCTTGTGTGATTACACGTTTGATTATTGGAATTCGTTGCAGTGGGAAAAATTTCTTAGCACGAAAAATTAGTCAATAATTAGGAGCAAACGTCACGGAGAGAAAGTGTTAGTGAGATGCCATAGCCAATGAGTAGCGAACTTAGACCCAATCCGCATGACTGTCCCTGTCGTGATATAGCACTTTATAAAAACTAATGGTATACATCGATGTTGTGACTGCAGCGGCAGTATTTTATGGTAGTAAACCGGTAAATTACACAATGTGATAAATGAGAAAGGACTCGGTAGATACGAGTTTATGTTGCCATAGTGGCAAATGTGATGTAGGTTTACTGGTGTGATGTGCCTTGAAACGGTAGTTCGACTCGCCTCAGGTAGGCAGTTAAAATAGTCCCCCGTGTTAGGGACAGTTGTACAGTTTCTGCAGTGTGAATTACAAGCGGAAGGGAAATTTAATATAGAGAAACTGTCTGGATGTGCGTTTGATGGCTAAATTGCAAGTTGTAAATAATGTGGTCTTGTATTGATTAGTGTAAAATTTATGTACAGAATGGACATGTCTGGCTTCCAACTTACAACTAAAGTTATATAGAAGTCTTTGGAAATATGGGGTAAACTTATGACTTCTAGCGGGATGCGAGCCCAGGGGTTTGACAACGCTGGGTCAAGCAAAAGACCCCTGGTTTGTAACAATATGATTATTATTTATACATATGTCTTTCATAATTGTTTCAATTATATTGTTTTCTTGGTCCTGTGTTACTCTTTTCTTAGTCAATTTAAATTCAACAAGAATTTTCGTGATATCATTTTTTTAAAATCAAACTCTGCACATCCAGCGCCTAAATGAAAGTGTTTGACACATAACTGTTCTAATTCCAGATATTCATTTATGGTACGAGTTATGACATTAGCCTCTTATTAAAAATACATATTTATTTGATATACGCATATTAGTAACGTCAGATGCAAATATGTCAATGTCTTTAGTATAAAACCTTGAATCAGATAGAGGAACATACACGACTCCAAAATATGCGTATTCCTCAGTTTTAAACCCAGTTTTCTCGATTTTATTCCAAAATATACAATCTGATTCAGATTCATCGATACTTTTAAAAGGAGAAGTACAATTCTTTACAAAATTTCCCAACGAGCCTCTCTCTTACGGTGATATCTTTGCTTCGAATTTTATAGCACTAAGTATATCCACGCAATTCAGTTGTATCAAAATTGTCAAGTTATGTCTTGCAAACACAAAAAGATATATCTTTTGGATGAGTTCGCATTAAGTCAGGGTAAAAGAGTTTGCTTTTAAGACCGCAAACATTCACAAATGCGCATTTGACGTCTTTCTTTCATAGCCTTGGTATACCCAAGTTTTCATTTTGATTTGACATGGAATGATATGGAATGATCACTTCCATCATCCTTTGATCACTCCGTGAATTCCTAAACGCTAATCGACCCACGTTGATCTGAGTTACAGTTAGATTTTTCTGGTAGCTTATTAAAAGGTTTTGCATGTTCTTACTCTCTTGGTGCTTCTGTAAGTTCTACAGCTTTTTTCAATAATATAGTTCCAAAACCATCTTCTCCTGTATATGTGATAATTAGTGGTGTCATCTGCTGAAAGTCTTCATTAATTTCCACAATCAAGTCTTCAGATCCGACCTCTTTGATTAAATATGTTCCAGGTGCAACAACTTTATGTCGGTATTCATCATCATCATCATCATCATCATCATCATCATCATCATCATCATCATCATCATCATCATCATCATCATCATCAATAACAACAACAACATCATCATCATCATCATCATCTCTAAAGTCGTTTGTTTCAGGATTTATCTCCTGGACCTGTGAAATATTTGCAGCTTTCAAGTGTTTCTGGTCCTGGTCCCTGATAGTTAGCAAGGAACCTCGGGACATGCTATTGTTGCTCAGTTTGCTGCGTCTTGATGCCAATCTGGAAAACATCTTTGAATGTTTTACCCTCAATGCTATTTTTTCCGGAAAATGAATGGTAAATTGATTGTTATTACTTGTCTTTCAGAAGTTTTAGATTACTGAACAACAACTTCCAAGAGATGTAATTGTTTGCAGATAATCGCGACTAATGCCAAAAACGGAGATCCTTTCGTCGGCAATTTTGTATTCTTGTAAATGAACAAAAATTGATTCTAATTTATTGTCAATCCCAAGAGTCATAAAATAGTTAAGGAAAATGTTGCTTACACTTGAAACTTGCGTACCAGCTGGTAAATTTGGCAAGCTGGTGTATTGGTTCGTACGTTTAGAGTCTGGACGATATCTCTTTCCTGCCAGATCACGTACTTTTTCGTGACTGCTCACTCGTAACTAATGTATTTCGTCTCAAAGAAGCAGACTTTATGGCTATTTCCTCAAAGTTCAGTCTAAATTATAAGACTCTTCCAACTTATGATCAGATACCAACTACAACAGAAGTATGAACTGAAAATTCCAATCTTGTGTTAACTGAGAATTCCACTCTCGTGTTCAGACCCACATCGTCCTACAACCATATTATGATGTCATCATGGATATGAAATCGTGGTGTCTGTCCGTAAAGCAAATAGAGACAAAAATTATGTTACACGTACGGTGTTTGTGTTCCTTAACCCTGGTGTCAGTCGATAAAGCAATAAACAGGTAAATAAGATAAACATTTTTTCCCTTTTATTCAGGTGATCTTGCAAATGATAGAGCAGCTGAGTCGTTCTTTAGCATGTGGTCCCTTCTGGAGTGTGGATATGTATCACAAATAGAAGGGTTAATACCTTAAAAGAAATTATTTGTTAATATATATATATATATATATATATATATATATATATATATATATATATATATATATATATATATATATATATATATATATATATATATATATATATATATAATCAAAATAAGAAATAAGATATAATTTTACATTTCCAATTCAATTGCTAGAAAATTTAATTTGAAAGAAATCATTACATCATTAACTTTGATTATGTTGGTTTAAATTTGCACCCAAAAATGCTTCAGTATTTAACAAGTTTTTGAATGAAAAGATGTGTGTGTGCGTGTGTATGTTTGTTAGTTTGTGTGAGATTTAGACTTTAAACGTAGCTTTAGCAATTTTTCACTCGAAGCACTACGACGTCTACAGTGTGGCAGTTTATAGTGATGTCAAGCACTGGGACATCATGCCGCAGATATGTAGCATGATCTCCCACCCAGTCACATTATCCTGACACCAGGTCGACCAGTCCTAATACTAACCTCTTCCAGAACACCTAGTGAGGCAGCTGCTAATACCAATTGTATATGTCTTCGATACGACTCGGCCGGGGATTGAACCCACGACCTCCCGCATCCGAGGCGGACGCTCTGACCTCTAGTCCACTGGAGCGGTTTAATGAAATGAATAAATTTGGGAACTGTTTGACCTTATAAAATTTACTAACCTCAGACCAGTACTGTTTGAACTCGTGCTTTTCAACGTGTCCGTCCTCTGTAAAAACAAAAATATACATGGATATTGCTTTATATAAACCTACTTTCTCTTAACTAATTAATTCTTTTTGGAGCGTACATGAAGTGATTCGCAACTACGAAAATATACGGCTGCAAAAACCTAGTTTTAGACCATTTCATACACGGACAGCATAAGATGTGCAAAATCAGACGTATATGACGAGAGAGAGAGAGAGAGAGAGAGAGAGAGAGAGAGAGAGAGAGAGAGAGAGAGAGAGAGAGAGAGAGAGAGAGAGAGAGAGAGAGAGTAGGTGTGTGTGTGTGATTTAGATTTTGAACGTAGCTTTAAACAATTTTTCAGCCATATTGCTGAGATATCTGTAGTGTGAGAGTTTATAGTGATGTCTAAAAATGTAGGATCATGACGCAGACATGTAACATGATGACCCACCCAGTCACAGTATGATGTCACCAGCCCGACCAGTCCTAACACTAATATCTTAATTTTGAGCGCTAAGCGAGGCAGCCCGTTAGTACCAATTTTATGTCTTTGGTATGACTCAGCATGGGTGAGAGAGAGAGAGAGAGAGAGAGAGAGAGAGAGAGAGAGAGAGAGAGAGAGAGAGAGAGAGAGAGAGAGAGAGAGAGAATTCAATAACTATTACAAATTTACTGAAAGGAAGTGCGCACTTACTGTTGATGTCCACTTTGTTGTATGAATCCGTCAAGTCTTTATCATCCACGAATCCGTCCATATTTGAATCAAATTCTGTAAAGAGACCGTCGGCAACCATGCAAAGGGAAGGATCATCATGGGTCCAGTGGGTTTTAAACTCCGCCTTGGTCACTTCGCCGTCATCTTGTGCATATATATATATATATATATATATATATATATATATATATATATATATATATATATATATATATATATATATATATATATATATATATATATTTATATATTTATATATATATATATATAAATATATATATATATATATATACATGCCATAGTTTTCCTGATGGTTCTTCCCTGGCACTTCCTCCAACAAAATATATTGGCCACAATGCATGGCCTATCACATGATAAAAGTTGCTCTTTACCCTACCCCACCCAAAAAAGCGTATCAACCAAGTGGCAATTATGAGTGCATTCGTATACCGCTATTATCAGTTATGCAGAGTTTATGAAACTATCAATCCAAATATTTCACATATCTGAGCAGTTTTATTGTGGGTAAAATCAACAGGTCATTAATTTATTCTTTACTTTGCTTTGCTACTAAATATTGTTTTATTGTTTTGTTTGTTGCTGACATTTTGTATTGGGGGTGTTCAAAGAGGAGGGAAGGAGATAGGGATAGTAAAACATACGATTGGTATCGTAATCATGAATAAAGTGCTGTAGGTCATCCCTGCCGAAGTTGCCGTCCAGGATGAAGTCCATATGATGCCACAGTTTCTCAGTCTCCAAGTGAAGGTGGTGCTGGAATGCCGCCACGGGGTCATGGTGACCATGTGTGCCGTTATGAACAGCCTGGCGGATACTTGCACTGAAATATAATACCACAGCTTATAATTATGGGTTGATAAACAGACAAATAATATGCATACACAGACGCACAATGATAAATACAATCATACAAAACACACATAGTAACGCACTCACTTATTCATTGCATGCACAAACACACAAACTAACGCCCATTCACACAGTCTCTTTTCATTTGTAAAATAAATAATGATAGAATCTGTCTTTAGTCATGGCTATGAATATAATGGAGTCATCAAGATTTTGCATTGACTCATAAGACTAACACTATACTTTGGATTTACTTATACTGACTAATATTATAGTTTTGTTTGAATCCAATAGACTAACACCATACTTTGGATTGACTCCTATAGACTAACGCTATACTTTGGATTGACTCCTATAAAGAAAAAACTATACTTCGTATTGATTCCCATAGGTTAATACTATAATTTGGATCTACTATAATAGACTAATACTATATTTTGGATTGACTCCTATAGACTAACACAAATCTTTGGATTTACTCCAATAGACTAATACTATATTCTGGATTGACTCCTATAGACTAGCACCTTATTTTGGATTGACTCCCATAATTTGAAATGATTGTAATCATATAAGTCTCTCTGTATACATATACATCTTGAAATCACAATGATCATCTATCACGAAATAGACTACAATATGGATGCTGTATGGAGTCCTTGTAAAGACAGCACTATACACAATAACTGTTGTCATTTTTAAGTACTACAATATGTACACTATATGTAGTCATTGACTACAGTATTAACAATACATGTAGTAATTTTAGAGACTACGGTATAGACAATATATGTAGTTATTTTAAGGACTATAGTATACACAACACGTAATCATTTTAAGGAAGACGTATAGACAATATATGTAGTCATATTAAGGACTACATTATAGACAATACATGTAGTCATTTTAAGGACTACAGCATCGACAATACACGTAGCCATTTTAAGCACTACATTATCAACAATACATGTAGACATTTTAAGGACTAAAGTATAGAAAATGAATGCAGTATCTTTAAGGACTACAGTATTGACAATACAAGTAGTCATTTTAAGGACTACATAAAGACAATCCATGTAGTTATTTTAACCACTTCACTATCGACAATAGATGTAGCCGTTTTAATGACTACATTATCGACAATGCAGGTAGTCATTTTAAGGACTAAAGTATAGAAAATGCATGCACAATCCATGTAGTCATTTTAACCACTTCATTATCGACAATACATGTAGTCATTTTGAGGCTTGATAATTCAAGACGTTTGGAATGGATGTAACAGAAAAATTTTGCTTTTCTTTATACATATCAGGGTTAACAATAGTACCATTGGATGCGTATTTTTATATTGTAAGTACTTTTCAATAGAGTGAATTATTTTCCAATAAGATGATCCTCGCAATGTCATCAGGTTTTCTGCTAATCATAGCTTAGAAATATAGCCTGATTTTCTGAAGCCCTTTAAACAAGTATAAAGAACCTGAAACACATGTTGCAACAGTTTTATTTCCAAGTGGACCTGTTAAGCGTCGATTTTGAGTCGGGGTGTTGGAATTCATGTTAGTCTTTGATGCAAGCCAAATAAAGCAGTTTTAGCACATTCGAAACAAAATATATTGCCATGTTTCTGATTCACACTAGTAAATCACGGTTATCTACGTTATGATACTTCCACTGTACAACATTTTGTTTGTTTTTCATGGCGAGTAATAGCCTAAGGTTATACTGGGTATAACATCTGTGTTTTATGTAGTCCCCGTACATATGTATGACACTGCAGTTAACATGCACAAAACGTGGCTGATAAAATTTGCATACCACTGAAGTCGACATGTACATAACGCGGCTGAAGACATTTGCATGTCACTGCTATTTACATAAGGTCACATAGGGTTTAATGTTAATTTTGGTGATTTGCCCTATGTGGTCAAAATTTTAGTATCAAGTAGACTTCATTGTTAAATATGGTGGTTTGCCACATGGGGTTAAAATGTATAGGTGGGACTGTATAGAATCAATAGAAATTAATGTCACGGTACTGAACACTGACACACAATGTTGCAAGTGGCTGACCTCAGTCAGGTGGGCAACTGGACACAATGTGACAAGGGCTGACCGGAATTTGTTCTACTCTTGGTAGGGACAAATACAAAAGAGAGACAGACAAAAATATACATAGAGACAGAGATAGACACATATTATACAATCATAGATTGATGAACATAAATATATCATAAAAACACAAACAAAATTGATGCATATCAATCAATCAAACAAAACATCGACTAAAAACGTCTTGGCAGGAGAATAAATCTTTTCAAGGTAATGGAGTGGCCCTGAAAAGAGCCTTTGGGTATTTTCTTCTTTCTCTAATTTCTTCTTTTTCTCTACCAATATCTGATTTTCTCTACTACATTCTTCTTCTTTTCTTCTCTTCCTTATCATCCTCCTATCATTCATTCTCCTCATCCTCTTTCCTCTTTTCATTTCCCACTTCTTTTTCCATTTTAGCATACTAGGCTCTCATTTGTTGTTAATTCCACTTCGTTCTCCTTCTCCTCCATTTCCTCTTTTATAAGTTCCCTCAGTATGTCCTTTGCCTTGTTTAAATTAATAATTTCCATCATGATTCTGTGCAGGCTATAGATACCATGCTCCAATCTAATCAATAATTCCTCCATCATCCCAAAATCATCCACCTCCTCCTGCAGCTTCCTCGTTTTTGTTTAAGTAGTTCCTGGCCATTTTTTATTCAATATTGAATGGTGCCAATCACGAAAGCTGCAATTTATGTCTCAAGCACGGACGTGAAAGAAAATATTCTCTCTCACCAACTACCTATATCACTTATCAAACCATTTACAGTAGTAAGAGTGCTAACCTAAAACAAATTTTAATGCAAAACAACACACTGATAATAATAAAACCGCGGTCTCTCCAACTTATCCTCCCAGTTTTCAATTTGGGGAATTGCGGCTTTTGGTACTGGTGGTAGCGTTTGTGGTTGTAATTGACGTTGTTGTGGAGGTGGTATTGTTTGCATTGTTTTGGAGGTGTTCTCACCTCAGTCTTGACCTCATGAAAAGACTTAAGTACGAGGTAGGCAAGATAAGTCGTTTTTCTTCTTTCTTCTTTTTGTTTCTCTTCCTCTTCTTCTATTCTGGCGCTTTCTGCAATGGCCTCCATGACCAGAGCATCCAGGGTGCTCCTTGCATAATCCATGTGCATTTGGAGTTCCAACAATTTGTTTTTTCTGCTTATGTTATGAAGTGAACGCTGGGTAGCCAGACTGACGAAAACTCCGCGTTATATCCCTGAAGCGTTTACATGAAGACAAATATCCCATTATATATACACCTATCAAACCAATATCATAACCAAAACACATGGAAACCACGGACCTAAAAGAAAACACGTTCACTTTTTCACCGATAAACAAGCTTTAATACTTCTACTACATATACAAAACACACCAACTATCTTAAAATTCAGGGAAATGGAGTGTTTATTTGCACACTATTATTTATTAACGATCAGGCAAACACAAAAAATTGTAAGATTGTCTATTTGAGTCGTATCTCTTTTCTAGATTGCTGGGAGTAGCCCTGAAAGTGCTGTTTTGTTGATGGGGTTATGGCAATCTCTTATAGTCTAAGATTGCGTCACCGTCTGACTACAAGCTTTCCCACATAATATGATTTGTTTCAGCGAAAGGAGAGGGAGTCCACAAAGTCTCTGTCTGGCTCCTGCTGCTGTTGCTGCCGATGTTGCTGTTCTTTCTGCTGTTTCTGAAGTATGTACTTCTAAGTTCTTTCTTCTTGTTCCTTCTAAATTTCGTCTTTAAAGACCTCTTCTATTAAGTCTTGGGCTACCTTTAACATTTTGACATTTTCTATCTCATCAGGCTTGGGTATCAGGTTTTGCCTGACATGATGTAAATTCACAAGGGCTTCATTTAGCTTTGCTAGTCTTGAGCAAATGTACACGGCTACCCAACGGGTTTCTTTTGAGATGACTGTCGTCCGTGTTGATAACAGGTAATGATAAGTCATCAATTCAATCCTGACTTTTTGTTTGAAAATCGTTGTCAAGTAAATGTTTCTTCACTTCGTCTCCGTACTCTTCGCCAAGAGAGATTCGATGGATATTTAGAGCAGTCAATGGAGAGAAAGAATGATCACCCAAGTCTTTATACCACTGATGCAACACTGCTTCTTCCGAGATGAGATATCAGGCAACTTCCAGATACTCGTCCAATTTTTTTTTCTTGATTCCTGATCAGACATTTATCGTGCTGATTCGATTGGGATGACAGTTTTGATATCCATAACATTCTTCCTTAGTCAACGCTGTAATTTTTGTCAACCAGGTGTTTGAAAAAAAAGGAGACTAAATGTTTTTCTTGTTCTGGCCATCTGTAAATCACTACTATGTCTTCATCGTATTTGTATTTTTTTGATGGATGGTTCTTCTTTAACCATATTCTCCAATTCCATTTCCAAAAGTCCCCCACATTCAAAGAGGGATACGTCTTTCTCAGCGTCTAATAGTCTAGAATGACTTCTCTCAAACTGTTGATTTATATTGCATTGTTGAATTCGGCATACAGGATGACATTCATAGCGGTATCTTTGGGTTTAGGTTTTTGCAAAATGAAGTTCACCCGAATCTGTCCATATTTTATAGGGTGGAGATGACCCTCGTTGCTGCATTTGGAGTGAAATCAAAACCCCACAACGCATAACCTCGTGCATAATACCGTGACTGGTGTTGGTTCCTAACTGTCAAGTGCCTTTGTACAGGGACAAAAACGACCTCAAATAATAACTTTCAGCAAACGTAGGTTGGAAGGGTCCGATACACGGGATCTTGCCATTGAAACTGTCTTCAATCTGGCACACGTCGCAGTGCTTAAACTCGAAATGATTTTCCTTGTAGGTTCCGGTGCAAGCTGTATTTTTCACGATGCCTATGATTATACGTTTGGGTAACTGTCCTTGGAACAAAGGATATTCGGTCATGGATTGCTGTACAGTGTGAATGGTAAAGGTTTTCACTTCCACACGTTGTATCGGATACGTGGCAGTCGTTCTGCTTAAAATGTGGCTGATGTCGTTTCCCACTTTAGGTAACAGTTCCCCACGATGTATGTAAAGTCGGGCTTCATGGATTCTGGTTTTAAAACAGGTACCTTTTCCAGCTATCAAAAGGAAATCAGCACTGGTAGGATTCAATAAGAGACGGATTTCCACGCCGATCAGGAAATAGTTTTCTTGTACCCACATGTCCAAATGGAAGCGATCCATCAATTCTAAACTTTAGCTTTCTTTGATTTTCTTTAGACCCTTTCTTCAATCCCTCATTTTTAAGAATGTCACCTTATGACGCAACTATTTTGTCAAACTAGCCTACTGTGCCAGGTTTTCAAACCACGCAAGCAAACAGATGAGTGTTATTGTCCGCTGTTCCGTACGTCAAGAGATTTTCCAGGTACGCTAGATAAGGGTAAATATCCATGCTACTACTGATAAGTTTGTTAATTAAGTACAAATCCACTCCGCTGAACAAGGAATGCACGAAATCGTTAAATGGGCTACATTATCCCTGTCTTCTATACTGTTAGGGTTCGTTAGGGTTTTACTTGGACTTTCAAGTACAAACAATTAATCTTCAAATCGATATAATTTTCGGGCTGTCCTTCAAAGAGGAGACGGGATTTAATTATACCCACTGGGATTCTTGCATCGTCATCATGGTAGAGGCATGGCAAAAAGTTACAGTTCCAACTTGAAACATGCGCCAGACTCGGTGTATTATTTTTAATTTCTCTTTGATTTAATAATCAAAGACGTCTAATTCCAGACGGTTTTCCTTTTCTTGATGGTCTTTCTAGCTCTTGGGATGAGCAGATCCCCGGAGGGGTGTATTTGTCGTCTCTATCTGCCTTGTCCTTGCTCTGGTGTTAGGGAAAAAGAGATGAATGACTCGGCAGCGTACAGGACAAATTATAAAAGTTTCTCGTCGACCCAAAACATTTTTGCCTGCTCTCAAGAAAGCTTCTTTGGGGTTTTGTTTTGCTTTGCGTCAAAGCGTCATCTTTCAAGGCTTGTATCCTCGTGTTACCATCGGTTTCCGTATGTCCCCTAAGTCATATCCTTGTTGTCGATAAACGCCTTAGTACACCGGATATATAACTTAAAAGTTTTTAGAGAATCGTTTTCGAAACCGAAAATGGAGTTTCGGCGTCAATTTCCATTTGGTGAATTAAATATTTTGCCTCAGATCTCCTTTCATAGTAATGTTGACTGTGTCGAAATAGGAATTACTGACGAGAAAATAATGAGGATGTACAAATTTGCTGTGAACGCGATATCTTTCCATGTTCCTCGTCATTGGTTAGAGCAGATTCTACTTTGAAACGAATGGCACGCACTAACGATACGGAGGTGTGTCACACCACGTTGTACTGTACTCCGCCACATCGGAGTACACAAAGAGCAAACTTAGTCCTTGATTCAGTTCTACCAGGGAAGGAAACTACTTCGCAAAAGATAAGTTGTCGGAAATGACTGGTAATTCGTTATTCTTCATCTTATTCATCCTCAACTCAAAATGTCAAACAGTTCATGACTAAATGTAATGGACACCATTTTGCCCTCCAAACATTGCATCAGTAGGCGACGAGCCACTTTGTGGTACTCGATCTTGACACTAGATCCTTTTCTATTAATGGGTGTACCAAACACTCCATTGAACCTGTTAGATGTCGTGTTCACCTGATGTTGACCGAGAAAATAATAGCCTGCAGGAATTTTGAACTCGTATATGTTCGTTTTAGTCTTGTCGTTATATGCTATCGGATTGTTATTTGCAATTGGGCTTTGATTCAATAATTTTATAATTCGTCGTTATGAACTTTGACCGTACAATGTTTTTTTTATACTTTCAATGACATTTAGAACTTGTGTAGGATAAATCACTTCGAAATAAACCACTTCAAATTGGGCTTCTTGATCTTTTGGTCCTCGGTCAGTTGAACAATGTTTGACCACTGGAACACTTTCACATGTGTAAGTTATCTTATAGCATGTATTTACCAGTGATTCAAACAATAGTGACGTAACGGATATAATTGTTCTTTGCGTTCGACTTGTATTTTTACAAACTCTCGGTAAATAATCCATCCAGAGATTATTAAGGTCCAACTGAAGGTAGGTAGTGACAGTGCTCAGACTTTCAAGAATGTTCCAGGTAAGCAGAATCTTTCTGCTCCCGCTCGTGATATGACACACTGCAACTAAAGCACTTGACTTTATCAACTTCGCCCAAGTACATAATTCCGGCTCTGGATAATTCTTCGTGGGTAGGTCCTCCCATACATTTAGGCTACTTTACTTGGCAGGTTTGGAGTCGACTTTCAAAGTAACAGTATTCAGGCAAACGCTCAAAGGACAAATATTCTTCTTTCACAGGTTAATTTCGATGAGGATACAGTGAAATCCGCAGTAGTTTGATCAGGGTTGGATGACATCAGTAGGGTGGTAGCCGCATGGTTTCATGTGGTTGATGACATAGACAATTAAAACCAGGAAAGTGAAAAGGTGTATTATAACGTGTGGCATCGCTTTCGCATTCATCAGATTTGACACGCACAGCATCACGTTCTATGGTAGGTATTGTAGTAGTAGTGGCAGTAGTAGTACTAGTAGTATGTTCTCTGTCGCATTGATTCATTGCTCACAGAAGCTAGCGCACCAACATAGGGAATATGACGTTACATGTAGCTCTCTTCGGATTGGAAGACAGACAAATTTTATAACGTGTGTTAGGATTGGTGACAGAACTTAATTTATGTCGCTCCGTTCTTCCACTATAAATAACCGGAGGTCACATCATTCCCTTCACCTGCTCTCGTCACAAGATGTGGATTAACGTAGAGCCTTCTATCTTGCTATCATTGATGCTGTTCAACACTGGCTATTCTATGTATATCAGATCATTATGGGCTATCACGATTTGACTGATACTGCCCTTTAGAAACGAAGATTTAATGTGGAGAGGCAATACTGTCTGAAGAGAGTCTTAATCTACGGTCCAGAGGTCAGACGAACTTTGAGGAAGAGAAGAATATTTGTGCGATGCCCTCTATGCTAACAACAGCCTTTTACAGGGCTATCCCACTGTCTAGGAAAGATTTACTCTCGTGCCTAAAACAATTTGTGTCGTTGTTTTGTGTTGTAGATTGATATTCATCATTCTATGTTCGTGTCTTTTATGTGATAGATTTATGTTCATCGATCTGTGTGTATGTAATATGTTTCTATCTCTGTCTCTATGTATTTATATGTCTATCTCTCTGTTTTATTTGCCCCAACCTAGAATATCACTTATTCGAGTCAACCCCTTGCCACAATGTTGTCAGTTGTCCACCCGATTGAGGTCAGCTACTTGCAACATTGTTGATACTGTTCAGTACCGTGACGTCAATTCCTATTGACTCTATACAGTCACACCTTTGCATTTTCACCCCATTATGCAAACCACCAAACTTAACACATAGGCGTACCTGAACCTATATATCTCACCCCATAGGGAAAACCACCAAAATTAACATTAGACTCTGTGTGACCCTAAATAATCTCGATATACTACTAACACGGCTGATAACATTTTCATGACACTGCTATCGATATTTACACGACGGGGCTGATGACATATACACATGACGCGACAGATGCAATTTGCATGTTAGAGCTTGAATTCCAGTATTAACGGTCACATGTCCAAAGAACAATTATCTTTTAAAAATTAATTATATATTGGCTTTCATAACAGCAGTTGTCTAACGAACAAACCCAAATTCGAACCATTCATTTTGTAATGTAAACCAATGTGGACTGCTCCTGGATCAAATAATAATATATATCGCCTATCGGATTAAAATCAGATTTCGACTCTCCTACATGAAGCTCTGAAAGCGACTGGTTAGAAGTCATGTTCTGGTGACCTATATTATTACCATAATTTCTAATTTTATCAGCCAGTCAGATGAAATCTTACACCTTCTCGTTTGTTAAAGAGAGCAGCAAGGTTTAAAACCATCAACATGTGGTGAAGAATTTGATTCACTTTACAATTTCTGAAAGCTGCATTTCAACTGGCTAATTCAATAGTCACCAGTACATGACCCCTAAGCGATCACTGTCAGATCTTCAAGTAAGACATTCGAGATCTGATTTTAATCGAATTGATCTAACGTTGACTAAATTGTGACTTCTTTTCTACACTTCAGCTTTTCGCATTAAATAATAACAAGCAAAAAATATGTAAAACATATATCTCACCATAAAGCTGCCGGCAGAATGAAGAACAAAAGACACTTCATTTTTGGATCTCAAGATATATCTGGAAAGCAAAATGTTTCATATACAGTCATAACATATGCAAATCTGATATTAGTTTCATATACCAATAACCAAAATAAATGTAACTATAATCAAAATTTTAAAAATCCCTTTAAACTTTCTATATTGGTAATATTGGTAAAACCAATCACCGTTATATATCATCCAGTGCCTATTGAAACGTAACGCAGACCGGTATACATCATCTAGTACCTATAGAAACGTAACACATACCCGTATACATTATCTAGTGCCTATAGAAACGTAACACAGACCGGCATACATCATCTAGTGCCTATTGAAACGTAACACAGACCGGTATACATCATCTAGTACCTATAGAAACGTAACACAGACCGGCATACATCATCTAGTGCCTATAGAAACGTAACACAGACCGGTATACATCATCTAGTGTCTATAGAAACGTAACACAGACCGGCATACATCATCTAGTGCCTATAGAAACGTAACACAGACCGGTATACATCATCTAGTGCCTATAGAAACGTAACACAGACCGGTATACATCATCTAGTGCATTTAACAACGTAACACAGACCGGCATACATCATCCAGTGCCTATTGAAACGTAACACAGACCGGTAAAACATCATCTAGTGCCTATAGAAACGTAACACAGACCGGCATACATCATCTGGTGCCTATAGAAACGTAACACAGACCCGTATACACCATCTAGTGCCTACAGAAACGTAACACAGACCGGCATACATCATCTAGTGCCTATAGAAACGTAACACAGACCGGTAAAACATCATCTAGTGCCTATAGAAAAGTAGCACAGACCGGCATACATCATCTAGTGCCTATAGAAACGTAACACAGGCCGGCATACATCATCTGGTGCCTATAGAAACGTAACACAGACCCGTATACATCATCTAGTGCCTATAGAAACGTAACACAGACCGATATACATCATCTAGTGCCTATATAAACGTGGCACAGACCGGTATACATCATCTAGTTCCTATAGAAACATAACACAGACAATTTAACCAAACGATGCACAGTTTTGTCACTTTTATACACACATAATATTTATTACAAAACATCAGTGAGTAAATGGAGGTAGTATATCTACTGATCAACTTAGCCACCATCCTACTAGCTTGACTATCTACCGCTTTACGTTCTCGTACGCATGCGTCTACATGCGCATCGTCATTTGTAGACCATATTATTCATCAAATTATTGTGCACTTTGCAAACATTGTACCTCCACGTGCCTGCCCTAACCAAATGTTCTTTTGCGTTTGCTGCTTCCCTTGTGAATCCTAGTGTACTTAGAGAGAAAATCACAAAAAATTCATCGTCTCTATTCCACTACTTCCTGTTTTGGAGGTTAACGTTTAAAACACTCGGCTGTGGACACAACAAAAGCTGTACGTATGCAGATATGTTCATATAAGTGACGATAAATACTGGTTTAATTTAATTTTTAATTTTGCTTTTTTACGGAATATCATCATTTTGAAGGATGTATCGCCGTTCTGGTCAAGGACTCGGTTTTATGAAATTACCGCAGATGCTGGTTTGGATGCATTATGTAGTCAACCATAAATTGTTTGTATCGATCAAAAAGACTTTTTCCTAAAGACTTATTTTAAAGTACCCTTAATTTTAAACAATGTGTATACTAGTCGTCATGTACTTTTGAAAGTCCAAATAGTTCCAAAAGGTTCTGAAGATGAAGATACGGTGATCTCAAGGTTTACACTAAATGTCAAATTAGGAAAAACTGTTATGCTTCATGATATCTTTATTTGGTAAGCAGTGTATTACGAGAGTGATCTACTTGACAGTAGTATTAGACGGATTACTACAGGCTTTAACATTATCTTCATGTATTTGGTAAGCAGTGTATCACGACCGTGATCTACTTGACAGTAGTATTAGACGGATTACTACAGGCTTTAACATTATCTTCATGTATTTGGTAAGCAGTGTTGAGCGACAGTGATCTACTTGACAGTAGTATCAGACGGATTACTACAGGCTTTAACATTATCTTCATGTATTTGGTAAGCAGTGTATCACGACAGTGATCTACTTGACAGTAGTATCAGACGGATTACTACAGGCTTTAACATTATCTTGATGTATTTGGTAAGCAGTGTATCACGACCGTGATCAACTTGACAGTAGTATTAGACGGATTACTACAGGCTTTAACATAATCTTGATGTATTTGGTAAGCAGTATATCACGACCGTGATCAACTTGACAGTAGTATTAGACGGATTAGTACAGGCTTTAACATTATCTTCATGTATTTGGTAAGCAGTGTATCACGACAGTGATCTACTTGACAGTAGTATCAGACGGATTAGTACAGGCTTTAACATTATCTTCATGTATTTGGTAAGCAGTGTATCACGACAGTGATCTACTTGACAGTAGTATCAGACGGATTACTACAAGCTTTAACATTATCTTGATGTATTCGGTAAGCAGTGTTGAGCGACAGTGATCTAATTGACAGTAGTATCAGACGGATTACTACAGGCTTTAACATTATCTTCATGTATTTGGTAAGCAGTGTATCACGACAGTGATCTACTTGACAGTAGTATCAGACGGATTACTACAAGCTTTAACATTATCTTGATGTATTTGGTAAGCAGTGTTGAGCGACTGTGATATTCGGCAGTAGTATTACACGGATTAGTATATGATATATCTTTCCAATTGACACTTGCTCAGCCTCCATGATTCATTTTCGTCAAGAGAGAGGGGCGAAAGGTCTAGATCGCTTTGCAGACCACAGACAGCACTTCTCTGACCGTGTGGGTTCTAGTCTCACTTTGACCAATGATGGTATGTAAGAAAACTAGCCAGTAGCTTCCAGTGAGTGGGAGGTTCTTCCCGCGGTTCTTCCGAGTTCCTTCTCCACCTAATAAACTGGACACCATGGTGATAATTCCGACAGGATACTGCTAATCTTGATAATTTTATATATCATCATTTGTGATGGCTAGAGAATTTGAAAGTAAAACATAAAATTATTATTGAAAAATAAATGCAACCCTAACAGCAGTCTAAAATATCAGGAGTCATTATTTATACTTCACAGAGGTCATGGTACTCGAGTTCTATGCAGGGATTCTTGTACAAAATCGAAACACACCAGAACAGCTAAAATGTAAATGTTACGATGTAAATTTTAGGAATTTTTAGAATTTATGATTTCTGGAGTTCTAATTGGAATTCATATGATTATAATAAAAGAATCATTTTTGGAATTGTAACTTACATTCACATAAGAAAATGATTGTTAGAATTTCTTATTAACTGATTGTACAACAAAGCCAACAATAATACAGCTTTGTATTGTAAAATAAGCAGATGTTATTATTCCATGTATATTGTACTTCTACGCCAGTTTCATTACAAGACAACATATGTATCTAATAAACTATATCCATTACAAGCTATGATTTACGAATTCTTAGACATTAGTGTAAACAAATGCTAGTTAGGGTCCGAGTGTACATAGAGCTGTTCTAATCAAGCCAGGTATCATTGTAGCGTGAGGGTCATACGTGATTTAGCGGTAAAGTGAAGCTGGAGATTGTAAGGCAATCAATATTATGGCAAAGTCGACGTCTCACTGGCAATTTATTTGGCTTTTAATTTTGAAATACAGAAATTACAAAATTGTGTAAAGCTGATTGGTTTTAATGGAATGAAGCATTTTTATTATACATTTTAAATGTATTTTGTGTATTTTGTCTTCTATATATAGTGTAGTTTGTTAATTTTAAGTAAAGAATTGATGCCGTACACTTAGACCACTACTTCCTGTATTCCAGTTCGATCCCGTACCTCTTCGCACATATTAACGATGTAACACTTATATCGCTGGAGTGACACCGCCGTTTAAGGACGTCAGAATGACGCCTTTCTCTCTTTCGATCTGAGAGTCGTTCCATCTAATGAGTGGGAAATAATGACCGGATACTATGTACAATAAACTGACTATCACAAAATGGGTTAAGTTACCAATTAACTGTTGGGAAAAAAGTATGAAAACATTTTTATCATTATATAAACACTGCTTAATAATACCTTCTTTAGGGTGATACAAATGATTTACTACAATTAAGACTAACATGCTATGAATGATCTGTTTCTTTTTTTAAACTGACATAATTGAACATTCACAAACAACTACAAAACAAGAAAAACAAAACACCAAAGAATTGAACTGAACTAAATGTTAGACTCATCACGTAATCAAATAAATGATGCAGAGATTATAACCAGTGCTAATAATAAAGAAACCGAACGAAAATAAATGAAGAGAAAATGTAGACGGAGCAATGTTTATATATATATATATATATATATATATATATATATATATATATATATATATATATATATATATATATATATATATATATATATATATATATAAACATGTTGGTTTAAATTTGGTGGAAAGACAATTCAAAATACTTTTGTCATCACGAAAATATACTCTTCACTAACAAAAAAGAGAAGGAATTAAGTTTGGATGATGTGGAGAAGTTAAAGATCAAAATTTCTATATAAAATAGATCATTACGGGAAAAAGTATAGTAATGTTGAAATTAAAAAATTACTACTATTGCAGAAAACTCGTGTGAGGGTAGGCAGACCTTTCGAAAATGTTTTTAAAAAATATCTTGGGTTTATCGATGAAGAAAAATCTCCCCCGTATTGGGAAAATAACTTCGATCAAATCACTGATTTTACCAAAATTTGTTCACTTATTTTTGACACAGTGTCTAGTCCTCATTTTATACAGATAATAAATTGAATAACATATTTTCAAAGATTCCTTTATAATTTGAATGAGCAATATTTAATTTAGAGGTCAAGCTGAGCTAAAACAAACAACTAACTTGATAAAAAAAAACCCAGAAAATATGTAACGCAGCTTTATGATAAAACGCACAGGTTTGATAAAAAGTTGACATTTGTTCGAACAGGAACAGTTTGTAAAATACTAAAGGCGAATATTGTAACTGGTATTGGGCTCGTTATTTCTGAGTTGTTAACGTAATTGGAACATTTTGAATAATGTCGCTATGATATATGCAGTGTGGCAGTTTCATGCGATGTCTAGCATTTGGGCGTCATGCTGCAGATATGTGACATGATGTCCCACCCAGTCTCATTATCCTAACACCAGGCCGACCAGTCCTAACACTAACCTCTTAATATTGAGCGGCATGAAAGACAGCTGTTGGTACTGCCAGAATTATCTACGTTTATAATAATGTTGTTGTTATAGGGTTTAACGCCATTTTTCAGCATAAGATGGGCTATTCATGGCGGCCAGTATTAATGGTGGAGGAAGAAACCAGGAAAACCCCGGGAAGAACCACCGACTCACGAGAAGCTACTGGCAGGCTTTCTCAGTTACCCACGTTAGCCGAGTCTGGACTCGAACTCACACAGACAGAGGTGAGATGGCAGTGATCAGTAACGGACAGCGCATTAGACCACTCGGCCACAAAGGACCCCTATTAATAATAATAATAATAATAATAATAATAATAATAATAATAATAATAATAATAATAATAATAATAATTTTCTGTCGCCATGTGTAGTATATCCTTTGCTGAAAAATACTAATAATCCCACAAAATTTTGATCTTTTAACTTCTCTATACTCAAAAATATAGGACTGTTCTAGTAAAAACAAACGATTGTTATGGACCACAGTAGCTCAATGGTTATAACCGAAGTGTCTCTACTATATGAGTGCAAATTTGAATCGTATATTTGGATCAATACTGGTTGCCTAACCTGGTGTCCTATGGCAAAGCACTTTTCCCGAATTGCTCTGCACAAAGTAATTTACTTGTGTTGTTCTGCAGTTCTTATGCAAATTAGACCTATTCTCCTAAAAATTATCATAAAGGTTCGTGATTTTCAGGTAAGTCACGAAGATACAAACGCATATAAAGGAATTTCGGGTACCTCAAAAACTTTCCCTGATATGCAATTTATTATTGTTCATGAAGATCTGAAAAGCACGATCAAAACCTTAACTTTGAATTTCTAAACTAGTAACTTACCTGATCAGCAAAGGACTATCCTTCTTCCCTTTGAACTGGTATACCTGATACCTGTTATCTCCATATCTGATCTTTACGTGGCTTATCAATTGTGACTTTAAAAAAAAGAATATCTACATTTTTACAGTTGTTCGGAATATATCTATTCTAAATCACGTTTCAATACCATGCATGGTCATCGTAATGTGTTTATTATGATTTTATATTATAACATATTGCTTTTACTGAGACACAGGCAGGTGGCAAGTATTGATTTATTCGGGGTATTTTCAGCCAATAATCCAATGAAATTTGGAATTATATATATATATATATATATATATATATATATATATATATATATATATATATATATATATATATATATATATATATATATATATATATTATTTCCTGGGATTATTTGGTTAAAAATAACCCAGTAAATCATAAACTAGGAATTTAATAATACTAAGAGAATTCTGTAAATACGAATAAATAACCTTATTATACAGGATAGAGAATTTTAATTTGTACCTTGAAAATAGTATTACAAAGTCGGTGGTATAGGAATTAGGTATAAGAATCAAGAATGAATGTGTACAGATAAGAATTAATTACTTGAACAATTTGTGGGTATGTATGCTACGCACGTATATCAATAACACAGACACTGTAACATCGATTTTGGTGATGTCTGCATGATCGAGATGGTATTGGGGTCGATGCCTACAGGCATGGTAATGGTTGCTCTGTGTGTGTGTGTGTGTGTGTGTGTGTGTGTGTGTGTGTGTGTGTGTGTGTGTGTGTGTGTGTGTGTGTGTGTGTGTGAAGGGAAGAAACTTACACAAATATAAAATTGAGGCAAACATGGGTTACTTCCCTTAAATTATAGCACCCGCAAGCCAACACGTGGCGAGCACGATGTAATTTTTTTTATATTAAACAGAAGTCATAAGACAGATAAAAGAAAGATAAGCTTCTTAGCATTCCTTTGAAGTTGTGTGAAGCAGCCTGAAGAATCTATTATCTGTTATATTTAAACCACTCCATTTAGTCCCTCTAATGTTTAACTCGTGTTCTGTATGTTTTACGTTTTGGCACCACCCACCCCTTTCCTTTTGTCAGGAAAAGATGGCGCGATCCACATTTTTCTGTAATGCATTATACGTGTATTTGGTATAATCATTAATTTTTCATATCTCTATACTCAGAAATATAGGACTGTTCTAGTATTTACAATTATATCGTATGAAAATAACCTAAAGCTGTCAGTTAAATTTTGAGTAAACCACAGCATTGTTTCCAGTTAGGAAAAGACTCGATTTAAAATATCCCATATAAAAGCTTATATTTATCAGTTTAATTAACTGCCTTTTCCTTACTCTATGAATGGCTGGTCCTAAAAAGGACACTGTTTTATAAAGGTGTATCTAATCGAGCTTATAACAGAGCTGAAATAACATAACAATAATCATAACTATTTACAACATACATTAACTGTATGTGTATATGTGTGTTTTAATTTTCTTTATAATAACTATATATACTCTAATTAGTATTAATAACCATCTATAAAACTCGAACTCGACTCCAGATCGAATTGAAATCAACAAAGACCACAGAGGTGTTTTCCATCACGTCCGCACAGCTATACAGCAAGTTACAAAAAAGAGGGATATACGAGGAGAGCCTTGCTGGACTGTTGAACAGAGCGGACGTGTTTTTCTGAGCTCCCAGACTTTAAGGATAATATTGGATGATTCGCTACACATTAAGGATATTACATTACGAAAAGCTAAGGTAAATTAAAATCTACTCAAATCTACTTAAATCCGCTAAATTTATAAAAGTCTATTTAAAAATCTACTTTACCTCATAACTATAAATTAATTGCCGTTATATAATCATTAAAGCCAACTAGTACTGAATTTTACCACCCCAAACAATTCTTACTACAACCAACGATGTAAATATACCCTCCTATACAAATTTTTACAAACTATTTAACATATTGAATAAAAACCAAAACTATTAAATAAAAATTATTTTGTTCCTTTGTTCTTACGGAAAAAATTCCTTTGTTCCTTTGTTTTTACGGAAACAAACACGTGGGCAGCCAATAATATTTACTGTACAGTGATACTACTCCACAACAATAACCTCAAACAATATACTATAAATACTTAATCATACACCCCCCACATGAATTTACATTAAAATATTTATGGAAAAATAAAAATTTAAATTAAAACTCTAAACAACAGTTAAATTCCACCTTCCAACATACCTGGTTAATATTATACCAGCTTACAAATCAGATAACACGAAATACATAAGCCCTAATCTAAGGCTGCATCTGATTGGCCTATAATAGACGCGCTTAATCAAAAAAGAAACCATACAATCTGAGCTAAAAGAAGGATTGAAAACTAAAATCTATACCAACCAATCAAAATTTAGCACTCGAATGATGTACACAAGAAAGGAAACTTTAGCCCCAAAACGCTCCCACATAACTACTAATAAAATGTACACTATTTTCCAAGTTAACTAGGAATAATGATTGCATCCGAATCATCCAATATTACACAGTAAATAATACGATATAAAGAAGAAAGGACCGGAATCATACAGGGAGGAGAGGGAAAGGAAACAACCAGTTAGTTAAACCAAACCTAACGAAAGTACAGCTTAATATATCAAATAAAGGGAATCAATAAGCCCGTATCGAATCCCTAATAACCCATCACAGCACACAAACACTAACATACTCGCAATCACCATACGTAATCCATAAAAAAGGAAACAGTGTGAACACTAACTAAAACTCTGAAAAAAGAATATCCCACAAACAAGGAAAAGGATTGAAAATAAAGATCATCTCTACCACGTCCACCTAAGAACACTAACAAATTGAAGCAGGAGCACAAACAGAAAAACAAAGGCTGTCGGGTTGTTGAACAGAGCGGATGTGTTTTTCTGAGCTCCCGGGCTTTAAGGATAATACTGGATGATTCGCTACACATTAAGGATATTACACTAGGAAAAGCTAAGGTAAATTAAAATCTACTCAAATCTACTTAAATCCACTAAATTTATAAAAGTCTATTTAAAAATCTATTTTACCTCATAACTATAAATTAATTGCCGTTATATAATCATTAAGACCATATAGTACTGAATTTTACCACCCCAAACAATTCTTACTACAACCAACGATGTAAATATACCCTCCTATACAAATTTTACAAACTATTTAACATATTGAATAAAAACCAAAACTATTAACTAAAAATTCCTTTGTTCTTTTGTTCTTACGGAAAACTAAATAGAATAATTTAGATCCCTTGTAATAAGAACCCTAGCAAATATTACTCCTTACCTTTAGCCAATTTAGCCTTAGTAATAAGCATAACTAAATCATAATAATCATAACTACTTATAACATACATACTGTATGTGTATTTTAATTTTCCTTATAATAACCATATATACTCTAATTAGCATTGATAAACATCTATACTACTACAACTAAAGCACATAATAAGAATGAAATACCATAAAACATAATTTTATTATAAAACCTAAATAGATTTTTTTAAAACTATAATAGGATTGAAAATTGGGCATTTATATACCAATCAAAACCCACGAAACAACAACTTTTTAATTTTGAATCATCCAATATTATTAAATCAAAAATCAAGAAAAAAGAAGAAAGGATTCAGGACCTCATAGGAGGGAGGAGGGGAACCAACATCAAAAGAGATGCCTACAACAAACCATCAACAAGAACAAATCATCAGTATCAAATAAAGGGATTCAATAAGCCTGTATCGGAACCCTAATAACCCATCCCCAGATACAAACATATACATAACTGCAAGTACCATACCTAGTCCATACCATAAAACAGGCGCCAGGACTCATACTAGCACAAGCCTGCGTGGATCCTGACTCCTATAAACACTCTCTCTCTCTCTCTCTCTCTCTCTCTCTCTCTCTCTCTATATATATATATATATATATATATATATATATATATATATATATATATATATATATATATATATATATATATATATGATAAGATTTCCCACCATGACAAGAACAAAAAGGTCAAGGCCGCTAAGGGAAAAATCAGGAACATCCCACCTGATAGCCCTATCTCCCAGGAGCGGAGTAGACCGATTAGCCGGACGCACACAAAGACCGAAAAGTAACCTGGTAAAGGCTACAATCACAAAAGTGAACGGAACGGACAAACAATTAGAGATTGACAGGCCGTTCCGCGCGGCCAACTGTTCGAAAATAAGTCTACAACCTATGTCTTCACTTTGGCCTGGAAGACCCAACATTAAAACGAGATCCTTTGGAAAGGCAGTCAAAATAAGAAACCAAACATTGTCAAAGCGGTGATAAATGTCAAAGTTAGGTGACATATACCTAGAGATTGAGTTATTTTCTTTTAGAACCATATAAGTACGCTAAGTACGCAAAATTCAACCTCATCAAAATATATTCAAAATTCACAACTCAGGAACATTTGGATAATTTAACAGGTGGCTAACACATTATTGGTATAGGGACACCCATAGGAAAAACTGGTTAAATTTGACAATAATCCACCTGAGATAAAGTTAGGTGAACTTAGACATTGGAGACTTTAGTAGACGGGAGTTGAGGCGGAAGGCCGTTACGCTCTGTTACAATAAGCAGTCAACCAAAGGGTCTTAAGGTCAGCAAATAAAGGTCAGCACCACGACCAAAAGCCCAGCCCTAGGGCTAAGCGCCTCCCTGGATAGCAATGTTATCGAAATATAACATCCGGCCAAGGTGGTGAGCCGCCAGGGGGGTTAATAGGCCCACGCGCTGGGGCAAAAGTGTCTAGCACTGAGACACGGGTGAGCCCGGCCCTGGAAGGGGAAGAGGCCACTAGCCTTTTTCAGGGCTTAAAGTCATAAAACACTAGAATGTATACGTGACTGTAAATACATATGAAACGAAACGAAAGGATATACGAGTTTTATTTGGGCTGTTGAACAGAGCGGAAGTGTTTTCTGAGCTCCCGGACTCTATGGATAATATTTGATGATTCACTTCATATAAAGGATAATAGACTTAGAAAAGGCTAAGGTAAAGTAAAATCTACTTAAATCACGAATATAAATATTACTATCATTATTATTAAAATTTTACTGTCGTTATCTTAGACACAATGTAAATATATAATGAATCTAACTAAAACTGATTTCTAACTATTACCTTAAATAACTCTCTACTATGACTAACAATATAAAATATACCCTCTCTTAATAATTATAAAGCAAATTAACTAAAACAAAAAAAAAATAACAATCAGTTACAACAATTCCTTTGTCTATAAGTAAATTATTACGTGCGCTACATTTATCTTGGGCAATTTATAAAACCACACGAATATCCCTAATCATTATCTTAATACTACTCAATAATAAAAACTCTCCACAAAAAAAGATCCCTAAAACTTTTAATGGAAAAAAAATAAACAATTATTTTCGCCCGCCCGACAAAATTCTCCCTTCCCCGTGCCGGGTAAATTATTGAACCAGCTTACAAGTTAGGTAATACAATATAAATAAGCCTTCAATCTAAGATTGCATTTGATTGGCCGAAATTTAGACGCGCTTTCCCATACAGAAAATTCAATATTGGGCTAGAGTAGGATTGAAAATTAAATCTACAACAACCAATCAAATATGGCATTCTAATGACGTAAGCAAGAAATTCAGCATTAGCCCAACGCTCCCCACTTTGTCACAAATTTAATAATTCTGAGAATTATGCCCATTTATTAAACTTATTATAAAAAATAAAACTAAAAAGAATAATTTAGATCCATTGTAATAAGAATCCTAGCAATTATTACTCCTTACCTTTAGTCAATTTAGCCTTAATTATAAGCATAAATAATTAAATCATAACAATAATCATAACTATTTATAACATACATATACTGTATGTGTATTTTTATTTTCCTTCTAATACCTATATACTCTAATTAGTATTGTTAACCATCTATAATACTACAACTAAGCACATAATAAGAATGAAATACCATGAAACATAATTTTATCATAAAACCTAAAAAGAAAACAAAATTAAACTAGAATAGCATTGAAACAACCTTATAATTTTGAATCATCCAATATTACTAAATCAAAAATGCAAGAATAAAGAAGAAAGGATTCAGGACCTCATAGGATTGTGGAGGGGAACCAACATCAAAAGAGATGCCTACAACAAACCATCAACAAGAACAAATCATCAGTATCAAATAAAGGGATTCAATAAGCCTGTATCGGAACTCTAATAACCCATCCACGCATAAAAACATATACATAACTGCAAGCACTATACCTAGTCCATACCATAAAACAGGCGCTAGGACTCATACTAGCACAAGCCTGGGTGGATCCTGACTCCTATAAGCACTATATATATATATATATATATATATATATATATATATATATATATATATATATATATATATATATATATTTATATATATAGGATAAGATTTCCCACCATGACCAGGTCAAAAAGGTCAAGGCCGATAAGGGAAAATCAGGAACCTCCCACCTGATAGCCCTATCTCCCAGGAGCGGAGTAGACCGATTATCCGGACGCACACAAAGACCGAAAGGTAACCTGGTAAAGGCTACAATCACAAAAGTGAACGGAACGGACAAGCAATTAGCGAATGACAGACCGGGCCGCGCGGCCAACTGTTCGAAAATAAGTCTACAACCTATGTCTTCACTTTGGCCTGGAAGACCCAATATTAAAACGAGATCCATTGGAAAGGCAGTCAAAATAAGAAACCAAACATTGTCAAAACGGTAATAAATGTCAAAATTAGGTGACATATACCTAGAGATTGAGTTATTTTGTTTTAGAACCATATAAGTACGCAAGTACGCAAATATCAACCTCATCAAAATATATTCAAAATTCACAACTCAGGAACATTTGGATAATTGAATAGGTGGCTAACACATCATTGGTATAGGGACACCCGTAGGAAAAACTGGTTAAATTTGACAATAATCCACATAACTAAGATAAAGTTAGGTGAACTTAGACATTGGGGACTTTAGTAGGCTGGAGTTGAGGCGGAAGGCCGTTACGCTCTGTTACAATATGCAGCCAACCAAAGGGTCTTAAGGTCAGCAAATAAAGGTCAGCACCACGACCAAAAGCCCAGCCCTAGTGCTAAGCGCCTCCCTGGATAGCAATGTTATCGAAAGGTAACATCCGGCCAAGGCGGTGAGCCACCAGGGGTGTTAATATGCCCACGCGCCGGGGCAAAAGTGTCTAGCACTGAGACACAGGTGAGCCCGGCCCTAGAAGGGGGAGAGGCCACTAGCCCTTTTCAGGGCTTAAAGTCATAAAACACGAGAGTGTATACATGACTATAATACATATGACATGACATAGCGGGAAATACAGGGGAGTTTTAGTTGGGCTGTTGAACAGAGCGGAAGTGTTTTCTGAGCTCCCGGACTCTATGGATAATATTGGATGATTCACTTCATATAATGGATAATAGACTTAGAAAAGGCTAAGGTAAAGTAAAACCTACTTAAATCACGAATATAAATATTACTATCAGCATCATTAAAATTTTACTGTCGTTATCTTAGACACAATGTAAATATATAATGAATCTAACTAAAACTGATTTCTAACTATTACCTTAAATAACTCTCTACTATGACTAACAATATAAAATATACCCTCTCTTAATAATTATAAAGCAAATTAACTAAAACAAAAAAAACAAAAAAAAAAATAACTATCAGTTACAACAATTCCTTTGTCTATAAGTAAATAAATACGTGCGCTACATTTATCTTGGGAAATATTATAAAACCACACGAATATCCCTAATTATTATCTTAATACTACTCAATAATATAAACTCTCGCAAAAAAGACCCCTTAAACTTTTAATAGAAAAAAAATTAAACATTAATTTTCGCCCGCCAGACAAAATTCTCCCTTCCCCGTGCCGGGTAAAATATTGAACCAGCTTACAAATTAGGTAATACAATATAAATAAGCCTTCAATCTAAGATTGCATTTGATTGGCCGAAATTTAGGCGCGCTTTCCCCATGCAGAAAATTCAATATCGGGCTAGAGTAGGATTGAAAATTAAATCTACAACCAATCAAATATGGCATTCTAATGACGTAAGCAGGAAATTCAGCATTAGCCCAACGCTCCCCACTTTGTCACAAATTCAATAATTCTGAGAATTATGCCCACTTATTAAACTTATTATAAAATATAAAACTAAAAAGAATAATTTAGATCCCTTGTAATAAGAACCCTAGCAATTATTACTCCTTACCTTTAGTCAATTTAGCCTTAGTTATAAGCATAAATAATTAAATCATAACAATAATCATAACTATTTATAACATACTTATACAGTATGTGTATTTTAATTTTCCTTATAATAACTATATATACTCTAATTGGTATTGATAACCATCTATAATACTACAACTAAGCACATAATAAGAATGAAATACCATAAAACATAATTTTATTATAAAACCTAAATAGAAAACAAAATTGAACTATAGTAGGATTGAAAATTCGGCTTCTATCATCCAATGAAAACCGACGAGACAACAACCTTATAATTTTGAATCATCCAAAATTATTAAATCAAAAATGCAAGAATAAACAAGAAAGGATTCAGGACCTCATAGGAGGGAGGAGGGGAACCAACATCAAAAGAGATGCCTACAACAAACCATCAACAAGAACAAATCATCAGTATCAAATAAAGGGATTCAATAAGCCTGTATCGGAACCCTAAAAACCTATCCCCGCATATAAACATATACATAACTGCAAGCACCATACCTAGTCCATACCATAAAACAGGCGCTAGGACTCATACTAGCACAAGCCTGGGTGGATCCTGACTCCTATAAGCAATATATATATATATATATATATATATATATATATATATATATATATATATATATATATATATATATATATATATATATATATATATATATATATGATAAGATTTCCCACCATGACAAGGACAAAAAGGTCAAGGCCGATAAGGGAAAAATCAGTAACCTCCCACCTGATAGCCCTAACTCCCAGGAGCGGAGTAGACCGATTAGCCGGACGCACACAAAGACCGAAAAGTAACCTGGTAAAGGCTACAATCACAAAAGTGAACGGAACTGACAAGCAATTAGCAATGGACAGAACGGGCCGCGCGGCCAACTGTTCGAAAATAAGTCTACAACCTTCACTTTGGCCTGGAAGAACCAACATTAAAACGAGATCCTTTGGAAAGGCAGTCAAAATTAAAAACCAAACATTGTCAAAGCGGTAATAAATGTCAAAATTAGGTGACATATACCTAGAGATTGAGGTATTTTTTTAGAACCATATAAGTACGCTAAGTACGCAAAATTCAACCTCATCAAAATATATTCAAAATTAACAACTCAGAAACATTTGGATAATTGAATAGGTGGCTAACACATCATTGTTATAGGGACACCCATAGGAGAAACTGGTTAAATTTGACAATAATCCACCTGAGATAAAGTTAGGTGAACTTAGACATTGGGGACTTTAGTAGGCGGGAGTTGAGGCGGAAGGCCGTTACGCTCTGTTACAATATGCAGCCAACCAAAGGGTCTTAAGGTCAGCAAATAAAGGTCAGCACCACGACCAAAAGCCCAGCCCTAGTGCTAAGCGCCTCCCTGGATAGCAATGTTACCGAAAGGTAACATCCGGCCAAGGCGGTGAGCCACCAGGGGGGTTAATAGGCCCACGCGCCGGGGCAAAAGTGTTTAGCACTGAGACACGGGTGAGCCCGGCCCCGGAAGGGGGAGATGCCACTAGCCCTTATCAGGGCTTAAAGTCATAAAACACGAGAGTGTATACATGACTATAATACATATGACATGAGGGATATACAGCAAGTTACACAAATCGTTGGACAAAAAAGAAGGGAGATAAAGTTAGGTGGATTTAGACATTGGAGACTTTGGTAGGCGGGAGTTGAGGCGGAAAGCGGGTACGCTCTGTTACAATACGCTTCATAAGATCTTTTTTTTTGGGGGGGGTCTCTGACCTCTAGGGTTTCAGGTAAAAGGCCTAGCACCAATCAAAACCGACGAGACAACAACCTTATATTTTTGAATCATCCACTATTACTAAGTCAACAATACAAGAATAAAGATGAAAGGAATCAGGACCTCATAGGGGAAGGAGGGAAAGCAAACATCAAAAGAAGATGCCTACAACAAACCATAAACAAGAACTATTCATCAGTATCAAATAAAGGGATTCAATAAGCCTGTATCGGAACCCTAATAACCCCCTCCCGGCATACAAACACGAACATACTTGCAAGCACCATACCTATTCCATAACATAAAACAGGCGCTAGCACTCATACTAGCACACGCCTGGCTGGATCCTGAAACCTATAGCTCTATATATAGGCTAAGATTTCCCACCATGACAAGGACATATAGGTCACGACCGATAGCGAAAGGTAAAATCAGGAACCTCCCACCTGATAGCCCTAACTCCCAGGAGCGGAGTAGACCGATTAGCCGGACGCACACAAAGACCGAAAAGTAACCTGGTAAAGGTTACAATCACAAAAGTGAACGGAACGGACAAACAATTAGCGATGGACAGTCCGGGCCGCGCGGCCAACTGTTCGAAAATACGCCTACAACCTATGTCTTCACTTTGGCCTGGAAGACCCAAGATTAAAACGAGATCCTTTGGAAAGGCGGTCAAAATTAAAAAACAAACATTGTCAAAGCGGTGATAAATGTCAAAATTAGGTGACATACACCTAGAGATTGATTTCTTTTTAGAACCACATAAGTACGCTAAGTACTCAAAATTCAACCTCAACAAAATGTATTCAAAATGCACAACTCAGGAACATTTGGATAATTGAATAGGTGGCTAACACATCATTGGTATAGGGACACCCGTAGGAAAAACTGGTTAAATTTCACACAATAGTCCACCTAACTGAGATAAAGTTAGATGGACTTAGACATTGGGGAATTTGGTAGGCGGGAGTTGAGGCGTAAAGCCGGTACGCTCTGTTACAATACGCTTCATAATGTCTTTTATAGGGTCTCTGACCTCTAGGGGTCAGGAAAAGGCCTAGCACCAAGGCCAAGTGCCCTCTTAATGGGACTGCAGTCTATGCCCGGGACTGCAAGCAGTCGTATAAGCCTTAGGGCAGTAAGCGACTTAAAACCCCTTACCTTTCCTTACCTTACCTGAATCCACTCACCACTCACATACTCTAATTAACACAGCCACAAACACTAACCAACAAATAACCTACTAACAACTAGCAACTAATACTAGTTAAGAGGATATATATATATATATATATATATATATATATATATATATATATATATATATATATATATATATATATATATATATATATATATATATATATATATATATATATATATATATATATGGGGGTTTGTGTGTGTGCGTGCGTGCGTGTGTTTGTATGTACATACTTTGTAACTCTTCCGTCTACCCCACCCAACCTCTAAGCATGCCACCAGCATAAAACACAAGTCAAGTAAGAAAGAACTGGGGAGTGCAGAAAAGGAAGACCAGGAAACGGACTGGAAATTCCACCTTCCAATTATTAAACAAGAACCAGGACTTTCGGAAGCAGAACAAGGCAGGACCCTAACCTCCATAAGGCAGGCACTAGTCCTCCAACGCCGCGCCGGAAGAATGGACAAGAAGGACCAGTACCTCCACAAGCCAAGCACTAGCCCTACAAAAGAAATTAATAAACCCAAACCCTGTCCATCCCCTAGGGCAAGCACTCGCCCACACAAGAGCAAGCTCTGGCTCATTCCCAGCTACCCTTGCAAGTTCTGGCACACATCTGGGCAAGCACTGGCCCACCGGACAAGCAGACAAAGTAAGTCAACGATTGACAACTTCACCTCGTAAGAAGGTGGTTTTGAAGTAAACTCCAAGCCACAAAACCCACAACTCTACTTACTCTCCCTATCCACTCTCATAGCCCTCTTTCATAACCCTCTCTTTAATTTCCCCCTTCCACTAACAAAATGACCTAAAACAGGTGCTAGTAAAAACACACTAGCAAACACCTTGGTGGAATTATGAAGCAAAAACTACTTTTGCAAAAGCCTTTCCACAATAAGCCCTAAACCAAACTCTCATTTCCACCCACCATATTCTAACACCCCAACTAACAAAAGGGCCCAAAAAAGGTGTTAGGAAAAACAAACTAACAACACCTGAGTGGAATCCTGCGTACGACAAGCCTGTGTTATACAAAGATTCACCATGCAAAGTCTTTCTCCATCTAGCTACTATGCCACCCTCAACTCCTACAAACACAAGGGGACTAAAACAGGTGCTAGGGAAAACATCCTAACAACAGCAAGCCTACTTTTTTTTGTTGCTTTTTTATTCATCAATTATATATTGCAATATACCGCTCCGGTGGTTTAGTGGTTAGAGCGTCCGCCTCAGACGTGGGAGGTCGGGGTTCGATCCCAGGTTGAGTCATATCAAAGACTTACAAAAATGATTGGGTGGGACATTATTCTACATGTCTGCGGCATGATGCTCTGAAACTGCCACACCGCAGACATCGTAACGATGTAACTGAAAAATGGTTAAAGCAACGTTAAAAAAAATCACAATCACATCACAATCACATGTATTGCAATATAAATACACTTTGTTAATGAGACGTTTCTTGCTCAGTGTAACTTTGTTATGTGGTGTCGAATATAGACAAAGTAGGCCTATATAGAAACTTACAACTCGTTGTTACATATTTTGGAAAATTATTTTATTTCGATAATCAACCAAAATACAATTGTTAAACATAATGACATATTTGCAACATGATTGTGTCATACTTTATCAATACTTTATGATTGTTCGAAATTGGAACTTTTTCGCCCAATGTTCGGTCATTTCATTCTGCATAAATATGTCTTTCGGCTAAGTTAATTGATCCATCAATATAATTAACAGTATAACAACGCTTTCTTTAAAATCTGACTTTGCGACTTTGCATGGCTTTGTGTGGTTTTGTCAACCTTTGTGTGGCTTTTTCGGGATTTGTGTGGCTTTGTCGGGCTTTGACAGGCTTAGCAGTATTTAGTAGGCTCGGTTCCGAAACGTGCAAATTTCGCGAATTTTGCCTGCCAGGACAAAGTTGCTCTCAGGTGACATTTTAGTAGCACACTTTGTCGGGGATGAGGCTCTTCTTCTGTCCCCCTCGATCAATTGATTAATTAGTCCGCAATTGCGGACTTTAAATAGTCACGCATGCATGATGTGCGCAAGCGACGTTTAAGTAATTTCATCCTAATCATCATCGTCTAGTATGACCATTATTATTGCTGTGTCTTGATTTTAAGCATTTAATGATGATGTAATGGGATTTAGATAGTGCGTATAGTGTGTATTCACTGTTAGATGGTCCAATGAATAGTTTGCTGAATTACATATAATTCTGTTGTGTGGGGTGGGTGGGGTGAATTTAGAACACTTTCCCGTTTAGTCTGATAGTAGGTGTGTAGAGACTAGCTAAATAGTTTTTCTTGTATTTTATCACACACACACACACACACACACACACACACACATATATATATATATATATATATATATATATATATATATATATATATATATATATATATATATATATATATATATATATATATATATATATATATCACCTATAAAAAAAACAGGTTACTGGAAATTATGTGTTTGAATCAGATTTTAAAATGTAAACGTTACATTTTCAGTATAGTTGCAACAGATCAAAGAAATAACATTTACAAAGTTACCATTTTCCCTATCAACTCGTTTGTCCTCATAATTACTTCTGTCCAAATAAACACTTGTTCTTGTAAACATTTCTGTCCCATAAGCGCATTTGAGTTTATAACTCGTTTGATGCCAGAAAGACCCATTTGATACTCAATCATCCCATATTGCTACTTTTATCTTATCATATTTTTTTTGTAGAAATGTTATATATATATATATATATATATATATATATATATATATATATATATATATATATATATATATATATATATATATATATATATATATATATATAGTTACCTTGAAAATACATATATAACCAATTTTATTTTCTGTTGTCCGTTTCTCTCGTCTTTATTATCTTCGTTCATCTCATCTTTCTGATCCTTGCGTCTTACATGGAGGACAAATAAGTGTATAATACTGCCTGCTTGACTTACGATTGTATACTGTTCAAATATATATGAATTATATAAATGCATCATTTATCTTTAAGTTATAAAAAAAATCATAAAATAACCATTTTACACAGTCTTCCACCAGACGTTACTGCCTAGGAAATATTTAAAGCATGAAGAATCTGTATTCTCTAGTTTAAATCGTACTCTTAATTATTTGTATCAGCCGTTAAACGTTAACCGCGCAACGACCCTTCTATTACCGGATAGTTAATGCAACGCGGACTTTTCCGGCTTAATTACTCATATATATTTTTCCTCAAAAGAAAATAGTGCACAGTTTGAAAATATATTTGTGATTGTTTTAATACCAAAATATAACATTTTCACATATTTTAATGCAGATACAGAATATATAGACTTGTTAATTTCATAAATATTAAGTATTTATATTGTTTTATAGAAATGTGAACCTATAGTTCAAGCGGAAATGCGGTGCACTGTCTTTTTCTTTGATATACGTCGAGGTGAGTGAGCCATGTGGTTAGATGAGTAAAATAAAAAACCCTAATCTTCCCCAATATTGACTTTTTTAGTATTTAAGTAACATGCACCAAATGTTTAGGCTTTGAAGCTGCTTAATTCAATCATACAAACGTCATCTGCTTGTAAAATTGGCGTATGATGTGTTGCGCATCCTAATTTCGCTAGGTATTTAGAATTTTTTGGGGGGGTATTTTATACATATGAATTGTTTTTCCCGTTGAGATATCGACATTGTAAGTTTATAGACATGGAACCGTCGAATATAGTCCTGGATATGTATTCCTTTTAATTTACACTTTTTTTTTCCGAATGTATTGGAGTGCTGGATTAATGAAGCGGTGTCCTCTAGTTAATGGTCAGTGCACCTATTTTCGGTTGATCCCATGCGTCTTATTATTGGTGTGGGTTTGGGCCGTTGTATTATTGTAATATAATACTGTGCAATATATCAATGTTGAGTTTAGTTAGATGTGTTTGCTAGAGTTTTTGACACAGTTGTGTAGATATTAGATCAGAGTTCTATTGCTTTAATTGCATCACTGGAATGACTGTTCTACATACAACAAGATTTATCACGTTATTTTAGTCCTACAACGTAAGCCCCATTAACCCGATATTTTTCTTCTGGTTGGGTATTGGATTTTACTGCCTGCCTAATGGCGCTGTCAAGCGTGTTTTAATGTCAAACGAAAGTAAAATTTTTAGGAATATCACACACAACGTGCAAACAATAATGACGCCTTTCTATAAAGTTACAATTTTACCCTGATGTTTTTTCTCAGATAAATTCATTCTCATCAAAGAAATCGGCCTGTTTTCAAGTTTCAGTAAACTTAATTTCAGTTGGCTGGAAAGCAATGAAAACCAGGAATGCCTATATGAGGTTAGGTTGAAATATTATTCTTTATCAAAACGAAAAAAATATATTGTGCCTATTGGAACTGTAAGCAATGTTTCATTTCATTTAAGAAACAAATCTTGCACATGAACATACTGGAACATATACTCGGGCATACATCGATTACTGTTGGATTGCAACAAATTCAAATATATGTCAATGGAACATGACAATGCGTCAATTTGCTAGTGTCATATTTAGATTCCATCAGGATAAAGACAGCACATTAAGTATATTAATTACACAAAAATTAGTGGATGAGTGTCGATATAGGCTGCCAAGTGTGTGAGATATTCCTGAAACTTGACTACACATTCTGATGTCAATGACATCGGAACTGGGCTATTTAAAACCCTTAATAGGGTCATAAGACAACGCTAAAACAAAAACGTGCTATGTCTTACATTGTAGGACTAATGTTATTTATGTTTTATTGTTATGTCTTACTACCCAAATAATGGCCTTGTATAGCGAGTAGTTTCAGGAATATCTCCCGCTTTGGTTGCAGATATTGACATTCTTTCACAAATTAATATGTAAATAATATTGTTATTGTGCTCTTTTTGTCCTGACAGAATATAAATATGACACTTGCAGATGGATGCATTTTAATGTTCTGTTGACCTACATTTAAATTTGTTGCTATGCAACGGTAGTCGAGGTATGCAGAAGTAGGTTCATGTGGTGGATATGTTTATTAAATGAAACAAAATGTTGCTTACAGTTCAAATAGGCATAATATATTTTTTATTTGTTTCATTAAAGAATAATGTTTCTACATAACCCAATGTCTGCATTTGCTGCATTCATTGCTTTCCATCCAACTGAAATATAGTAGGGATAATGGGTTAAATTTAAAATTTCATATCAGGTTAATAAATATGGAACTTTTGAGAAGGTCAGAGCACCAGAAATAATAAATTAGCAAATAAAATATCCTTTTAATGGATTTTGCTCATAGCAAGTGCAAGCAACGTATTTTATTACTAGAGAAAAATTTCTCCTTAAAGTGAGCATTTTTGTACCGTGTATATATTGAATACAAATCAAGTAATGGAATGCTTTTTGTACAGTGTATATATTGAATACAAATCAAGTAATGGAATGCTTTTTGGGGTTTAATTAAAGAAATCATCAATAGAGAATAAAACTGTTCTTGAAGTATAATTTACAAATGTATGTGGTATGTACAAGGAAATTTTGGGAAAATATGCCTCAACTAATACAAAAGTTTGCAGTTTTAATTGCTCAAGATTTACAATGGGGAGTGTATGTCCATTCTAAAAGACATGATGAAAAGCATGTCTTTAATTGTGCTTTATAGATGTGAAATTTAAAAACAATAGATTGGGAACGTCTTCTCACTTTAAAAAAAATCTATAATGACTAACAATCCAGGTATTTATTCCTTATAAATGAGATTTATTTTAGACCAATTCATCTGAATATGCTGTTTATATAAAATCAGGTTTACATAAAATATTTTTTTCTCTAATATTTCCTAAGAAAAGTTAAATACAGTTCTACATATATGTTTATTATTTTGTTGCTTTATTGTACAATTGGATTGTGTAGGTATTTTTTTTCATAATATGAACTTATTTCTTAAACTGTTTAAAATAATGACAGAATCACACAAAAGAAGATGTTAATGCAGGGAGTATGGATGCTACAACAGCCTGAGCTGTGAGTAGCCTTCAAAACTAAATTTTTTTTATTAATTACGGGGAGGGGTCTTATTCTTCTAACAAAAATCTTCTCTGAAGACACGAGCACAGTTTTATATTAATCTTCACTACTAGATTAATTTCATATCCATAGGTATCAAGCAGGTTTGATACCATTTTGTAGCAGTAATAATAAAAGCAAACCACTTGGTTATGGATAGTGGTAGCAACAATATTTATAATCAATGAGTATATAGTTGCTAGCAAAGGAGTTTGACGTTTTTGCAGTATAGTACCTTACAATATATAACCTTATATGTGCTATAAATATGTATATTTATTGTATTGATCAGGTGATTTTGTGTTGCCACTGATTTAGATCTACTTTATTGATAAAATGTTGGACATCTGGTTGCTAAATGCCTGCTGCTCAAGGCAGAGAACTGACACCCATTTCTGGTTAAAGATGTGATGGGGAGGACATTATAATATAGCTATATTCCTATGAAGTCAAGATATGTACCATAAAGTTCTAGACTCGTTACACATTTAGACACATTAATAAAACCTCTTTCACATGAAACTCTCCCTGCTCCACATTTTGAGTTTTTCAGGAAAATTTTCTCTGAGCTATATCAAATACTTACCCATGACATAATATTTTCCAGTTATTCATAAAATTATTCAAAGTTCAAAAAATGGGAGATCCATAAGAAGGGATACAAATATAGTAAAAAAGTGGCATTCTGCCAGACTGAAGCACCCCCTAGGTATGTTATATTTAAATGTAGGCCAATGAAATTTGAAAACGGGTCTATATCATTTGTGAGAATTTGAATTTATTGGAGACTGGAGATCAGAGGAGGTAAAGTATGGCAAAAACATTACAACTTTATTTTTTAGAAAAGCATTGTTATTGGTTGCCAGTTGTGTGTAATATTCCTGACAGAAAATTTGACTTTAATTACGCTGTTAGTTGACATCAAAACACGCTACACAGTGGCCATATTTTGGTAATAAGACTCATCCCCCTTCCCCCCCCAAATATCAGGTGATGTGTCTTACATTCTTACATTGTAGAACTATTGGAATAGAAGCAGTATCTGGACTGGAATGCACATGGAATTGTGTATATGTGTTTGATACTCCTTTAATTATGTATTAGTTCATGATTGTAGAGATACTCCTTTAATTATGTATTAGTTCATGATTGTAGATCTAAATAATTATGAATCACCTGCCCATCTTGTGAGTCTCGGCATGACCTGTTCAGCCGTGCTTCCAATGTTTTGGTTTTACTGTTTTTATTTTCCTTCATCAAATATACTTGCCACCATGTACAATCTGTTATGTGCTGAAATATGTCAATAAACCCAACAAAACCAAGCAATCTAATTGAGTACAATACTTGATCTTTACCACAAGTCTTGCTATTGGAAAGAATCACACAAGTTTACATGCAAATTTAATCTAGATCAGATTATTTTATTATTTAGTTTAGCATACTTTTCAGCACATGATAGGCTATACATGGTGACCAATATAACTGGTGGAGAAATAACCCAGGAAAATCCAGTCTGCCTTAGGTCTCGGAAACACTTAATTTCATGCATTTGGTTGCAAATTGTTTTATCTGGGACATGAAAGATCACTTACACAAGAGTCATCTGTACACAGCTTTTGCTGGTTGGACTCCAATTTTAACCAAAATAGGCATCCTGGACTCTTATTTGTAAAATCATAGTGAGACGTCTGGTCCACCAATACATGAAAGCTACTGACAAGCTTTCTCCAGTACACAAATCGACAGATCCAGAGATGCAAACCCATATGGACAAAGGTGAGATGGCAGTGATTGATAAAATCTAGCACTTTAGACCACTTTGCCAACTGGAGCACTATTAGAGATTGCCAAATAAATAATAACCAGTTTCCTTTTCTGACAGTGCTATTTTGTCCTTGGGCTTTGTAGTTTAACGCTCAACTATTGAGGTCAAACTTTTCCATATTTACATTTATCCAAGGTTACATTATTGTTTCATGATATCTTTAATCCATCACTGTTAATCTGATGTTAAAACTCCTTGTTAACTTCCACAGAAGCTTTTCTTGATTCATTGCCCAACAAACCAGTCAAATATGCAGCAAAAATTGAGTGGTTTATTTTAGTTATATGTTCACTTAGCTAAAGTAACTGCTAAATGCTCTACGTAAAGTGCTTCAACAGAATGGAGAAAGTAACTACACTCAATAACACCCTCCAACTCCACAATCGTAATATCAGTACACAAACTGCATACTTTAACAGGATGGAGACTTCTATAACATAAATCTCCAAATGTAAAATCTCTCCTTTTTAAGGGGCAGTTATCTCAGATCTCATGCCCCAACATAACTGTCCGAATATGAAAAATGGGAAGGAAATATTCAGAGGGAAACTGGATTTGGAAATGGACTGTCGTTCTTTGTATAAAGTCAAATTTATGGTCTATAATGGCATATGTCTCAGAGCTGAAGTTTGGTGCTAAATAATTACATTGAGACATGTAGTTTGAAGTATTGGTTTCAAAATTTTAAATTTGTCGCTGGAGAGATGGGTTTTTTTTTCATTCCTTGTATTATATATTAAAGCCCTGTATCAATACAGGTTTGGTGAGTGGTTTATTGCAATACAAGCAGACATGTTGACTTTAAAGATATTGCCCATGTTTATACAGTAGGATAGATTTTAAAGGACTTTTGTGAAATTCTGAATCGACCCTTTTTTAATTAATTCCTTTTCTTGACATTTTTTAACCAAATGGTCTGAAGTTTAGTTTTAAAGAATTTTAATTTTTACTTAAAAAATGCATGTTTTATAATCTATAATGTTCTGTAATTCTATTAAAGTATATTCCATTATATATTGGTCATTTGTGCACCTTGAGAAAATAGATTCCATTCTGGAAATGACCTAGAAGGTTGTCTTTAAAAACGGGGATGAACCAGGAGAAATAAACCTTGATATTTAACCTAACCAGCAGCAGATTGTAAAAAGTAATTCTTTACCGGCAGATATAGGAAAGCAACATTCAAGCTTACAAATTTAGGCACAAGTTTAAAACTATTAGAAACAATAAAATGCCTAGGTTCTTCAAGAAAATGGAACCTTTTTTGATTGTTCATTGTGTAACTCCGAGTATGGGAGAAAATTGTCATGTGCATATGGCAGGAGGTTTTATTTTAAATGAATTCAAATACTACATTGAATTAATACATCTGCCAAATGCCACAATGAATTCAAATAAATTGAATTTCATACATCTGCCAAATGCCACAATGAATTCAAATACTACATTGAATTTTATACATCTGCCAAATGCCACAATGAATTCAAATACTACATTAAATTGAATACATCTGCCAAATGCCACAATGAATTCAAATACTACATTGAATTTAATACATCTGCAGCTCAAAACAGGAGTTTGGTGGCTTCTGGAAAATAGTGAGGTGATACTTGACCCCTACTGATATAATTTAAGCTAAAATTTTAATTCATGAAGCTTTTGTTATTGTTTGAAGCCAATCTATGCTTCAAAATTTAATTTATTGATTCGACAATATGACTAGTTATTTTGCTGTTTCTTTTGTATTGTGATGTGCATCTTCATTCTAGGTTTCCAACATGTCGGCTGATATACAGTGGATGATTATGAGAAACAACTCCAGCTTTCTGCTGAAGGGAAATGGCCAAACATACAGCAGAGTGAGTGCTTATTAAGGTGTTGTTCATTCTTCAAGTTGAAGGGATTCAGGGGTCAAGCAAGACTTAAATTTTAGGGAGAAGTGACTTCTCCTTTTGGCCAGCAAAGGTAGAAGTGGGAGCTGGACAGGGAGAAGTGAGAGTCAGACAGGGAGAAGTGAAAGCAAAGCAACAAGTATATACGTCACGTGTTGTATACGTGTGATTTGCATTATCTGAATATCAGTATTTACTGTAAATGAAAAATCACATTCATTATCATGACATTGCTACACTTTAATAGTATCAATAATGCATTAAAGGGTAAATACTGATGGTTTACATCTTACTAATTGTAATGTGCAAGAACACAATTGGGGCTATCAGAGCATAGTTCTACATTCTGTAAATTTTTCTTGTTTTTACATCTTTCCACTCTCTTAAGGCTTTCTTAAAGTCAAACTCATTTATGTTAATCCCATCCTCTGATATTCTCATTAACATATTCAATGTAGCTTCAAGTGTTCTGGGGTACTTTGTTTTGATTCTGTTCTGGGTTGAAAAGCCATGTTCACAGAGGACAGTTGTTATTGGAAGTATCACACAGCACTTGAGTAACATAGCCATGTTTGGAAGGGTATACATATATTTATTGTTGATGATACTTGTATATTCCATTAATGAACACTGATGGTATTTTCCCACTACAAGTCTTTTGTACAATTTATACACAGCTGTGCACTTATCCACATCAATCTCAATTTGCTGGGTAAAGTGTTCATATAGCTTTGCAAGATCTTCCTTGCCATAGGTAGCCAAACTAGAGTTTTGCTCTGCAATTAGAATGTTTGCAGATGTGAGCACTTGCATAGATTCCACAATATTTCCCTCCTGAAATCTGTCTTTAAAGTTTTCAACTATCAGATCAAAATGGTTTGTCATCAACTTCAGAACGAGATTCTTTTGATTTTCATAAAACTTCAATTCAACCTCTGTCATGTTGTCATTATCCATCTCTTCAGCCTGATCTTCATCGCTAAATCCCTCAAATCCATCTACATTGTACGATACATTCTCATTCACAACCGCTTTTTCACTCTCACTAACAGGTCTCTTGTACACAACTCTTTCCCCATCACACACCACATATTCACTAAGATTGCCCACAAATTCTCCCTCACTCAGTGAGGTCCTTAATGGAGTTACTTGTACCATCCACCATTGGTCTGATCTTGCTAAAATCGTTTTGGCTTGAAATATCTTAGACAATCTGCCAAGAAATGGTAATATGTCCTTGAGCATGTGGGTAATGGCTATGAAACAAAACTGACTTCATTCAACAGACCAATTGCTATGGGATTTCTGGCAGCCTCATGACTCAAGGTAATGCAGATATGTCCGATAAATCACTTCTACTGCTTTCTCCAAATTTAGCCACCACACAATGAACCTCAGCATACTTAAGTTGAGGTAGTAGTAGTAGTTTCTGTATTTGTTTAAGTCTATTACTTCTTAGAGCGGAATTACTGAAATAATAGAAGATGCTGGATACTGTGTTAGAAAACTTCTCTAACAGTGAAAAGCTCTGGAGGCCTGTGAAGCAGCCAAGGCACAACGATGTGCTGCACAATGCAGACCCACAAGGGAGGGACAAAACTTGTTCCTTAAATGCACCACAACACCGGTCATGTATACAACAAGTCATGTTCTTCACTCCCAATTGATGGAATTGTTTAAATAGTGTAATTTCTGGCATATGTCATCATTGAGATAAGAGGGATAGGGGTATGGTGTTGGAACAAAAGGGGATGGTGGAATGTTTACAATGATGTGGTGGTATATATTTGCTTTACTTTGGTGGTTAAAATATGGTGTTGGAACAAAAGGGGATGGTGGAATGTTTAGAACGATGTGGTGGTGGTATATATTTGCTTTACTTTAGTGGTTAAAATATGGTGTTGGAACAAAAGGGGATGGTAGAATGTTCACAACGATGTGGTGGTGGTATATATTTGCTTTACTTTGGTGGTTAAAATATGGCATTGGAACAAAAGGGGATGGTGGAATGTTTAGAACGATGTGGTGGTGATATATATTTGCTTTACTTTGGTGGTTAAAATATGGCGTTGGAACAAAAAGGGATGGTAAAATGTTTAGAACGATGTGGTGGTGATATATATTTGCTTTACTTTGGTGGTTAAAATATGGCGGAACAAACGGGGATGGTGGAATGTTTAGAGCGATGTGGTAGTGGTATATATTTGCTTTATTTTGGTGGTTAAAATATGGTGTTGGAGCAAAATGGGATGGTGGAATGTTTACAACGATGTGGTGGTGGTATATATTTGCTTTACTTTGGTGGTTAAAATATGGTGTTAGAACAAAAGGGGATGGGGTTGTGGCGTGAGACTTTGTATCCAAATATCACTGAGACTTTAAAATTTTATTTTATTGATAGTGTACCCAGCATATCGGTTTATGCTGCTGAGATTTGAGTCTTTTTATTCAAATATCCCTTGTTAGTGGACCCAGTCAATCTGTTTCTGCTGCTTTTGCTTTCTCTAACACAAAGGATTGCCATAAAACACCTTTTTGCTTTGATCTGGCTGATTCTGAAAAAGATGGCTTGTGCATTCAGTTAGGTAGCTTTTGAAACTCTTTCAAATAAGTAGATAATCCTGTAAACACTGGGTTTTCAATCAAACTACTTCCAGCTTGTAGTTGGTAGTCAAAAATGTTGCAGATCAGACGTTCAGCACATTTGTCACTGCTGGCATCTTGAAGATCTTGGGGCCACTTTCCCTAAACATATAGATGTACCAACATGGGACTTAATTTAAACACTTGTCACAATTGGCCATCATGAAAATCTTATTATTAGGGTAACAACATTGAACTGGCAGAATTGCCATGAAACTTTATGCACACATTCATCCCAAAGTCTTGATGGTTGTAAGAACAAAATGGTATGATTGGGAAGATTGCTATGACATGTTAATCACATTCATCCTGTTTGCAGTTTCGGCCTAAGTTAAACAAGGTTACTGTAAGGTCTGTGGTGGCTTTGTGAATAATGGTACCATAATTACTGTTGTCATGAATTTTGACACATTCATACTCAAGTCTAGTTTGTATTATTTGGAACTGGTGCTCTTAAAGCTGCAGTTTTCTTTTTATATTTTAATATTTTTTTTTACATCTGAAACCATATTGCACAGATTAACTAAGGATATGATCTCATGTTTAGAATGAAATATTATAAAGATGAGAAACATAATTTTGCAGCATCCCATTTTCTTTGGAGTCATGGTCACTGTCTTAGAAAATTTGCATAAATGTTTTAAGTTTATTTCATTCTCTTGCATTTCCTGTAACCATTCCCATCCCACCCCCATATGGTTAAAACTGAGGTCCGCTTATTACATCGATGTGATGGGCCTATGTACAAGCAATTTTTTATTGTTACTTGTTCTTTTGAGACAAAACTATGTGACTAATTCTTAAATTTTGTAAAAATAAGAAAATTGCCTGTTCTTGCCAGTCAGCACTTTGCAAGATGAATGGATAAGGGATAATTTTTGAAATTCAAGATGAAGATAGTTGATAAAGAATGTCAATTTGTTTCAGACATCAGTGTAAATGCATCTGATTTACAATATACAGGTACCTTCATAATCACCTATGTGCATAATTTATATTTTCTCTTAATAGGAACCCAATAATCTAAAGGCAAGGAATTCGTTCCGCTATAATGGCCTGATTCACAAAAAGACCGTGGGTGTTGAACCAACAAAGGACAACAAAGGTGTTGTCCTGGTTGTGAGAAAGTCGACAGGTATGTACTAAAAAAACCATTTGTTTTCTGTAATGCTTTTTAGAAAATACATTTAATTTTTTATAAATTTAAATTTTGACCCCATATCTTTCTCGTATGTAAACTTTCCGCAACATTCATATACTTTTGATTAGTACTAGTTTGTTATTGTGACTCTAAAACTACTTGGAGGATTGCCATGAAACTTTACACACATCTTCATCCAAAGTTATAGTTGGTCCGAAATTAAGTGGTTCAGCTAAACAATCCAATGTGCTACAAAAGCAGCTAGCTTGGAAATCTTGTTTTAGCTTTTTCTTGTAAATGAGTGGTCTTGTCAATATGTTGTCTGTAAAAGAAATGTGTTGTCTAATTGTTCCTAAATGGAAGTGGTGCTGATCTTAAGTTATTTCCGTGTACCAATTAATGGTCCCCTTAACAGAAATTCATAGTAAGTGGTTTTCAGCTGAAGACTTCCCATGATGCCATGCTGCTGTCCAGACATCCAGTATGGACCTTCAGTGGCCATCTTAAAATTCTTATCACTACTGCTTCTGAATCAGTGGATGGTTTTGTACAGGGGGTTTGCGCTAGAAGACTTTTATGATGTAATGTTGGTCCTGATTGAAAACTTGCCTTTCTGACACCATGGCAGTCATCTAAAGATTGTGTTATTGCTATCCCTCCTGAACATAGTCTTAACTGCAGCATACATCACTGAAGACTTTTTGTGGTGTCTAGTTTGTCTTCGATCACAATTGTGTCCATTTGTAATACAATATGGACACAGTAGCAGCCATATTATAAACTACTTTTCCTAGATGTAAAATCATATTTATATGGTATTTTCCTCGGAATGCTTTTTATGATGTCCAGTTGGATTTAAAATTAGTGCCACTTGGAGGAATGCCTTGAACTTTTTGCCAACACATTCATACCATGGTCTAATTGGTCCTGAAAGAAAATTGTAATGCACAAACATCAAATATGGCCACAACATTGGTCCCCTTTAAAATCTTTTTATCTACACTCTTTAACCCACATGTATGCATTAGCTGTCAGTAGCTCCTGAACCCCACTGATGCATAAATGCAATGTCAATAAGTCTTGTTTACTACCCAGTGTCACATATATGTGGGTGTGACCGCTAAGTTAACTAAACAATGACTGGTTGAAAGTAACGAAGTTTACATGTTTGAATATCATAACCACTGAGAGGACTGGTTATTGAACATTTTGATACAAGTTTGAAAGCTGAGAGGTTAAATTTAGACATGAGAGAAGGGATTTCCTGCAATGTACGAAACACATGTAGTTGAGATAAACAAAAATGGATTCCGGTTCAGCTATGAGTGACTTTGAAGGATTCCGTGCAAGCAATTTCGAAGAGTTTAATGGATCATTCTTTGAAAATGGATCAGATATTGTTGTTAGTCCCTTTTCAACACCAGATGTAAGCGATTTTTTTTGTGTTTTTCAAAATAGTTTACAAGATTGAAATTTCCTGTATGATGGGATGTAGGAATACATAAAGTGGAAATGTATGAATAACACACTATACAAAAGCTGTTTATTTCACTGAAATGCAGCAAATACTAAAGAATATAAATATAACCATGTTTCCATTGTCGGTTTCCGTAGTCAGCCATGATGATGCTTTAGTATTCAGCAAACAAGTCTCAGTTTGGTTGAAAGCACTCGCTGCAGTAAAGAAACTGCAAAACAGCTGTAGTAGCTAAAGGATTAAATAGTTAATACTCTCAAATTATATTTTCAAAAATAAAGACTGATGTCTAGTTGATATCTCATTGGACCCACATCAAAATAGGTCCTATCTGATATCCAGTATAGCATTAGTACTCTGATATGAGTTAGTGTTAGTTCCATTACCATTTACAGTGTGCCATGTCAATTACATTTGTGTTGAGACTTTGTGAAGTAAGTTGAATAACTTTATTTGCAGGATGGCGGAAGCCAGCAAGGTCATTGACCAAGATTGAGCTGAAGAGAGACCCTAGACGGGTGTTGTCCACCATCCGCAAGGTCATCAGAAAAAATAGATACAGGAAGGATCTGAAGATGGTGGGTCTTTTATAATAGAAATAGTTTTTTTAGATCACAGGTTTAATTTAAACCTACATAACAAAAGTCCCTGGCCTGTTTCTGCTTCACACCTTCAAAAATTTTTTCCAAGTTTAATTGTCCAGTGGCAGATAAAATTCAGAAAAGTTTAATTTATATTTGCTTTTCTATTTTATATGGTTTAAGCATAATGTTAAATATATTAAATCACAAAACTTTTGAAGTGACAGTAAACACTGAAAATAGTTTCACCCTGTTATCCCATGTTTTGCATAATCCAGGCATAGAATTGAACAAAATTACCATGTACTCAGACGGACTGATTGATAAATGCACTAGTTCTGTTAAATCTTCACTAGTCCTCCTACCCACAAACTGAGACACATCTCAAGAATAACAATGCATTATTTTGTTAATATATGAGCTAATATCAGGCATTCATAGTTTATAGTATAATTCTTGCTTCACAAAATGACCAGTCCTTGAATTTTGCAAATATTGAAAAGGGAGGGCAAACCTGGGAATGTTTTTGCCACCACTTGACGTCCGAAACAGTCATGTAATTGAGATGAAACTAACCAGAATATTCGGAGGGTGCATATGGATCATTTGCGATAAACATATATGCTGAGTCTATGCAAATGCTCAGTAGACTAAATTCATCTAGTAGACTTATTTTTAAGGTCGGCTTGATATCCTTATCTTTCTTACCTGGAAGGTATGAAAACCAGTCTAGCATTTCAAGAGGCCAACATGGTGTTGGCAAAGGGTGGCCATAAACCGGATGGTCCAGAAATATTTAAAGGTTCTTTGATCAAGTGATACTTTTTTTCTCTGAAAATGGGAGTATTCCAATCGTTATGTCTTTAATCTGCAGAAAGGCTAGATAAAACTTCAGTATTGATGAAATGTGACCAGGTACTCTCGATTTGCATTGCTAGTCGCATGATGACACAAATCTAACAACCGACATTTTCAAATGTTGTAGAGAAAAAAAAATTCAAAATATTAAATGACAGATGATGTATACTGATTGTAATAAAAATAAAAAAGCAAAATAACACAAAATTTTTCATATTTATATATTCCGAGAACAACTTCTGGAGTGTTGTATCATGTGACTACCATGTTGACAAATGCTGTTTGCTTGATAAATCAGACTGGCCAGATTGCTGGATTTTACAAAGAGTATCAGACGTTCATTTAATATAATTGAATTTCTTTATAACAACATGATAATAGATATTGCTGTTGATATCACATGACTAATGGACTTTGATGTAGTCGTTTGAGATTTGTGAAGTCTTGTGACTAGTAATGAAATTGGAGAGGACTGGGTCAGATTTCATCTGTGCCACAGTTATCAGCAGACTAAGGACATAATGATACAATAATTGCCATTTCAGATAACATGAATCATTTTCCTGTCGATTTCGTGCGGGTATGAGTTGATATAACATAAGTGTAAATTTTCTGAGCCTGCTGTATGCTGCCACCACATGGTGGCTTAAAATTTTAAATTTTCGATATGCAGTTGCAATGAGTCCACAAAGTGTTGAACTTGTCATCCCTTGTATTATATATTTTTAAAAAACGATATAAGCCCCTGTATCAGTACAGGCTCTGGGACTGCTTTAACTGTTACAAGAAAACATGTCGATTTTACAGAAGATTCAGTTCTTGTTTTTACAACAGTAAAAAATTTTGAAGGTCTTTCAAAAGTTAAATCAACACTTTTGAAAATGGTTTTTTAAATGATGGATTTTAAGCAGATTGTCTTAAGGAGATTATGTTGCTTGAAAAATCTTTATTTTGGATTTTATTAGCACAGATAAATTCGGGGTTAAGCTCTTTTCAATACAAGACATGATTAATTATTTGCATTTATAATTGTATTTTATATATAAAAGGACATTTACACGCCAATTTATAGGAATATGATCAAACTTGTTTTGTGTGATACATTTTGTGATTTGCACATGATCATGTTCGCTGACCTAGATGTTTTGGAGAGTCTTGAAAAGGAAACATCTTTAGATTTAGAACGTGTATGTTTTATAATCTAAAATGTTTTTTTTAATTCCATTCAGTAATGGTCATATGTGAACCTTGAAAAGTTTAATTTCATCCTGAAAAAAGCCTGGATATTTATCTTTAGAAAAGCAAGGGAACGTGAATGATTCTCATGAAATTATCTGTAAATATGGATGATTCTGTAAACATTTGTTAGAGCCTTGTTATTGGAAGAAGGTGCAAAAAAAAAAAACATATTCCTACTGGTTATGACATGTCAAAACAATTTAAATGGTTTAAGGCTGTCCACATTGTGCTACAGTGAGAACAGTGTGAGAACATCTCTCAATTTCAACAGTATAGGCACCATACAGGCTTTCAAATGAATCTTTAAACAAATTAAGTCCCATTGTGATCCAAATCCATTGAAGTTGGAATGATTAACTACAGTAGGGATTTTGATGGCCATGGTACTACAGTGACTGTTTGACAAGATTATATGTTTAGTTTACAGTTTTTGAGTACAAGTTCGTTCTGACCATTCCTACCCCAGTTTAGATATCTAAAATTTATGTTGGTAGGATGAGATCTGATCTCATTGCCAAAATCACCTTGCATCAAGTCCTGTCTGCATAAAATTAACACATTTTATCTTTGATGAAATTACAAATACAGCATTCATTATGTCTTTAAATGCTTAACAGCTTTTCAGGCAGAGCACATGCCAAAACGTTTTTTTGTTAGCATCATGTGACTACCATTCTGACGTGCTCTCTGTGTGATGAATGTGGTCATGTCCATGTTGCCTGATGGTTTTTAGAATATGTGTTTGAGATTTTGATAGTCACATGTTGTCTGTTGTTGACTTCAAGACACAACAAATGTTACACTTGCAGGTTTCCATTAATTTCATGTTGCTTACACTCGATTTAAGGTAGTACAGGTTTGTAGGCCCAGTAGTAGTGGCTGCCCTATTTGATGTGTGATTTGGCAAATTTAAATTTTTGAATGTGCACATATGTCACTAGAATGATGAAACTGATTTACCTCTTTATTACCATATAAATATGACAAAACTGGTAAAGATTATACAGTCCCATTTTGAAATGTGATTTGTTCTAACCCTTTAGATGAGTATTGGAATCTCTGGGATTTATGTAATTAACTCGGAGAGAATTTGGATCTGTCAGACTACTCAGATTTTTCTAGATTATCATGGTATCGTTTAGGTTTTCCTGTTGTACACATTTTAATATTATTCTTTACAATTATCTTTACCTTTTATCTCATAGAAACGTGTTAATTTTATTTAAAAGATATATTTCTTTCTTAGGCAGTAAAAAATTTTTTCTTCACATGTTTACACAGAACTATAATGCCAGGATCATGCTGATGTAGTTTTGAACCATATTCATTTATTATGACTCTTGGTCTTAAACTATTTAACATAAAGAAGCAACACCAAGTAAAATCAGCAAATAATTTTTTTCTCCAAGTTAAAAGGGAAAATTTAAATGACACTATTGTGAATTAAATCCCATTTAATCCTTAATGTCCTGATGTGCCGTAATGATTAAATTTAGAATGTCTTTTAACAAATGCTCATTGATCCTGAAATAGGGCTTTAGTTTGAAAATGCAATGAGGACTTTATAATTCCAATGAATAATTTAAATAAACGAGTCCTCAATAATTATATCTGAACACCACAACTGAAAATTCACAAAAGAGTAACATAACATAACATATTTGCTTACCAAATCCCCTTTATATACAAATTTCTAGTAGATTACCCTGGAAACCTAAATTCCCAGTGGAAAATTCCATTCATTTATAACTAAGTTTGCTTTCAGGTTAGGTCTTGAATGTAAATTTTAGTAACTTTCACAAGAAAATTATAAAAGTCAGGTAGGCAAAAACTCCACCTTCAATCACAGACCAAAGGCAGGCACACAATACAAGTTAAATTTACATAACAATGTGCATAAAACATACATTGACAAAAGTTAGAGTGTACATAGAAAAAAAGAGCTACCTTGGTGGTGCAGGTGTTTGCATTGTTATGGGACTGTTGGGAAATTCTGTAACAATTTTATCTGAATTCTCATGCAAGCACATTTTTAACTTTTTGGACATAGACATTGTCCAGAAAACTTAAGATTATTAACTAAATGCTATTTATGATAGACAAATAATATTTGCTTGGCATGTTTTTTGTTGTGTATAAAGATCTGATTAGATTTACATTGCAGCAACTCTTCAGCTGTTTACATACATTTGAACAATTTTTGTTTTCATGTCAGCATTGGTAGTTTACCTGTTGTACATGCATATTTTGTTTTAATATACTTTTATGGTTTACATATCTAATTGATATAATTGTTTATTATTTGCAGGCAGCAGTCAGGAGAGCAAGTGCTATTCTTCGCAGCCAGAAGACGGTTCCTGTCAAGAAAACTATTCGCAAAAGGAAGGAATAAATAATGATCATTGTCTGCTATCAAATAAAGTGATTGAGAAAAAAAATGTTCAGCTTTTGCATATATTCTTCCAGTTCTTTACATGTAAGCTTCAGTAGTTTTGTGACTGAAGTGTGATATCTGACTATATTCTAAAATGTTTATTTAGATAAATTACCTTATCCAAAGAAAAATGTAAATTCTTTATGGCTACCTGTTGTCAGTAGAATTCACTTTACAGTCAGTCTGTCTGTCTGCATTGGTCTTTATTCTACCTGTATATTGGTTTCTACAAGGCTTTTATATGCATCTACACAAGGCATGCCTGCTAACCTTTATGATTTGAATGTAAGACACTAATTGACAGATCCACATAATAGTATTTAAAAAATTATGAAACTATGTACTTGGTAGTCTAATGCCAGTGTCTGATCTGGATTCGAGTTTCATATTTGAATCATTGGAGTTGGTTGGGGAATAAGACTATTTTTATAGTAGTAATACTATTACCTTTAAACTGACAATATTTTTCATGCAGAATTCCTACATGACCAGACTGTTGCTTATTGCATTTTCTAGAACTTGCAGCCAACAACAAATGCACATTGACAGACCTGCCAACATTTACAATTTTCCCTTAAGTCGTATGCAAATGACCCATAAAATACGAACTTATAGAATATAAACAAATTACGGAAATATTATTGTTGCAGTAAATTCCAGATACTGGTTTGTATATGTTTGAATCAGATCAGTTTTTTATATTGGATTCAGTGGAATTAGGGAACCAGGAGTAACTCGGACACTTTAAACTTTTTTGTGAAGCAAAGTGTTGCTCATTTGTTTTAAAATTGTGTCCGACAAGTGACTTGTCAGGATGAAAAAGTATGACAAACTTCTTGCAAAGTTTTAGCAAAACTGCAGAATAAAAAAAGGAATATTCTGGTTCTTGGTGGGAAAAGGCAGGAAGGGCAACAATTACATTCAGAGGAAACGTTGATTTGAGTATGTCACATGGCAAGAAAGATAATTTTGTTACCACAACTCGTGTGAAATTTAATGTTTTACATATGGATTACATAAAATTGAGGATTATCTTGAACCTTTGCACTCAATAGTGATTGTAACTGCAGTTTGTGAAAATGAACTGGATGGTAATTAAGGTTCAAGTAAACTTTACAAACTTTCAAGGTAAACATGGTATTTACTGTTGCATGCTTCAGTTAGTCTGGTCTTTAAATGCATGTTTTCTAGCATGGCAATGGCAGTAAATAATATTTTATTTCACGTTACTGAAAACTAGTACAACTTTTGTTAAAAAAGGTGGACTGCCTTTTTGAAGTCTTGGGGTTTCCAGTACACTTGTGAGCTGAATTTTCCTTGAGAAACAACAGATATTTGAATTGTGTTGAATTTGCAATTCAAGTGTCATAATATAAGTTCATCATCACATGATCACAGTAAGTCCTTACTGGAAATGCATTAAAACCTGTTGTGAGAGTCTGCCCCTTCTGCTAACAAAATCAGATGATATCAGCAGATTTGAACAAGAAGACCAGTCCAAGGTGCAGTTTAAAACAATATAAAGAACAATAACCACAGTAACTGTACATATATTCTCTCCTTTATTAATAATTCTTTCTAAAAATGAATGCATTCATCTAAAAACAAAACTGTAACAATAACAATAAACTTTCATCATTAAACATGAAATCAGGTTTACATTAGAAGAACACAATTGAAATTGTTTCTGATTTACTCCTTTTCCTTTACAACAACTAAATTTGTTTTAGCGACTTGTAGCTGCTTTTATGTGAATGGTCTGCTCTTTTTCACGTTTTTCAGTTACAATCTTGATTTTCCCCAGTCTTAAAATCTCTCCAGTTGGAGGTACGTCCATTGTTATTAAGGTATTAGGTGTAAAAAAAATTTTAGTGCTTAGTTGCAATATCAAACGTAAAGACGAGTGTGAGTGAGCTTTGGGAAAATATGCAATGTGTTTGTTTTGATTTTTCATATCTAACAGCCAATAAAATTAAAAGAAACAATTATATTGTCCCGAAAGAGAACCATTTACTCTGAGACAAGTGAATGGCTTTATTCAAAAAATACATACAGGTAATAACTCAATAAACAAAGTAACTTCAACTACTGCTTTTAATTGGGATGTAATCACTTTACATTGGGTTGAAAAAAAGAAAGTGAACACTATCAATCTAATCCTGCAAACGAAGATCTATTGCTTGTTTAATAGACAATGACCACATTAACCACCAGAAAATGTGGATTAACTGTATAAAGACAGACACTATACGCAACCAATCTATTTCGGCACTACAATGGCAATTCGTGACATATACATTAGCCTGGTTTACGGACTGTAGCATCTATCATCAGTAGCAACAATCCTTTTATTTATTTTTTTTTATTGTTATTATTTTTATTTTTATTTTGATCAGTATCATTAATAAATAAGCAGTTGTTGCAACAATTGATTAAATATAGGTCAGTGGTGTCTATGTTATCGCGATACTGTCATTCTTAAGGATGCTGGGTCCTATTCATACATAAAATTTATAATAAAGCCGGAAAGCAGCTAAGTTTGGGAATAATTAGACTGGTTCCCTGATTTGTATGCTCCCTGAATTGCTCTCTCCTATACAAATAGAAAATAACAGTACGAGCATACGAAGCAATCAACCAGATTGGAGAAGAATCTGCATGTACTTTAGTCCGGTTTACAATAGAGACTATAAAACCTGATGTATATACTTACCAAATATCCGTATTTAAAGCCAGCCTTTTATTTATAACAGTATGAGCGATAATTATTACTGGGATTGAATAAAGGTTGGTGGATTACAGCCTCGTTTTTCGCGATTCAGTCATTCATAGCAGTGTTGAAAAAAATATTTTGCGAAGACGTTATGTTATATGTATGCTCGTTCAAAACTAACAAATGAAAAGAGTGAAGCCAGCAAGCTTTGTAAATTTGATAAAAATAATTTATTACCCCTAGAAAACAATAAAAATATGAAAAAGGACTTGCGAATATAATCCAAAAAATAATCATGGCATCTAAAAGTGTAAGTACTCTCCCTAAAACTTTTAAATGAAACCAAGTTCGAATTCCGGTGAAGTTTCAATATGGAAGACGATGTCGTCATATGGTATAACGGTACCAATTGTACAACCCCAGGTGGGCGGAGCTTAAGGTGTAGGGAACATTGCATTCAGAAATAAACATCAAAACTAGCTGTGATTGGTGCATTATGTAAGAGTTGTAGTTTCTGTTAGGCTTTAAAAAAAAGTTTAGCCTCTTGGCAACGTAAGATTATTTTAATTCATATCTAGATCACATTTTGTACGTTTAAAATTTTTTTTTTAAATGTGGTACACATGACTGAAAATGTGTCTGGTGTAACTAGATAACTTTAACCCGTCTAGTTCAAGTAGAGTTATCTCTATTAAATGCAATGGAGTAACTATTTTCGTTGTTATAAAATTGACAATCTAACGTTCTCTGTGACAGAGTGTGACAAGCATGCAGAGGTAGGATAAAAAGTATATTTATTTCGCAAATCATTAGCATTGAGGTCTATGGAAAAACAATTGGTACCGTGATATCAGATGGAAATGTGTGCTGGTGTGTGAACAGTTCCTTGATGATTTTTTTATGAATCAAGAATAATATTCAGACTTTAGAATTCCAAAGAATTTCACTAAATGTCTTTGTCCAGGAATTTGATGAAGATGAGCACTTATGAATGTTTTCTAGAAAATATAAATTATTAAATTCCAAAAAACAAGAACTTTAAAATCAACTGGCAACAACACTAAAACACCTTGAGATTTTAAAGGTGTTATTTACGACTCTTCTGTTTTAAATCACATGGTGGCTCACATGACGAGGATACATGATCACTAATTTGAACAGCCCGAAGAAAAATACCTTTTAGCATGTAGACTAAAATAACCTTATCTAAAAGTTAGATTCTCACTCTAGAATCGAATAAAAGCAAAAAGACTTTACAACATGGCTAATAGGTGGACTGAACATGACCTTGGTAATAACCAATCATTTTAACTTGGTGTTTACGAATTTCAGATCCTACTTCGGCTAAAAGTAAAAATGTAGCAATCAATTACGTGATTATCAGGTCAAAACAGAAAACAATTCTCGTAAAAAAATATCAATTTCAGTGATAAAGTTATCATTACAATAACGTAATGAATTAAAAAATTAAAGAAATTTAAAACTAACACAAGTAATAAAATTACATGTACGTAACAGTTATCGCTGGTCGCGTTCAACATGTGGTCGCTCACTGACGGAGCGTTTATATAATAAAATCGTTCGTTGCATTATGATTGTGATCGAAAATGACTGGTCACTTTTAGCAGAGGTCGCTCATAATGGTTTTTACTGTATACCGCACAGGAAGCAAGGTGAGGGGAACAATAATGAAAAATGTTAAAGGATGTTTTTCGAGTATGTGGGAGATTTCATTGTCTACTGTCTTACTGAGGTCTTGATAGGGTTATCAAGTCAGTCTCAGCTGAAATTCTAGTACTGATGCATCTTGAGAAGAAGCATGTATCGCTAAAACATTGATTAATGTGACCTACTAGGTATTGTTGATTTACAAATTGTTTATTGTTTTATTCAAGAAATCCAGGCTTTAATATAATTCTTCTATTCACCTTCTGTCACAAAAAGTTGAAAGTGGGTAGATCAGGGGATGAACTTCGCGAAAAATATGAATGCTAATTACATTCTGGGATTTATAGATTGTCTCATTGCAGAAGAGATTTTGTGGTGGCCTTTTGTCTGTCATCCATCTGTCTGTCTATTTGCACTACTTTATTATTGATATTTCCGTTCGACATGGAGGACTTCATGAAACTTGCAAGTTTAACCCAAGCTTTGGCTGGTCGTCATTGAAAATGGTTCCTGTTGGACATCCAGTATATCTGCCACGACGACAGACTTAAATCTTTTGTGTAACTATTTCCCCTGAATGGATGATCATTATGGAGTTTTCTCTAGATGTCTACATTGCCCTAAAGAAAATGGTACGAGTCTATCATCCATTATGTCAACTACATCAGCTGTTTTGAAAACATTTTTATCGCTGAAAAAGTAGGAAATAGTTTCAACACTTAGCAGAGAAAAGGGAGAAATTGTATTGTCCTAAATTCCTGGAAATTATTTTCGCCCAGTAGAGTATAAGTACTTTTCATGAACTCGGTGTGTGTGTGTGTGTGTGTGTGTGTGTGTGTATGTGTGTGTGTATGTCTGCCTTGATATTTGATTGCTTGCGGCTTTTGTTGGGGTGGGGGTCAGTTGTGACAAGTAGCATTGGGCAAGTCAAGATGTGGGGTTTGTAATGAGTTTAAACGTTCAACAGTATAATCATCTCAGATGCTTTACTTGTGCAGGCTTCCGGTGGAAACACACTTATGAAATGTACCTTGTTCCCATTGGTAGGAGGGCAGAAAATAATTTCGTCAAAACAGTTGTCAAAGACTACTGAGACAGATTTAGAAAATGCTTTAACATGGATGGGTTAAAATCAACTAATTTCAACTTTGAAGAAAAATGTACTGACATCATATTTACCGAACTACATAAAAGTCACCTACGAAAATAAAGACCGGAAATCTTGGCTTTGCCGGGACCTCTATACCGCTCAGGTGTAAACTGTACCCACCTTTCCACTGTGACTATCGGTCATTCCAATACTGGACATATTCCAGCACTGCCGCGGTACAAAAATCCAAGTGAACCAGCTCTGGAGATTCCAATTACACACTTGCAGACTGGTACCAACTCTATGTTCGGTATGACGTAGTTTTATTTCTTTGAAGGGATGCTTGAATTGAATTTTATTGCTATCGGTTGAGTAGCTTATGTCCAACCTAATTTAATTGTATATTTGGACATTCCATATTGTGTAGTATTATGTATGATATATCAACTTAAATTGTTTTGAAGGCTTTCACTTTGTTCGCATGAAATATTTTACACTTAAAAGTTACTTATCTCGAGATAATTGCTTTCTCAAACTAATTTGTAACAATCTTACCTTGTGTACGGCAACTAATAGACATAATATTAAAGTCTGCATTTAATTTATTTTTGTAGGTTACACGCTTTTGAGTATGACAATTTGAAGTGATGCTTGTAACTATGAACTATGGGATGTAAATAGATCAGAGCGCGCCTGACACGAAAGCTTTCTTTTATTACTGTTTTGTTTTATATTTGTTTGTCAATGTTTTCGTGACTATGTTTAACATTATCAAAGGTTATTCAATACTCTTCAATTAAAGGATCATGAAGTTTAACGTGCAATCCGTGTATCAACACCAACAATGCAGTTTTAAAATGCATTTTTAAGAATTATTGTTTACTGTTAATGTTTGTGAATGGAGGTTATGTATTTCTATCATACGATGCTAGTGTAAATTCATATATTTTGTGAAGGGTATTTTAAGGCGAGTGCTTAATCACTAATAAATGTAGAGCACCCTGAGTTCTTTTTATTCGTTGCCATGTTTAAATTACTGTAAAATTTTGACGTGGTAACTCAGACACTGACTACACGTGCCTTAATACTGGATAACAATTTGGTAAAATATAAACGATCACTTGAAAAGTAGTTCGTTATGATATGTAATTTATGCTTCAGTGACTATGTGTATATTTTATATATAATATTCAGTTTTGTATATTGTACACTCTCTAACAAAGTACGTCTCATTTTTGATGACGTTTGCATTGCTCCTATGTTTAGTTAATGATTAACATGATCTCACCAGAGAGACTCTTCTGTTTAACAACCTTTAATAATGCTTTTTTATAACTTATAATTGTTTTAAAAATAAATAATTGCCGATTAGAGGAATTCTTGCAATTTAACGTCTGAAAATTGTCCAACAGCTTTTTTTCCCCAAAAATTAGCTTCGTACTGTCCAAATTTCCCAAAAGATAGACATTACTCCATACATGAAAGATTACATTTTGTTGCATTATCTTATTAGACTCAATAAAAATTAATTGTTTTGTACTTTCCTGTCAGAATATTTATATGGCTGCAGCAGACGTTCAATACCATTTAACCCGTATGCTGATTACGCTTATAATTGGTATGCATATACGTATGTATATATATATATATGCATGCATTTATACACGTACGCAATGCGTACATAAGTTTGTATGTTTCTACGTATGTGTTGTGTAAGTGTGAATCTAGCATTTGGAATTCTATCTCGCCATATATATCTTACATCGCAGGAGATTATTTATTTTGACAGACATTGCTTACAGATTTTGCCGTTTAGTGTGCGCAATATATTGCGAAGAAAGCGGTGGTAAAAAAAAAAAAAAGAAAGAAGAAAGACAGTACCGACAGAACGTACTTAGTCACGTTGATCATGGAAATTATGACGTATCACTCGGATTAAGTCTAAGAAATTATTTCTTACACTAATGCATACACTTAGTTTTACTAAAAATATACATGTACGAGCAACTAGGTGCGCTTGTTGTTCTCTTTTCAAATTTCATCTATAAAAGCCTATTTACACATAACAGCCAGATTTAATTTTGTTGTTGGTTTAAAGTAAACATGGAAGATTAAATATTGGCGTAAGGCATTGTATGAGTTTGTTGAAAGAATTCTATATTGTTTTTTTATCTAGGTATATTGCTGACGTAAACTGGCATATATATATATATATATATATATATATATATATATATATATATATATATATATATATATATATATATATATATATGCACATAGGCAGTTTTAATAATGGCTGAAATATGATATTCATATTGAATTGACCAACACTATATCATTTGTTACAAAGCTAAATTTATTTCTATGAAACAATAATCACCTGAAAACCAAAATAATAATAATAATAATAATAATAATAATAATAATAATAATAATAATAATAATAATAATAATAATAATAATAATAACATATGCATAAAGTGTTTTGAAATGCCCATTAGTAGCCTCAATTTTTTTTAATGCTAATTGATTCATGGAGTAAAACTAACATTAGTATGAGAGGTGTAGATGATGACGAGGCAGTTACATTATGACCTCAATAACTGGAAGGATTACATAAGATGTCTCAACACCAAACTTTACTGATGCGGTTGTTGGGTAGCATTATTACTAAAGTTTTTTCTGGTTCTTCATATATAAAAGACCTTTCATATTTCCACACGAGTCTGACTTTTATCAATAAAGTACGACAAATTCTCTGAAATCACGAAATCACCCTATCGGTATTATAAATTAACACAGGAGTGCAGGCGTTAACACGGCCTCTGCTAGATTCAACTTTTGTCACTTGTCTTTTATCATTTCAGAATAAAAAAATACTGAAAAGCTACACATATCAATTAAAAATAAAGTAACGGCCGTCGCATGACTCTAAACCTGCTAATTAATCTTTCTTTTCACCATTACGGTCTCAAAGTCTTTCTACAGGACTCCCAACAGTGCCTTGCAGTGCACATACATAACAAGAACGGGAAAACCACAGCGTTCTGCATCAGGCGGAAGTAGCCGATTCCGCGATGGGATGAACAACACTGCTCTGTGACTATTTGAGAAAGATAAAATTTTTAACAAAATTATTTGTCAAACCTATCACTAATTTTAGAGCAAGGTCAGCAACTAAATACAATGTTTCTATTATTAGTTTATGAAAATAAAAAAGCCAAAACAGAACTGAACTCAACTTTTGGACTATATCAAATCCAGTAAACAGTGTTACATTACATTAGCATGTAATGGAATTTAAAAACACAAAATTAAGAAACAAATAATTTAATTAAATATACATAACGTAAGGGTTTTATTTTATTTTTATTTTGGAGAAAATATGTATTGAAATTCCATTTCTCTGTGTTGCATTACACATGCCGGACAATAAGTAATCATTGCCTTTAATTTCTATTGGAATGAATGCGATAGCAGATTAATCTTATTAAAGGTTTTCACTTCGTTCATATTGAAACACCATGCTATTTTTTCTTGTAATATTTTTTTGCTCGTTGTTTTGATACAATCATTCCCTTTGTGTGTCAAATAATGGTGAAAAGACAGGTGAAGTTAAAATTTATTTCAATTTGGCAACAATCTCTTTCAATGAGTTCATATTGAAACACATTGCTATTTAGTTGTGCAAGCTTTGCTTCTTATTCTCTTTGTCCTTTTGGTTTCTGTTATATACATATTTTAAATATTATTTTGTTACGTCCTTGTAGTTAAAATGTATGTTAAGGAGTGAATTTTGTATAAATCTTTTGATTTCATTTTATTTCATTAAATATCATTATTAATATAATTATAATAATATCAATCTGAAAAAAACATAGTGTTTACTTGAGTCGTAAATGTGTCTCATATCAGCACGTGCTGTGTATGATAACAAATTCAGTACAAGTAAACATTCAGGAATAGCTATGAAAACGATAGCCTGATAATTGGTTAGGCTTTCATACTGTCCAGAAGTATTACGAAACTGCATGCGTCCTCGTGTAATTCAAAAAAAGCATTAGCTTCGTTCATATACAGATGTCTTTTGTAGGACGTTCAGTCACGGACACAGTCGTAGTCGAGAGTGATACACAGTCGTTGAGTCGTAAAGTCAGTTGGAGTTATAGTAACATCTTAGTTATACAACTTCTATTACCATAGAAAGGTATTTTTCTGCTAAAAGAAGTTGTATGTTCGTATGTCTACGTAGAACAACATGTTTTGTCAGAGGAGCTAATTTTACTTCGTCTTCTGAAGAATTGTTTTCCTGGAGAACAGCATTACTGATTTGGACATTTTCCCGAAAATATTATAAATTGGAACGGAACAACACAATTTGTGCTTTATTGTGTAAATTCTGGAATTTTCTGTTAGCCTTCGTCTGACATGGTCATCCGCCATTTTGGACCGGAATTGAACTTTAGACTGTGTTTAGAACTTTTTACAGGACTTATGTTTCTATTTTGAAAAAACAATTTGGATCATTTATGTAAAACGTAAGTCTTGTTTAACATAATTTCATTTTTTTGTCATGTTTAATAGGAAAATAAATTATTTTTGTTAAAATTTACAAAGATTGAGTTCGCTCTTTCTTTTGTTACTTTGAACGAGCCGATACGTAACAATTTCTTCATTTACTCAGACGTTACACGGGATATGTACCTTGATGTGGGACATGTATCTTGATATTTGAAGTTTAAAATCTAAATTATTGTTCCAAAGTTAGTGTATTGCGACATTATGCAACAACATTTTAGAGTGGATGCATTGCATCTTTTTCCAGCTGTTATTAGTCTCATAAAGGTTTGATACATTACCTTTTTTCACCATTAGAAAATCTGTTTTAATCAAGATTCAAATTGTTGTCAATGATGTTGTTTTTGTACTTGAAGGTGGTTCATTGTTAACGTAGGAGTTCTGTGTTCATTCTTGTTCAGATAACCTGTGATGTTTTCTTATAGATTTTGTTTAGCCAACACTTCTAACTTTGTACGAAGAAAAGAAATACCATAAATCCTGATAAAGGTATACATGTATATTTTAAATTAGTGGAGTTTATATACCCTTTATTTGTCATGCGAAAAATGACCAATGCAACTGTATGTAATATTCTGATATTTAATCAGCTCAATTTACAGCATATTATTAATGATTTTTAAAATGAGCAGATAGTTAAAAGGAAGGGCCAGTACAACACAAAGTTCTTTAAAAAAATAAGTAGCGCTGATCAAATTTATGACGGATTGCTAAATGTTATCTGTCATCATTTGTTTTGCTTTTCTGTACTTTTGGTTTTATTTTTAAATAACCATTTTTCGTACATGCCAATTGAAAATTCTTGCATATCTTTGCTAAGAGTCTAGAGATTTCTGTTTCAAATAAATATCCCCCAACATGCAAGTCCACTTTAAAAAATCACTCAGGCTCCATTGCAAAAGCTTGTCGTGACGTTTACATTAAACAGAAGCATAAATGCAACCAAGGTGGAAACCAAAAAACTGTATTCCCCTCATTGCCTGACGATGGTCTTGCTAATTGACTTGTATCTTTGAAATCTGCACTATAAAATTGATATGGTAACGATGTGAATATAGTTTCACTCACTAAAGCTTTCACAAAATATCACTATCTATAGTCTATAAGAATAAACTGTTTTATTTCAAGAGCTGTTAAAATTCTCCGTCGATACTGACATAAGAAATTAATACCAAAGTTGAATATCTGAATATCAAACGTTTTAACGTTTACAATACTCTCTTGGTATATATATATATATATATATATATATATATATATATATATATATATATATATATATATATATATATAAAGAATACAAATCATATGGCGAATAACAACCCTCTCAAGCGTACTGGATCCACCAAGGGATCACGTTTGTCAGGTATTAATTAAAATAGATGCAATAAACTGACGACGAACAGTACGAAACTAGCAACTAACTAGCCTAAGCGCTTTCGACTCTTAATGAGTCTTTTTCAAAGGCAAATACAAAACATAGTTACGACAAACAAATAAACACAAAACCGTTGCGTTTGTAAACCTCTACATTTCTATCTTCACATGTGCTAAAACTATAAATACAACCAGCTTGTATAGACTAGTTGCGGAAACTGAAAACGTTGTATAATTCCCTAAAAGTCTACAAGTCAAAGCGACATCTATTTTTACTTTGTGTACATATGTAACGCAGATTATATCCCGGATATTTGGTTCTATACCGGTTATTCTTATAGTAAAAATTGAAGGATAAGAAGATTTAGAAAATGTTAAATTCTACTAGTGCATAGTTTTCATTTTCTAGTCTTCTTGGTTTAGACCGCTTGGTTTCAATGTTCTAAGGCGGCGTATCCAGTATGATTCCTTTTCCTTCCTGGTTTCGAAACTCCAGCTGTGGTTGTTGGCAATAGCGATAAGTATTATATCACTGAAAGTGTGGCCAGGGGAGGAGAAGTGTTCTGCGACCGGGCTTCTGTACAGCTTTTTTGTCATCCAATCAGATCTATGAAGGTTTATCCTTATGTGTAGCTTTTCAGTTTCTCCCACGTACTGAAGGCCACAGATCTTACATGTGATGAGATAAATCACATTCTCTGTTTTGCACGTTTTGTTTGGACCATGTATGTTTAGTTTTTCTTTAGTCACTGTGCTAGTGAATGTCTTGGTCTCTATCATATGTTGACAGGTAATGCATCTTTTATCGCCACAGGGTCCAGATTGACTAGGTTGGTTTTGACTAGCGATTGTTGTTAGCTTGGCCCTGACTAGGAACCTAATACTTCCGAACAAACCTGTAGTAGCTTACCGGAGACCAAAAAACCTAAAGGACATCCTAGTCAGGGCCAAGCTAACAACAATATATATATATATATATATATATATATATAGAGAGAGAGAGAGAGAGAGAGAGAGAGAGAGAGAGAGAGAGAGAGAGAGAGAGAGAGAGAGAGAGGGGTGAAGAAATGGTTCCTGGTTTCGGAAGAGCATGTAGATGAGTTAATAGCCCATCGGGCTCGTGTTCCAGTGGTTTTCAGTTTGATACCTTCCTAGTTCTTTCCATGACGCCTGGCTATGAATGTCATTGGGAAAAGCATTCGACTACATGTTTTTTTATAATAATGTATTCAGAAAAGTTTTAAAAGTACCGTTCAAACCAATCAACAAACATAACCAATTGTCTTGTTATCGTTAAAGAAGGAAAATAAAAAATAAGAAATAAAATTGTTAAAGGACCTATGATATCTGAAAATGAAAACACTAAAGTATATTAAATCTGGATGTACCTCAAAATCTGAACATTTAGCTTGAAAAAATAAGAAACAGAAATAAAAAATATGATCATACTTTAAAAGTAAGCGATGGAAAATGGAAAAGAAAATGATAACGAATATACTTAGAGCCTCGAAAGAAAGAGATTACACAAACAAATATTACTAACACAGAAGGGCCAATATTTAATAATTACGGAATATTTCAAAACATTAAAATAAGCGTAAAAGTTCGGTGATACATTATTTAGTGGACAAAATAGTAATGTTTATAAGACAAATTAGACGATATACTTATGAATCCCCAATCTTAACCTACCACAGAACCTTAACCTAAAAGTCAAATACATTCCCATATTGTGCATGGCATTAGGCTCAGATTGTTTTGTATTCCGAATTTAGCCTTCGATAAAAAAATGCGAAATGTTGCTGTTTTCATATTAATGTGATTTCAATACCTTGAAAATAATTTTCTGATAAAGTAGAAAAACAATCAACATTCTCTGATGAATAATCAGTTATTTTAAATGCTATCAACTTCTTTCCCTTGATATCATTTTCATGTACCATACTACATCGATTAGTTTCTTTAAAATGGTTATGACATTTTTTGCCTAATCTTCTGTTTGACGATCTTTATGTTGGACACGAAAGTCGCTTTGCTGTTACTGACAATTTTTTCGCCTATGTTTTGTATCACAAGGTGGCGCGCTTTTGTCGGCCATATTAAATTTGTTTTTTTTTATTAGTTTTTCCTTTTACATCCTTCATCTCGTTATACCTGTTAGTACATTATACTCTTCGCACCGCTCCGGTAGTTTACTTGGTTAGTGCGTCTGGCTCAGATAATGGAGGTCGCTGTTTCGAACCCCAGCCCAGTCATGCCATAGACTTATAGAAATCGTACTAACATCTGCCTCAACTGGTGCTAAACATTACGAGGTTAGGGTTAGGACTGGTTTTCTTGGTGTCAGGATAATGTAACTGTCTGTGACATGATGCTATATGTAGGCTACATGATGATCAAGTGCTAGGCATCACAATAAATTGCCTCACTGCAGACATTCTAGTGATATGACTAAAATTGTTAAGCCTACGTTAAAAAACTAAAAAAAAACCAACACATACACTTTTTTATACTTCTCGTTTCTAGATTGTTACTACTATACTACTACTGCTGCTGTTGCTACTATTACTACTACTACTGTTTTAATATATATATATATATATATATATATATATATATATATATATATATATATATATATATATATATATATATATATATATATATATATATATATATATATATATAATTAAGTCGATTTTGATGGTATAGTATTAATATAACTCCTCGTTTATTTGTACCCTCCCACCGATTTTAATAACGAAAATGTTTGAGGTGATAAAAAGTGCACATAACTTAGTTAATTGATTCATAATTTCTAACCTGCATGTACTCAGAGTGGCCCTAACACTCACATTATCTGCGCCTTTAATAATTAGCGCACTTACCATACTAACAAGGACGTACTATTACGTACAAACTGGAGAGTTGATTTCCTCAGATAAAGTTCATCATATTCGGTAACTGCCAGATAATTCCGTAAATAACCAGAACTGTCTTCAGTCCTCAAACCTAATATTAAAAAAATTCTTTAATATTTCAAAAATGCAACCAAAGTTATTCATATATTTGTGCAGATTTATAATGATAGCACTGCACCTTTTACGAAAAGATTTTTTTCTATGCTTTTATGAGTCCTTTTCGTAAACACTTAGCATTGTTCTATTCCATGGTCGGACGGAAAGATAGAAAGAAAAAGGGAGAGTTCGGACTCTCTCAAAGATAAGGTGTGACGCTTATCGGTGTAGACACGGCTACATACTTTTGGCGACAAGTTTGGCTAGCGAGAGTACGGGATCTGGAAATATATGAGCTCTCAAAAAGTTGAAGCGGGAAGTCGAGCTGTTTATTTATATAATTGATACAGACGATATATAATGTTACATTCCAAAGATACACTCACAAGGCCTTTACATTTAATGATACACCGAATGCACTGCATTACTTTTCTTTCAAGTTTACCAACTTCATATGTTTGTAGCTTTTCGCATTTTAGAAAGTGTTACAAACATTAGATGTGAATCAAATTAAAGATTATAAAATAGTTGCGATTAATGCAACAATCATTTTAAAGAAATATATTTTACTAAATTTGGGATAAAATACTAATTTAGAATAGATTACAAAACATTATTCATTATTCCTTAAAGGATATTTAAATTTCCAAATGGAAACTAAACATGAAGTCGGTAACCATTTTAATTTTTTTTACCATTATCATAAATACAATAAATATCAATTCTTAAAACAATTGAACAGTCCATTATATTATAATTTTTGGAATAAAAAGGAAACTCACAAGAGCATTGCAACTAGGAAGGTTAAAATCATAAAACTTTAATTTTCAAATGTACTTATTTTCTAAGAAATTCTAGTACATAAGGTCTTACCTAATATACAAGAAATCTCAACTAGTTGAAGCGGGAAGTCGAACTGAATGCAAGCATCTTTTGGGTGCTTATTTATACTAGATCACGACACATCCTAACCTTTTATGGTAACGTCTTAGCTTTTTTAAGGTGGGGAGGCCTAGCACACCTTCAGACTTCATGATTGTTTCAACTAGCGAGAACCGGTTTTATTCCAAAAGAACTACTTATGTTTTGCGTTTTTATTTCTGCCTTTGAATTAACCTCCAAACCAAGATACTAAGTTGGAGAATATGTCAAGAATTTATGCCATTGAGTGTAAGCTTAGTGAGTTTATACATGTATAATTCAGCAACATGTACCAATTTTAGAGACAGACTTTTTACTTGTTTGTAAAGATTATTTGTTGAGTAAATTTACACATACAAGAATGAGATTTGCAAAAGTTGTAAGAAAACAATCTTTATCAAGATAGATTATAGCGCTATTAAATAAAGTTAATCTACATATATTTTAATGGAAATAATTCCCAATATAGTTTAATAAAAATGAGTCCAAAGAAGAGTCAGTTTTAATACAATTTTGAGAGATTTCTCATATTTTTATTTATACTTAAATTTTCCCTCATAAAACACCCATTCACTTTCCAAAATGAGATGATTATGGTGGTTATTTTTACTTCAAGTTTCTTTCTAGAAACAAGACAATTCATTGCTCAACAGATCATGAAAATCATATTTATTTTTTTAGTAGTAGAGTGCGAATAAAAGTTGGACACCATTTTAGCATTACTTTAAGACAATTAGAAATTAGCATTAAGTTACCTTTTTATGACATTCTGAAGACAACGGTTAATTTGTTAGAAGTCGCATATATACTATCATCTGTTGCAACGCCTTTTATAAAAATCAAGATGGTGAAAGAGTTTTAAAAAATTTGGCAATGTTTCATTGATCAGTTTCTTAAGAAAACAACTTGTGTTATATTTCTATATTGTCGAATAAATGCAGTAAAATTGGGTGTGTGCGAAATTAATGGTTAACTTTTGTCAGTCTTCATTATTTGGCGTGTGCCAAAAATGATAATAATGCTATCCACTCCCCTTCCCTGTAGCAATTAGTAAATGCGCCTGTCTCTATGGTAAGCTTGGATACTTTGAGACGAATTTAGGGCAAAAGTGGTTACATTTAATTAGTCGAAAGGAATCGTCAATACCGACGTAATTTTTATCTAATAGCTGTTTACTTTTGATATTTGGAAAAATATTGATATCGGTGCAGAGTGCTCTCAGCAAGATTTAGATGATTAGCGTTTCTGAATACTACTAAAGTATGTGGATGAATAACAGAATATAAATAATAATAATAATAATAATAATAATAATAATAATAATAATAATAATAATAATAATAATAATAATAATAATAATAATAATAATAATAATAATAATAATAAAAATAATAATAATAATAATAATAATAATAATAGTAATAATAATAATAAAAATAATAATAATAATAATAATAATAATAATAATAATAATAATTATTATATTATATTATTATTATTATTATTATTATTATTATTATTATTATTATTATTATTATTATTATTAAGTGTTGAGAGAGAGAGAGAGAGAGAGAGAGAGAGAGAGAGAGAGAGAGAGAGAGAGAGAGAGAGAGAGAGAGAGAGAGAGAGAGAGAGGAGAGAGAGAATGTTCCCGGTTTACGAGTTTCTGAAGACAGCTGATTATTATAGGAATCATTTTGAGAGAGGTTGGTTGAAAAGTTTTATAGATCCTACTTTTATATTTATAACACCAAGTCCGATAGAGTTGTTATATAATTAGGGCAAGTTCTTTAATTTGTCAATTAAAATAATCAGTGTTATATTTATTGTCGAAAGAACTATCAAAATGTAAGAAATATCAAAATCAGTCACACCTCTGGGATTAAAAAGAATACAATCTGTCAAAACCTGATAAAAATGTTTCAATTTCCAGAAGCAGTGACTGGAGAAAAAGCAAGTTTTTATCTTCCTTATGAACGCAAATGACTAAAATCAGGTCATATATTATCACAGATTTTATTTACTTCACCCAGTAGAGATGGAGAGGCTCCCTGATATTCTTCCATAATGCCTATTTTGCTTTAGAACTTTTTTTTGCAATTTTTTTGTCTCAAGCCAAATTTTTAAAGCATCTTAAACTGGAACAGATACAATTATGATTTTAATCTAAAGCATTCTTTAAGAAACGCGTGTGTGTCTGTGTGTGTGAAACATATAGATCAATTTATTATTATTATTATTATTATTATTATTATTATTATTATTATTATTATTATTATTATTATTATTATTATTATTATTACTATCTAGGACCAACTAAAAAAGAATAAGAATTCGTCATGTGAAACGCACATGTTGAAATGACATTCCATTTAGGAGGAGCAGAAATTAAAACAATTTCAAGAAAGCTGCCTTGGAGACTGGGACCATGTTAATTTTGATCAGCCTAAACCTCATAAGTCTTTATTTGGTGAAATTATGATGTCGATATATCCACATATCTATATATCAGCCAGAAGAAAAATGTCAATAGTAAAATATTTAAGATGGCACATAGGCTGCAATATTGGAGGTCAGATCATTATATTCATTTAGGACAGTCTAGACACAAGTCTTTTGATGAAAGCCAAATGTCGATATGACTTTCCGTTTAGTAGGAGTAGCAGTAACACGATTTTCAAAGCCGAAAAGTTGATATCCATGTTGAATATCTCTGATCAATGCCGTATTTTATTTGAGACAAATATAATAAGACATATTTCATACAATCCCTTCAGGAGGATTAGATGGATGCCACGGAATCTCTACTGGTCGCCAGATATTTATATATTGTTATGTGTATAGGCTAGTATAAGAGTAATACATAAAAGAATAAAGCCAACAAGCTATGTGAATTTTCACAGAAAAATCTACTTCCATAGAAAACAAGGAAAAACATGAAAAATGTACTAAGTTTGTAAATATAATCCAAATATTTTTCCTGGAATCAAAAACTATAATTCCTATTACTAAAAGTTCTAAATAAATCAGCAGCAGGGGGTTGAACCCTACAAATTTTTGCGACGAAATCGATTAAAGCCTCAGAATGCCAAATGGAGCCTTCCTACGAAATCTCATATTTTAACCAAAAAAAATAAAGACTCCATTTTACAAATGGAGCCTTAGCGATTTTGTCGTAAATACATTGTCATAACCACCCTCAAAATTGCTGCCATCTACGTCGCAAATATGTTGTCATCTCACCCCCCCTGCTGCTGATTAATACAAATTATTTAACCGAATATTTGATCAAGTCCAATACGATATCGTGATCGAGGGTCGTGTAAATTTATTGTTATAAATCCATATGGGACAGACTGAGCATGACTAAAGTAATTTCTAAATTCATTGAAGTCCATATCGGAACACCATGTCTGCCAAATATTTCGTAGCGTATGTGTATCAACGCCATTGAATACAGCAAGAATATTACAGTTATCGCGAACCACTTTTGGAATTTGAGTGTAGCGTTGAGTGACATATATCACGTCAGTGTTTTTATGCCTACCTCGTGAAAATATTCTAGCAGGGTTCTTTTGACTATCTAACATTACATCATCGTACACTACAAGATTGTTTATGTCTCCGTCGAGATCTTCTATTGATGGTGCATCATTAATATCAAGAATAAAGTCGATTACACTTTCACCTTTAATTTCTGATGCATTTTCATTATAATCTTTTAGCACTTCATAGCACCGTTGATCATCTACGGATGGGGCAACTAAATATAATTTATCCCACTTCATAAATCGCATTATCAAATTAAGCAGCAATTGTGTTTTACCCGATCCAGATGGTCCGATTATAATGGCACGGACAGAATTCGGAAGCGCTGCGTGGTGTTTTACTGGTTCTCTTTTTTTAGTCGCTGAAAAGTCAATTATATTCATAACTCTATATATAAATTATGGATCTATATTGTGTTAAATGTAAACAGCGTACTGATACAACCGATCAGACAACCATTACAACTAAAAACAATAGATTAGCGCTTACTGGTAAGTGTGTAACATGTGGTACAAAAAAATTTCGATTTTAAAAAAAAAAGCAACTCGGAGGTGATATTGCCGCAAAACTTGGAAAACTTCCCGGAACCCATGGGCAAAATACCCCGGAGAAAAACACCTTCCAGGATATAGCTACTGTGGTCCCGGAACGAGATTAGATATCAGACTTGATGATCAAAATCAGCCCCGGCCTGGTGAATATCCGATAAATGCTATTGATAAGGCATGTCATGCTCATGATGTTGCATATAAAAGCAATAATTTGCAACAAAGACATCTTGCGGATGTAAAATTAATTCATGCGTTAAATGCTATTCCCGATAAATCCTTCAAAAAAATTGGCTTCATGGTTGGTCAAATCAGCTATGAAAGGCAAATTAGTGTTAGGTGCTGGTAATTAAAAACACCAGTGTTTTTATAGTATGGAATCTATTTATTAATCTCCGAAAGGATACTGGAGGGGTAAAGCAGCAATTAGTAAACTCGCTAACGCTGCAAAAGTGAAAATATCCACTGCAAAAGATTGGTTATCCAAACAAGCTATATGGCAAATTTATCTACCACCGCCTAAACAAATTAATTATTTTCATTTTGATGTTACCGTACCCAATGAAGTTCATCAGGCTGATTTATTGTTTTTACCACATGACCATGGTTACAAATACGCGCTAACTGTAGTTGATATTGCGAGTCGATTTAAACAAGCAGAACCATTGAAAACAAAGTCAGCTTCTGAAGTCGTTTCTGTATTTGAAAGGATTTATCGACGAGGTCCTCTAAGATGGCCAAATCTATTACAAGTTGATCCTGGCAAAGAGTTTCAAGGTGCTGTTCTATCAACAATGAAAACTCATAATGTTACAATACGACGGGGACATACTGCGTTACATCGTGATCAGGCAATTGTAGAACGATTTAATCGAACTCTTGCAGAACGGTTATTTGGATATCAATATGCAAAAGAATTCATCCAAGAAAAACGATCTCGTGAATGGGTCCAAAGGTTACCGAGTGTAGTTGCAACGTTAAATAACGAGATTACTCGAACTATTAATATGAAACCAAATATTGCAATAAAAAAAATATATTCCCGAAAAACCACAGCGGGTTAGTACTCAGCCACTTCTCGGTGATGTTACTGTGAGATATTTATACGAACCAGGAGAGCTTGAAGGTGGTAAAAGAAGAGCTACTGATCCTATATGGAGTGTTACAACGCATAAAATTTCAACCATAACGCGATCAACTGGTAGACCTCCAATCTACAGATTGGATTCAACTGCACCTCAGCGTGGTTTTACACGCGAACAACTACAAGTCATTCCGGACGATACTCAATTACCGCCACATGGTCTTAACTAGCTCCGTTACGTCTATTACACTCAAGACAGGTCAACATCACATTGTTTCTGACATGACCAAGACTGTTATTTTTTCTGTCTACGGTGAATTGTCGATGGTCTTTATCCGAATACTGCCAGTGCATTATACAATTGCAACTGGCGCAGTGATTATTCTGTTGTTCTTTTAATGCGATTATTACTTCAGCATCAATATCAAATTCTCGTTGTTTTTTTTTTGTCTTGCTGTTTGTGACCAGAGAGGTTTTTTATTAATGATGCTAATATCAGTGTTATCATCGTTTGTATTAAAATCATCATCGAAAACAATCCTTCGTAGTTGATTTATTCGTCGTACTCTGGACACAGCGAGATAGACTAAATTTGACCATTCAATGCGATTATCAACTATCCAAACAATTGTATCCGTGATGGTCAATCCTTGTGACGAGTGTATTGTTGTTACATAACCAAGCGTCCATGGTGATTTATCAGCGCATAATGCATCTTTTACAGTATTGATATCAACTAGCACAATATCATTTAACACTAGAATCTGTTTCTCCGTCTGGCCTGGAATTTCAACTTCAATATTCTGCTTTCGTGTATCCAATGGTCTATAACACAACGGTACTGGAAACGTTGGGAATTTTTTCTTGTGTAGCTCAAACAACTTTTTCTGAAGTGCGTCTCTGACTATCTTTCTACTTGCTACTACAAAATCATTTGGTCTCCATGTTTCCCAAAAATCATTCATAGGTGTCTCAGAAATTATTTCACGCGCTACTTCACATTGAATTCTATCGGGTTGTAATCTAATTAGTTTTTTAAACTCACGTAAGGGCTCATCGAGTGCTCTATAGTCAGTATCAATTTCTTCGTAATAATCAACAAATCCTTTTAACCAATTATGTGGACTTCTACCAACAAATGGTGGTGGTTGACCATGATCGCCGCACAATATAACTTTTGTATTATTTTGCAATAACCAATCAAGAAACATTTTTAATACATCTTCTGAAACAAAACATGCTTCATCCCAAATAATAACCGATGGAATAAATTTCTCACCCATTCGCTCAGGAGTCCAAGCATCGCCCTTGTATCGAAAAAAACTATGATACGTGCAAGCTTCAACATTTCGTTGTTTGATCTCTCTCGCTAGTCTATGGGTTGGTGTGAGTACAATCATGGACGTTCTCTCTTGATATAATTCTATCACACGTGTTGTCTTTCCAGATCCACCACAACCGTTTAAATAAACTGTTTTATATCTACAAATTGGATCTGATATCGGTGGCGCTTTAGACATAGAAAATCCTTCGGATTTTTCACTGATAGATTTATCGTTCTTCAGGTAACTGCTTTTAATCTCAAGGTCTGCTGATTCAAAATAATCGCATTGTATTTCACGTTTAATTCGCCATGTTCCCCAAGTCTTTTCGCTATTAGTAAATTTAGTTACCTCTTTGATATATTTTTTATCGACATACATTGAATCAATTGCAAATCTAACTGCTATACTAGGAAATCTATTTATCATTGCAAATAAATTGATAGATGCATAACCCAGCATAGAAGCTCTCAAATATAGATATGCAGAGCTTTCTCCATCACTGTAAGCAACAATTCTACCTAACTTTGTTTTATTGGACAAGAAGGCTGTTTTACAATTTGCGTATCTATTTTTCTCTACTGCATCTTTAATAATGAAGTCGTATTCGGCATCATCTATAATCAATCGTGAGGATTGTCTTTTAAAGTTGAATTTTTTTCCACCTTGTGTAAATTTACCGATTATTCTTCGGCCGAGATCCTTTGCTTCACTATTTCGTTGATTAAATATCTTTTTTGACCATTCAATGATGTACTCCTTGTCAGCATCAATATGTTTTCTTGACTTATCGATTATACTATCAAGACATTCTGGTTCTGGTAAACAGGCATTGGTTTGTTTTTGATATGAGATAATCGCTTCGCTGACAATCAACGAAACTAAAATTTTACAATCAATCATATATCGCAATAACACTATTGGTAACCACATCCTTTCAGCCATGTGTCTACCAATCCAAACATAACAACACGGATGAAGTCCTTCAGCGAATTCAAATGATACTACGCGAGCAAAACCGGTCAAATCAAAATCAGGCAGTGGTCCATTAATAGCAACTCGAGTCATTTCATGTGTGGGATGTCCAAACCGTTTAAAATACTCACCAGCGAATCCATATCCTAGAAAACTTCCTGGATAACAGGCAACGATATCAACTGATATCATACTTTCACGATTGTACTTAACGTTCCATAGACCGCCATGATAATATTCCAAACAGCTGGATTGAACATCCTGTAAAAACTCTTTTCGTGTTGGTTTCCAATTATTTTTCTTTCTTGCAAAATGAGCTGCAACCGATGGAATTGTAAAACAATTTGTAAGTAACTGTTCGTAATCGTCGGATTTTCCATTAAAAACGTTAGCGTTTTCACTGAGACTTATTGCTAGATTTTTCATCCTATTATGTAGACTTTCACTACGATATAATTCACCTTTAGGTTTCACAAATTGATTGAATTGACATTCTTTATCTTCAAAACTATGAAGTAGCCATACTGATACAGGGTCGTTTTTACACAAACTAGCAATAGCATCGAATAATCTTTCTTCAGTGAGAATGCCATCCTTGGTGAATTCTTCTGGGATATACTTCACTGTTCTGTCTCGCGGGAATATTGTAACCGCGGATGTCCATGCGTGTTTGTTATGATCAATAATTTTGATTGGAGCTCCGTTTTTATTGTATTTCGATTCGTATAATACTTCGCCGGTTATCGTTGAAACGGTTATCGGAAATCTCAACGACTTTTTCAATCTAGCTATATCGGAAATAGTTGCTCCGTTCTCTTTCACTGTTAGCTCCCATTGACTTATTTTTTTACGTCTTAGATCGGTTAATTTATTCACACGGAGTGTATTTGTAAAGTGTTCTATGATACGTTGTGCCACACAATTGAGTGGTTTTTCCACTGACGTTGACTGTTTCATTGGTGCTAGTTTTCCAATGTCAGGTTTCTTATTTAACGGATACATCCCATAAACAATTGCTGTTTCAGAATACGCTTTTTCATAGTATGGTTTATCAATTCCAGTTAACAGCCCTGGTCTGGAATCACGGCTAACAATGACTGTTGTCCTATCTTTGAAAATTGGCTCAAACTTGTCTCTTATAACCCAATCGCCCGATTCTAAATTGATAATGAATTTCACTCTGAGAAAATACCGTTTATTGTCAAGTTGTGATAGTATCATAGCTGCTGTTTCATCATTCATTCTAGCATCAACAACATCATCGATTTTAAACGTTGACCAGGTGTGTGATGCACCGTCCTGTTTAAACTCATTAACACAATCTCGTATTTTTCTAATCAGACTTCTATTATTTATTCTCTCTTTTGGTACATCTTCGAGTGTTCTATCAAGATTGAATTTAATATTTTTATAAGGCTTGATTGTCGATAATCTCTTGAATTCTTCATTCATATAAATAAGACAAGTATTTAAATAGAAAATTTTGTTTATATATAATTAATCACTGCAAATGGCTTATGATTGGATCAGTAACTCCATGTAATAAATCGTGTAGAGGTGAATTCTGTGGATATCACTTACAGAGTGTCAGAAATAATTCGACAGGCCCGGCACCATGCATAAATTGTGGGGTGGGTGTGAGAGGAGAATCACAATTATGTATCAATTGTGGGGGTAAGCGGTTTAGAGAATTGAAACGTTATTATGATAAACGAATAAAAAACGCTATCATTGACCCTAACCATGACTCTGTCAAAGACAAAATCATAAAAACTCCTCAAGACTGCATTAATAGATTTATAATTAAAGCAAATGATGAATAAGCAAATAGTATTATTATATATAAATGGAGCAAGAATTCATACCACATCCAATACTCGTTAATTGTGAAATATCTGCTGATGGTGATCTTAGAAACCGCAGACTGAAAAAGCCAATTGGTTTTGTTAATAATCAAGGATACTTGCAATTTACTGCTGGAAGAAAGAACTATTTCGTTCACAGAATTGTATATGAAGCATTTTATGGATTGATTAAAGATGGTAATGTTATTGATCATATTGACTCCAATCCCTTAAATAACGCGATTTCCAATTTACAATGCATTTCTCAAGGAGAGAATACAAAAAGAGGAAAGACAGGGAAATACTCAAAACGACGCAGGGGAGTTAAATCATTTGATACAACGACGAATGAAGAAAGAATTTTTCAATCAATGAATGCTGCGGTAAAATATTTTGGAATATGTATTCCTTTAGTACAAAGAGTTGCTGAAGGGATTTATCAAACAGCTATCTCAAAGAAAAATGGACATAGAATAAAATTTTCCTATTTACAAGATAACTCTCAATAGTGAGTTATGCTATTTTAGTCATTTTTGCATGATTTTACAATTCAGATCAATTACCATAGGGCAAAGTAATCGATTTTCCATAGGACAAAACACTAAAAACGTTTCGCGCGTTAATATCATTATGTACATATATATTTTTTTTCAATATTTATTCGCAATATTCACGTATATATGCATTAAAAAAGTAAATGACAATAGCTGGAACAGCCGGAACAGCCACATAAACAAATAGTAAATATGGTTATTGTACCGAAACGCACGCGTGTAACACAAGACACTGGGTCAAGGTTCTATTAATAGATTTTTTAAAAATCCCAATTACAAAGACAGCGTTAACAGCGCTGTTTAGATTTTGTATGAAAATGAAATTACTTTGTAATTACAAATAAAATAGATTGTATGTGAAGTCAAAATAGTAAAGCGCATTACATGTAATTTAGTTTTTTAGTGTGGTAGCGCTACATGTAATAAAATTATCAATGACACAGAAAAATATCATTCTCTAACCATTCAAGAAATAGCAGGTCCTGAATTGACAGGGATCCCCCATGACAGAGTTATCTCGTCATGTAAATCCATTATTATTACGATTATTTAATCGTAATATTATAGAAATTAATTAAAAAAAAATGCTATTATTTAACAGTTGTATTTCTTGTTTTAATGTTTTATTTAAATATTTAGTTTCCATTGAAATTACTACACAATTTTCACTATGAAATGCTAGGGAAATAAATACACACTCGTTTATCGATTCCGGTCTTATTATCACCTTATATATAATAAGAGCCGTAATAAGTTTGGGGCTTTAAACGAAGCCCAATTTGCCAATCAAAACTCCCACGCCATTGACATGGTGTGGTTCAATTTTTTCAAATGCAACCATGGTTAATTTCTTGGGTTGCTTTTGATTGGTAGATTGGGTGTAGTAAGTCCGCCCCGTCGTTTCATGTTTGTATCGTCCTGTACTGTCCCTATCATACCATCCTATCATCTCATTGTATATATATCATCCTATATGTAATGTACTGTCCCTAGTATATATAATATCATCCTATATAATCGCATTGTATATATATATATATATATATATATATATATATATATATATATATATATATATATATATATACCATCCTCTCATCTCATTGTATATATACCATCCTATCATCTCATTGTATATATATCATCCTATATGTAATGTACTGTCCCCCCCCACAACATATCTTCCGGAAGACCTAATATAGCATTTGTTACGTTAGAGCTTCCAATTGGGAGATCTATGTTTGTGGCTCCTTGGGCTTATTTAATGCGAAGGCACTCAATGAGTTCCAAGAATATGCTGTCCCCCCTCTGGGCCTCTTTGACGTCGTTTGGCGCGAAAGAGATATCCAAATAAGGCTTCATGTTATATGTTCAATGTTTGTAAAGAAATCACTTGGATTTCACGTCTAATACCCCATATAACCCGCCCTTGAACTCGATTGGGGGGTTAGGGTATTGGATAAGTCTTTAATGTATGCCTTTCTTGCCTCGGAACTCGAATGAGGAAGAGATAGGCATTGTATATGTTTTTGTTTTTTTTGTATATGAATATCTTCGATAAAAATATTTTAAAGATAAGAAAGTACATTAGTAATAATATTCAATAAATGGAATTTCAAGATATTACATCTATCATCACAGAAATATCAAATTTAAGAAATCAAGGAATCGTACTTTCTGAATTTTTGAATGAAGACAGACTTTTGAATGAATTTGAACAAATTAATATACAATTGAAACATGGAATATATGTCCTACCTAAAATGTATTCACTGATAAAAAGAATCCAAAAAGCTGTTAATGTTTCTTTGTATAACAATGATATTAATTTATTCATTCGGCTATTTAGTATAGTTGAAGCAATTAGAAAGAAACTCGGGGAACAGTACCAAGTTCGGTCAGAGATTGCTTTGAAAGTGAAATCTATAAGACGTTTGATTGATGCAAGCATTGAAACCCACAATTGAAAAAACGTTAGCATTTCCAATAATGGCATCAGAAGCATTAACTACCAGACTAGCCCGCGAGAGGTTAGCATCACTGAAAAAGTTTATACCAATTCGAGATAACGTGCGAGATAAACTACAACTTAGACAACAAGCGCAGACTGACTTTTCTATTGGGAGTGAACAGCTTTTTGCTCCTGTAACTAAAGCCACTAAAGATATGGAACTTGCAACAGAACGTGCTATATACGGCGACATCCCTAAAGAGGGAGCAGTACCTATTATTGATGTATTAGGAAAGATTGCTACAGAAACTGAAAAAACTCAGGAGGGGATAAAACAGCTTTCAGGTGAGTTACAAACTCAGCGAGAAATACAACAAATGGGTAATATTGATACTGATGATAACCCAGTTGAAGATGCTAGTGATTCTATTGAAAAAGGTTCCACTAAAAAAAGTGTTCCTTTTAACGAGAAATTCACCAATGAAGCTATAGCAGAAATCAGACGAATTCAATTGCTGAAAAATGAAGACTATGTGTCATTTGGTGAATTCGCTGTAAAAAGTTATTATACCAGAAGGGAATTTTTAAAAGACGAGTATAAAAAAACACAATAAAACGAGATCAATGGGTGGATTGGTTATTAAAAATTAATAAAAATGAACCCGGCCATTTAAATAAGGATACATTGAATTACAGAGCTTTTCAAATGGGAGTTAATAAGTATGGTTTAGAACAACAACAACTAAAAGAACAACGAAAAGAACAACAACAAGGTCGAGGACGAGGTCGAGGTCGAGGTCAAGGTCGACAATCTCCAGAAATTCAAAACGTTTCCGAATCAGAAAGTTCTTCAGGAGAGGGTTATGGCCATAGTACACAATTAATTTCACTATATATTCTCTACATTTGTTTCTCAGTACTGAACTTTGCACTGTGTGACAATACAAATCATATGTTAATCTAAAAAACCTTCAAAGATGACTTTACGGTTTAGTTCTTGTCAAGGGTTGACCTGCATTTTTTTGAGAGGCTGAATTGTAAACAAAACACCAGGCAACGGAACACAGAATTCACTTCCGGATCATCACCATGACCTTATTACTCAATGTGCACTGTCGCCGAAATACACACAGACAACCACACCATAAGCTCACATTTTAAAGAATAAACAATTGCCTTTAAATCCTTACCAAGAATACCAAAAGCTGACTCTAGTATCACCACCAAATTTAGACCGGAAAAAGTGATCTAAAAATAGACTGGGACTACATTCGTGGGTACTGAACCGGATTTTATTAATTGTGTACTGATTCCTGAAAGGGTCAATGTTTTTGCCAAACTTTTTTTTTGCATGCCACTTCTATTTCAACTTCATACATAAAGTCTTTTGAAATTTCCTTGCAAGCAAAACACGTGACAGCTATCAGAAAGTGTGTAGTGCTGGTGTTCTGTAGGGATCCAATTGTTCTTAAGAAACCAAAACTAAATTTGCTATATCTTCCTTAATTATAGGAATGTTTCAATGAGGTAAAAACCTAATTGTAATACTTGATAAGGCCTGTCTGAAAATATTCTTGAAATTAAAAAATATTGATATATTAAATTTTAATAAAAATTTAAATAAATATATAAATTTTAAAAACTATTTATTTTACAAAAATTAAATTTTCATACAAGTTTTGACATTCAGTTTCACAAATTTAAGGTAGAAAAGTTGATTAATGAATGTTGTTTAAAACAAATGGTAGTTTAGGTCTGTACAATTGATAATATTAATCCCAGGGGTACTGAAGCATGATAGCTGACAATGATTTTGACAGCAAATTGCAACATGACTATCCAGATGCATATAGGTGTACATACTAAAGAAACAATGACAGGTGCTATGTTCCACATTTATTGTTTTAGGTACTTGGGCAGTTATTTGTATAACTAATAACCCACTCAAATTAAAATTCTGATGGGACCACTACCATGTTTTATAGCAAATATGCATTCCATTTTAATGCCGATAACTACAAAAGTCAACAATGCAATATGAAAATACAGTTTCAGGGAAGTTCCACCTTACTGAAAAATGATGTGAATCTCTGTCATTAAGATCTAAGCCATGTCTTTGAGATGCTGTATATCAGTGTCCTAATATGAACTCATCTTGGTCACTTATAGCAGCAGACTGCACATGTTCTTATGAGACCTTGCTATCACCATTGGACTACTGGAGAGCTTCCAAAATGATACAATTCTAATACTTTGCTCCAGATACCAGACTAGACCTGAAAAGATATAAATTGTTTCACTTAGTTCTAAAAAAAAACAGAAAGATGTAGGCAAATGAAGTCAAAATGTGTTAGAAATGGTGATTTCAAAATAACATTAAGGCTGTAAATAGGGTTAAAAAAGGTAAACTTGATAGAGTAACACTCAAAGATGTGAAGCAATGGGCATGTATTAAAGTGACAAATGCATCCTAAAAATAGATGAAGTTTCTACAAGCATATTTAGCCATTTACAGGTTACATAACTAATCAGGTAGAGTATGTATCATAAAGTTTAGGGCAATGTTGGAACGGTGAGGTTTGATCATTGGTACAAACATTGATACATACAAGTATAGTGGAAAGTCAAATGACAATGTACCAAATTAAAATTTATTACTCTATGCAATCCTATTCATGAAGGAAAAACAATTTTAGATATTGCAAGTGAATATAGCAAAATGTGACCATACAGATCAACTATAGGTACCAATAGATCCTATATCATCAACTAAATGTGACATTTTCATCCGAAAACTTGTAAACAAGGATGGATATTTGCATGTGTGGGACATATGCAATGTACTTGGTAACATCACATGTGCAAACATGATTCAAATAATCTGTTTGAACATTTTTAGTCTATTTTTAAGAGTCTTGGCTACCAAGTTATTAAGTTCAATGATTCAATGATTCAATGGAATCAGATATCAGCTCATACTGCAATACCACCCTCTGTCAAAGTACTAAATTGAAATGTGTTACCATACAGAGGCATATTCATGATGAAAATAACATCTTGGGACATTTTAAGTGCACACAGTCAAAACTGAGCCTTACAGATTCACTATAGGTACTATGTCAGCCTATCGATGTCAAATTTTGATTCCAAACATTACAAAATATATGCATATTTGTTCATGTCAGCTATGTAACCATATTAGGATCAGTTGTAGAAAGTTAAATTCAAATAATCTGTTTGAATATTACTTATGTAATCTTTAAAGTGTCAGATAACAAATATTATTAGTCATTAATAATGCATAAAGCAAAATGGATCATGAGAATTCTCACAATATCATCTGGGCCACAATGCCGCACTACATCAATCAACATCTTAAAGAAACTGAACACTAAAATGGAATGCATTCTGTGTTCAACTTACATCATTTTGCTGTTTTCTTACATGCAATGGTAAATATACCTGGGTAAAGTATATTTTACCTCTTCTGACCTGTATTTCATTCTCTGACAGCTTAATATGATTTTGTGGAGAACTTAAACAGGTTCCTGCATAAAGTCTTCATCTCTGTCCTCTCACTAAATACCCTATAACTATGTTTATAAACAAATACTGATAGCTATACAAGCAGATATGTGTTACTCAGGAAGTCACCCCATCATAAACACATAAATTAACTGATTGGACCCCAAATAAATAGTTTCAATGACCTAAAGGTACAAAGCAAAGTAGAATTTTGTCTTCATGTATTTGAAATGTGGGTCTCATTTTGACTAATAAAGATATTTTCTCTGATCAAATTTGACAAATATCCATCATTTGAGCTTGTATATGGTGTAGGAGTATATATATTCTGATATATTTTCATATCATTCCAAATAAAATATTATATATGTGTATACTTGGTAAAAAATTTTAATTTTTTAATTGTTTTTTTAAATTTCATTAAAATTTTTAAAATTAAAATTATTTTTTTATTTTTAATTTCACTTTTATATTTTTAAAGTCAATATACATAACCTATTAAAATTTCATGTGTATGTCATTAATAAAAAAATTTTTATATCAGTTTCAAATTTTTACTGACACGCCATAGTACACAATTAATTTCACTATATATTCTCTACATTTGTTTCTCAGTACTGAACTTTGCACTGTGTGACAATCAATACAAATCATATGTTAATCTAAAAAACCTTCAAAGATGACTTTACGGTTTAGTTCTTGTCAAGGGTTGACCTGCATTTTTTTGAGAGGCTGAATTGTAAACAAAACACCAGGCAACGGAACACAGAATTCACTTCCGGATCATCACCATGACCTTATTACTCAATGTGCACTGTCGCCGAAATACACACAGACAACCACACCATAAGCTCACATTTTAAAGAATAAACAATTGCCTTTAAATCCTTACCAAGAATACCAAAAGCTGACTCTAGTATCACCACCAAATTTAGACCGGAAAAAGTGATCTAAAAATAGACTGGGACTACATTCGTGGGTACTGAACCGGATTTTATTAATTGTGTACTGATTCCTTATGGAAGTTCTCATCATGATTATCATATGTGTCCTAGTAATATCATTAATGATATATCACGACTTGAGGTTCTTATGGGAGGTAAGCGAGCTGGGAATAACTCAGTCGAAATAACTAATGAAGCATTTGATATTTGCAGACGATTATTCCAAGGTGGGATAATTGATATTCATACGTATCGAGAACTCTTGGATGAGTTAGTGGACGGAATTCCAGGGGAATTTAGTGGTTATTAAAGCGTTTGAAATTTCTAAATGCTTGCATTTAGAAATTACAAAGTCATTTCAAATAAGATGATAGTACACTATAATCACAATAAACCAACAAACGTGTATGTAGTAAACTCAAGATTGCCCGTTTATAAGGCATACTATGGAGACGGCCTTGGAAATACCATAGCGGGTTTATTCACAAGAATAGCCCCAAAAGTAGCACCAATTGCTAAACAATTAGCGATGAAAGCCATTGATGTTATTCGTAATAAGGGAATTAACGCTGTTGGAGATCTTGCAGGAACGGCCTTCCTTTTCTACCGCAAAGAATAGAATAACGTCATTGGTGAAATCTAGATTCGGACGAAAACCACCACAAATAGTTTCAACACCGCTACCTTCAACAACAATGATGCCTGCAAATGTCAGTAAAATGATAAATAACGCAGTGGAACAAAAACTAGCATCATTAGCAATGACTTCACCAGATAGTAGTAATATTGCAAGTATGATAGCGGGAAGCGGTCTTGGAGGAAATCGTAAAAATGTCAAACGAAAAAGAAAATGATAGCATTATTACATTTAGAAAAACGATAGTGTTTTAGTATAAATGGCATTTAAAAAAATTGCTGATCCAGCGTTTGATATGGCAGCACCGGTGAATAAAGATGATTCTAAAATTAACTATCAGTATTATGCCTATCATGCAAAAGAGCCTAATCAACGAGGGAGAGTTGAACTTCAAGTTCAAGATACAAGTAGATACTTTTTGCCGTGTGAGGCGTTTATTGAAGTAGAAGGAGAGCTTGTAACAGATGTTGCAGCTGATACACCATATGAGAATGACCCAAATATCCGAGTTGGTTTTGTAAATAATGGCATTATGGCGCTATTTAACAATGCAAGATATATCATTGATGGAAAAGAAATTGAATCAATAGAACAAGATGTTGATATTGCAACAACAATAATCGGACTTGCGAGATATTCTGATGATTATACAAGGTCGGCTGCTCCGTCTATGATGTTTGCTAAGGATACTTCTGATCATGCTGACCATATCCAGTTTATTAAAGTACGAACTGCGCAAGCTACTGCAGAAGCTGATCAACAACTCGCAGCTAATCTAGACCGTGAAGATAGACCAGCCGCTGAATTCGACATTTTAAAAAAGGTCAATGGTAATTTCAATCTAGGATTTGCTACACGAAATGGAACATTGAAAGGACAGCATCGACGGTTTTCATGTGCAATTCCGTTACATCACATATTCGGATTTTGTAGAAATGTCAGAAAAGTCATCTATGGAGCAAAGCATACGGTTGTGTTAGTGCGAAAGGAGAATGACAATGATGCAATCTGGCGTGCTAATGGTGTTGATGATGGTAAAGTCATGTTAAATAAATTGGTTCTATGGATGTCCGTCTTGACACCAGCAGTTACAATAGAGCAACAATTACTATCGTTTATGGACACAGGTGGAAAATCATTGCTAAGTTGGCTAACAACAACGACTGATACGAAGCAAGATAATGTAAATGGCACATTTACATGGCACTTAGCATCAAAACAAGGTGTTTCAGCTCCACGTCATATCTTTATAGCGTTACAGGATGCAAATCGAGTGGGTCGTCAAGTATCTAGTCATATGATATTTGATAAAAAAAAGAGTAAGTGAAGTTTCGTTGAGAATAAACGGACAACAAGAGCCAGCAGAGATTGTACAGCTTAATTATGAAAACAACGACGTAGCACGTGTATATCATAGAATATTGTCGTTTATGGGTCGTGATCAAAATGTTGATACTGGTTTGCAAATATCGCAAATTGATTTTGAAAAACACTATCCGATTTATTACTTTTCATTGGAACATCTTGACATGATGAGACAATCTGTTGTTGATATATACTTCCAAGCTCGGGTACAACGCCCTGCTGGTATAGCCGATTATAGAGCAGTTGCTGTCATTCTCAGTGATAAATCAATGTTGTTAGAAGGAATTGGTAGACGAATGAGACTTATTGATGCACCAGTAGAAAACATGTAGTTAGGATTTTCACAATAAGATCAATTGAAAGTGTAAATTACATTTTAGAATAGAATGACATATAGTATTGTTAATGTCCAGTTGACTGATGGTCAGGTCAAGAAATTGAAATCAAAGTCGGCTAAAGAATGTGGAACCACAATAACGCTGAAACCCACTCAAATGTCCGGTGGTGCACATAAATTATCATTGACAGATCGTCAAATAAAACATTTTAATGATGCGCTAAAGAACAAACGAGGAGTTCAAATTGATTTTTCGAAAGCAGCAATCGCCAGTATGATAAAATCAGGTGGTATATTCCCGCTGTTAGCTGCTATTCCAGCATTGATTGCAGCGGCTGCCTCAGCGGTTGCGAAGGCGGCAGCGTTAGGAGCCGTTGGTACTGCTGCAGGAATGGCCCTGAAAAAAGCTACTGGGAAAGGTTATAAAAAAAGGAAAGGGTCTAAGACTACCAGGAACTACACACAATTGGTACAAGGGCAACGGCCTAAGAATACCAGGAACGGTTTATTAGTGGAAAAAACCCTAGGATTTTCACCAATGTCCAATTTTGATTTAATTGATCCTGTAAAATCATTATCAATAAAAAAAACTTTATAGGAGTTTTCATGAGAGATCAATTACCGTCAAAACCAATGAAAAATGAAACGGGTATTATCAATCTTGATAACAGCAGCGGAAAAGGAACTCATTGGGTCGCATATGCAATTGATCCACGTGGAATTGTCTATTTTGATTCATATGGATTAGCTCCACCAAAAGAATTCATGCGATATGTATCCACAATAACAAAGTCATCTCCAATTTTTTATTCCACGCTACCAACACAACGGTTAAATGATCCACCGATATGCGGTCGTGAAGTATTAAACGTCCTTGCAGAGATATCTAAATTTCCAAGGAAACCACCACAAGCTGTTGTTAATGAATATACTAGCAGGCAATGGCAAAAACGATAGCGTTATGATTTAGAAAAACGTAGCGTTTTCGTATAATGATTGATATTTGGGGACGACCTTTATCAGAATCAAAAAAAACAGAAACCGATAGTAAATTCGCTGTCGAAAATATAAAAAATAATCGAAGATGAAATCGCCGAGACATTAAACCTATCAAGTGTAGATCCTGGGGAAATAGTTGTATTTCAAGATCGCCAGGGCAAATTGAAATCTAGTAATGTTTCATTGGATGATGTCGTAATACGAAGACGTGACGTCGTTGAAGATACAATAGCGTTATATTCAAATGATGGAAAACTCAAACCAGGTGTATTTGTTTCTACAATCACAGATGCATTAAAAAATTTAAATGAAGAACTTGAAAAACATATAACAACGTATACTTCCCTTCGTAGAAATATTATCAATAAATTTTTTGGAACACCAGCGGTAACCTCTCCATCTCTCGCTGAAATTAAATCCCATTTTGATGCAATTAACAGGATTAATAGATTTTTTGGAACACCAGTGGTAACCTCTCCATCTCTCGCTGAAATTAAATCCAATTTTGATGAAATTAAATCCAATATTAAAAATATTAATGATGCTGGATTTAGTATTATTAGAGATAGCATTAGTAATATTAAAAAATCTATCGAGGATATTACAAAATTTAAAACAGACAATCTTCCGCTACTTGAAAAAATAAAGATTCCTCATGAGAGGAATATCATAAATATGGTATACACAGTTTTCTCTGGATCATTAGATTGGGAACCTAAAAAGAATACAATAACTCTCACTGTGTCAATCAAGGGTATTTATCGATTAACAATAGTGTCACTGAATCAGTTTAATATATCATCATCGACTTCATATGGATACAACAACGTGATTTCAACGACTATTGACGTGGGTGAATACAAACGGTTTACAATAACAAGCACTGATCCTAATTTAAATAAGACATCATTTGTATGGTACATGGAGTTTGTAGCTGATCTGAATTAGAATTTTTAACAATTAGAAACCACTTGAGATTTTAAAATAATATGATTCCATCATCGCAATATCGCTATGACACCGTCAAAGAGTTTTTAACGAAACTCAAAACACTCATTGATGAGTATGAAATAAAAATTAAAAAGTATCGCAGGAGAATTACCGCAATTGATGTTACAGTATACTCGGTATCTGGTATAATGGCCGGTGCTGGTATTATACTATCTTCAGTAACAATGGTAGCTCCGATTGCTGTCCCAATTGCTATTTCCGCGGTGACAACATTTGCTGGAATTGCAAATGCTATTACTAAAAAAATATCATCGTGTTCTCAAGAAAAACTTAACGACTATATAGTAAAACATCAAGCAGTATCTAACGGTTACTCACAATTATCCTCGCTGATGTCATCATCGATTGATGATACGATAATTACCGAAGACGAATTCTCCACGATGATACGTATTTATGATACTACGATTAAAAACGCTAGCGTTTTTTCATCTATTACAAAATTAGACATTGTAAATAATAATAATAATGTCGCAAGAGATTCAACTACTTCAGCGGATAGCAGAAAATACCACTCCGCGGATAACAAGCATGATATTAATATCGTCAACAAACCCTAAATTCAGTGTGAATTTTCCTTCCCCTGTTTCAGTAAAAGAAATCGCGTTGGCAAAATTACGAGTGTATCATAGTTGGCCTAATATCAGATCGGTTTCATTTGGTGGTCAGAGACCTAATAATTCTTTGGTATTTGCATATAGGAATAAAACAGATGACACTCCAGATTGGAAGGTTGTTTCAATACCAACTGGATCCTATCTAATTGAGCAAATTAATAATGAATTACAACGTAGAATAAAATCCATTACTAGAAAAGAATCAAAAATTGCGATAACAGTTCATGAACCAACACTATCATCTACAATTGAAATAGGCTCCCCTGGGTATGTTGTAGATATTTATAACAGTTCAATAAGAACAGTATTAGGATGGCCCGAAGATCCACCTAGAAGTGCTGGTAATTCCACGCCCGAGCCTGTAAAATCTGATTATACTACTGACGAGATAGGACCTGAAAATCCATCATAAGGATATAAAACTCTCCTCGATATAAATTTTACAAAACGATATCGACGTAAGAATGAATATGGTAAAGATGAGTAGTTTTATCCATTTTATAATGATTATATCCCACAGGAAGGTGAAATTCTGGAAATACATGAAACAAGTCCAGCAATCGTAGATATTGAATCCCATATCTTCGAAAAAATGAATCAGGATTTTAAATTGTTATTACCGTCGTTAAGATCCGGTCTTCTCACACAAGCTGAGTTCATTAGTGTAGTCGCCGCGGGTAATAAAATCATCGATGACATGGAAATATTTAATTCGAGGATTACTAATCTCTTCACTGATGAAAATAACCCAATTTCAAGAACTAGTTCCGCCCGAGATTATAAAAAAAATATAAATGAAAATCCAAATTATAAACTTCCAGGATATAACGCACCTGAACTAAAAAATCAACTCAGAACTGCCATCAACGAAGGATTTAATAAAATTCATCAATCATGGAAAGATAGCCAGCCGAAGTCTATTATCCTCGCTCATAATAATTCTCCCGACGGCGACGGTAGACATATCGCACCGAACAATGTGGATATTTCATCAGTGATCGCACTTAATTTAACGTGTGATGTAATCGAAGGAAGTTATCAAATTAATATGGAACAATCAAATCAAGCCCGACAAGGTTACATTCTTTATTCATTTGCACCAACAGCCTCCCCAGGATTTTTAATTGTTGAGAATCCGACTAATCCAGTCTATATGCAATGTCAAAATGATTCGCTAACTAGAATTAATTTTACACTCACCGATCAGTCAAATAATTTAATTGATCTACGTGGTGAAGTATTATCGATTAGTCTGTTTGTGAAAAGTTAACAAATATTTGGTTAAATAATTTGTATTAATCAACAGCAGGGGGGGTGAGATGACAACGAATTTGCGACGTAGATGGCAGCAATTTTGAGGGTGGTTATGACAATGTATTTACGACAAAATCGCTAAGGCTCCATTTGTAAAATGGAGTCTTTATTTTTTTTTGGTTAAAATATGAGATTTCGTAGGAAGGCTCCATTTAGCATTCTGAGGCTTTAATCGATTTCGTCGCAAAAATTTGTAGGGTTCAACCCCCTGCTGCTGATTTATTTAGAACTTTTAGTAATAGGAATTATAGTTTTTGATTCCAGGAAAAATATTTGGATTATATTTACAAACTTAGTACATTTTTCATGTTTTTCCTTGTTTTCTATGGAAGTAGATTTTTCTGTGAAAATTCACATAGCTTGTTGGCTTTATTCTTTTATGTATTACTCTTATACTACTTTTATTACTGTGGTCACACTGTCAGATCTACTGAACTCAGTCCGCTTGTCCTTTGTGTGGGGGAGTTAGAGGTGTAGGTGTGTACGAGAGAGAGAGAGAGAGAGAGAGAGAGAGAGAGAGAGAGAGAGAGAGAGAGAGAGAGAGAGAGAGAGAGAGAAATATATGCCAAAGATATGTGTGTATTAAGATGTATTAAGACACAATTCGAACGAGCTGATTGTTATTCTTTATTGTCTTCCAGCATATCACCCTTATATAGTTATGAGATATGCAGGTGACGAAAATATAATTGTTCAAAGATTCATATGCCCTGAAAAGATGATTTAAAAATTATATAATATTAAAATGCGTAAAAGACGATGATGCTATTTGTAACATGCATGGAGGTTAATCCCTTCTCTTCTTTATGGTGTGGTAGAAATGAACGTAAACAATTCATATAACCATAGAATGAGAGAAGAACGCACACATGTAGTGCCTTTCCTTTTTTTCTTATTGGCTCTTATTATTGCCAAGGTACAAATAAGTATAGGCAACTTGCCAAATTGACATATTCATCAAAAGAACAACTGGTCAAAATTACAAGGAATCAAATCCACCATCATCATCATAGTTTCCCTTTATTGTTACACGTCATTTCTTTCTCCTCTCCATTCTCTCGTTCTCTCTTCCATTGATATACAACTTTTACTACTATTTTGTAATATAATAAAATCTGCTGTAACTACAATTTGTATTGTTGATATACTATTTAAGGAATGTTAATGATAATAATTACTACTTCTACTACCAATGCTAATAGTTTATTTCTGTACTGCTCATTATGATTTATACCAAGATATCAAATGATCTTTTGTGCCTGAAGAACATTGACTGGATAGTATGCTGACCAATGTGAAACGTTCATTGGAAGATGTTCTGTTATTTTGTTGTAAAAGATTTCAGAATCTTCAACGTATTAGTTATGCTGCAAAACCTGCGTCATGCTTCAACACAATATGCTTCTGTTTTCTAAATGTCTTATGGCCGCTATATCGTCGGAATTAATGACAGATGAGGAAAAAATGAAGTATCTACTTTGATAAACATATTCAGTTATATTGTATCTAGACTATAATTTAAGAAAATTTTAAGATCTGACGTATTTCCACTCACTTCAGTCATCAAATTATTCGATTTATGGTATTAGTGTTAGTTTTAGTAATGAATTACCGTCATAGTCTTGCAAATTCACAATGCTTATTATATATAAATACGGTATGTTTACACTTACAATATTTTGTTTCTCAAACCTCAAAACCCTATCTCCAGCAAGATAAGTATTTTGTTTCTTATTTTAATCCTATGACATGACTCCCCCATCCTACTTTTTCTTAAAAAGTCAAAGGACAGTATAATACTATACAGATATATTAGACTAAAAAATCCAATTTTTTATTGACCCCTGCTGGTCCGGGGTTGTAGAATAGGCCCGCCATGCCTCGCTACGTGTAGTAAGAGGCGACTAAGCAGAGACAACCTGTTTGCCGTGGGATGCAACCCGTGTCGGGGGAGGAAAGGATACTGGTATTTAAGCAGAGGGTTTCCAATGCAATACATACTTTGGATTCTATTTCTTCTAGACGGGTTGTCAGGATGGGCCCGGTCTCGACAAATCGACTGGTCACGCCGAACCCTAATATATATTTATTTACTCGCACTCTTTCATTATATTTCTCGTTGTGTTGTTTGATACATCCCCATGTGAAAGCCTACTCATTGAAGTGAACGAACCACCTTCGTCACATTAGATAAATGCTTACCGCACAGTATGCTCTCAAAGTAAGATCAAACCCTCTGAACCCAACTCTTTCATCTGTTTTTTAACCCAAATACAGAACCTTGTGCGAAAGTAAACCAAACGCCATACATTCATTTGACATTAGAATAAGTTTAGTAAACATCCATCTCCGAAACATCTGCCCAGCTAGTCAAAAAACCAAAAGAACTTTTTTCGTTTCACGATGGAAAAAAAACCGAGACAAACCCTTCCACAACTCTTATCATGAACTCCTAGCCCAGTCTAAAAACTACACAAGAATTTATACTATTGGGTCAAAAGATGCAGAAAACGCTGATGCAACCTTCGCTAGTGGAAAACACAACAAAATTTCGCTTGCCAAATGGAACGTCAATTTTTCAAGCCAAATTCAGAACAATAGACCTTGCTCCGTCTTATATTGAAAACAACATACTTTAAACGGTATCAGTCTTCTCTGATTCACTATCAGTACTTCAGTCATTATATAATAGAAAACCGGAGAACTCATTATTAGTGAATATTATCCACAAAAATACTAAGCTGAGTATTTCCCACAATATACTATACTGTTGGTTACTCAGCCATATTGCCATTAAAGGTAATAAAGCAGACCGCGCTACTAAAATAGCAAGAACCATCTGATTTTAAAATATCGTAAAATGAATTTAAACCTAGTATCAAATAATCTTTACGTCAGAAATGGCAGGCATGATGGAATGATGCAGTGATCAATCTGCATGCCGTCAAGCCAACCCTAGGAGAATGGACTCCTTCTACACTTGTTACCCCTATCATGTTGAAACCGTTTGCATTAACTGTTTCAAATATATATATATATATATATATATATATATATATATATATATATATATATATATATATATATATATATATATATATATATATATATATATATATATATATATATACCATTCTGTCTCATGAGTGTATACTACCAAATAGTCTCAGACACGTAGAATAGGGCCAATACAACACACGGTCACGCACAGGTAGAATATACCAATAAATCACAAGGTCTCATATATGTAGAATAGGTCCGATACCCCATGCAGTATCGGATGTGTAGAATAGTAACAATACATCTTTCGGTTTCAAACATACGGTCTACATCTAGATCTGGTTGCACACATAGGTGTACATTTTTAATACTTGCCAGTATTTCTCGTGGCTGGGGAGCTACCGTCGGAGTAAGGGCTCATTTGTTGGCATACACATTGTATTTCTGGAGTAAAGTCTATGTTTGTTGACTTGTAATTCCACGTGGAATAGCACAATCTTCTGTCCTGTTGCTCGTTTTAATTCCGCGCCAGATATATACCTATGTCATTCGTTTGTTTGTTAAGGAAAGATCTGCATGCATCACAATTGCACACCTTAATAAACAGGTGATATCAAATCATTATATTGTCCATCTTTTGTAATACTTATTTGGGGGCTGGGTTGTCTGATCCATTTAAAATGACGTTCTAAATAAATATAGATAGTTTCGATAACATTCTAAATAACGTTTTATCATTCTTTTAAAGCGAAAATGAGATGTTTTGGCAGTACAACAAAAAAGGAATTATATTCTGACCAACAAACAACGCTGATTCTCTCTCTCTCTCTCTCTCTCTCTCTCTCTCTCTCTCTCTCTCTCTCTCTCTCTCTCTCTCTCTCTCTCTCTCTCTCTCTCTCTCTCTCTCTGTAGTGTTTACACTGACATAATAGCCATTTAACTTAGATACAGTCCGTTACGAAGTCGAAAAGAGAAATATTATATCCAAGTTAAAATCCGAGTGTCCAACGTTGGGTAAAAAGTCATAAAAATGTCATAAGTAGTCTTGGTAGAGACAATGAAATACTAATACCTTGAAATTTGATTCCAAGTGATCCTCTTCAAAAGCAACTGACGTGAACATTTAATCAGTTGTAATCTTTCTGCTCATTAGGTCTGATATTGAACTACTTTTTTGTTTTGTCTTCGGCCTTTTTTGCATTCATATAAACCTTGACGACGTTCTATGTTCTGGTTTAAGTCACTTTTTGGTATTTTTCCTTCGCATAATAAAAATATACAAATAAACAGTTCTAAAAGTTAGTCTCACAAATATAACTTGTATCAAATGAAATGAAATGTTTTAAAATTGTGCAGTTCATGGTACCAAGGTATTCTTTATTTTAATTTCTACGTAAAGAGGTATACTTTCATACTGTTTAAGTTCGTTTTAAAATACAGATAATAAACAATGTCTCATCTTAAAGTGATAAAGATCCAAGGTTGCTCTGTTGTTATGTCTTCAGATTCATGATGCTGGGACTGGGGACGCACATAAACCGGATGAGTTCCATCACTGTGTTGTAGCGAAAAGCAAATACATTACATTTCCCTAGATTATTGCATATATTATCTTGCAAATTGCTGCTGAATCTGGTCTCGAGTTCTGCACATTCTTGAATATAGCTGAAAGTAGCATAGTATGTGTACCCGTTACGTTCCAACGTGTTCGTCTGTTGTCTGTCATAGAGTGAGGCTTTTCATTCATTATTGAACCGGGGTGAACGTGAATATAAAATGAGTAAATTACGAGACATTTTCACTTCGAAATCCTTGTATACACTAGGTATATGTTCCCTTGAGATGGCACATAAATGAAATGCTCATGATTATGTGCTTTGCTATATCAATGAAGGTTATCATAAACGTTATCAACCCTGTTCCTTCCAATATCAATATTTAATCCTGAGATATCTTTCCTTTTTATATCGTATGAGAATACATACATAATGTTAATTCTACGATTATCGACATGCCACCGATGTATTTGAATCCACGGTAACTGTGCGTTTCCCTGTCTAGATGAACACACACACTCTCTTACACACACATATATACACGCACATTGTTATAAGGAAACACAGAGACACATACATATATAAGGAGTTTGTTCTCTTCCACTCTATTCTTTGCATAATGCTTAGTTGAACTGTTACAATTAATGTATAGTATGTATCCTCACCCACCCACCCACAACCAGGTCCCATATTCATCAAACTTTATTTTGGTATTAGCCAGTTGTGTGTCCAACAGTAATAATTAACAAGAATGCCATTTGCTCCTTATTTATCTTTATCAAGGAGTTTCCTTTCTGAGGAAAGCATTTCATGGTTAGCGCGTGTTTTGGATTGGATTCTAGCGAGGACGTTCGCAACAGTATTCTGATAGGTGATTTTGATGAGTCTGAGTTTGAGAAGATTTTGAAGTGCATGGAGAAGCGAATAGCATATGCGAATAATGATTGGAATTATGTTCCTGAAATGATATATTACGAAAGAAGTGAAGACCACTATGAGAACGAGGAGAGGGTTAGATGTATTTATAGTCATCAACATCACGGGCAATCAGCAACACCTCGTAAAATAAGTTGAAACATTTTATCTTGTCAAAGCAGAAGCGAGCTCAATTTTATTATTGGCTCATTAGAATTCAGTTAGTGGGTCCTGTCAAATTTATAAAATTTAAATATGTGTTAAATCGCATTTTTGGGGTAATTGGACTTCACGAATATGCGGAAACAAGCTAAGACGGTATATGAAATAATCATAAGCGATGAGTATGATAAGATTATTTCCTAGGCGTTGGTGCCTAATGAAACAATGGCGTCAATGCTGTCGTTGAATTCCATGTGTTGAGTTCCTCGTGATTTTTTCCTTTTGGTTGAGGTGACTTTATTGACTATGAAGATGTTTTGTTTTGTTTTTCTTTTTATAATTTCTGCTTTTAAAAGGAACCTCATATGGAGTGTCCTGTAGAATCATTGAGCGTTTTTTTTTCATGACCAGAACGGTATTTTGAATAGTATCAAAAAGGAAGACTTATTCGAACCAGTTCGGGTTATATCTATTTCGAACGGAGATTTTTGTTTGCTAATTCTGATGTGGTCACCGACTTTGAATTTGGATTGAATAAGTAAGGCGTCTCTGACTGCCTGTTTTTGCAATCCGAAGATTCTTCTGCTATCTGATTTTAATGATGTGATGCCAATTGTTACTGTATTGTTCAATGATTTCTGGCAAATAATTATATTATTGATTGGTATTATAACTAGAAAATCTCTTAACATGAAATTTTTGAGAGTTTAGTTAAACGGCTGCACAACGGCTACATGAAGGCAGCTTTCCATTTGATTGTGTGTGCTGTACAAAATAAATGTATTTTTAGAAGCCAATCTGTGACGGTTTTGCTATAAAGTTCACTACTATGATCTGCCCTTAATTTAGTGGGCTATCATGCATTTATAATGCTATGAAATGCTTCATAAATAGAATCACATTTTCTATTTGTCAGAGGAGCTACACGGGCGTATTTTCTGAACGCATCGATGACCACCATCAGAAATTTGAAATGATCGTTGTACGCGCTGTACTTTTTCATGTCGACGAGACTTGCAGACTATATATCATCATCCGAGACCGAGATGATTCTGCCGTCGAAAAATGCCTGCGCACTGTTTTATGCAGTTTTATTGCTAGCATCGAAAGATTTTCTACCACATCTAACTTTTTCATATTACCTGGAATCCCAATGCAGAGCTTATCTTTGGTGCCAATGATGACAAACACAAGAGCTCAATCTATAAGTTACATGTAATATTTTGGCTTGAGTGTTTTTAAGTCCTTTAGCATGACTCGATCGCTTCTAGCTTGGACTTTGGGATAATCTCTGTAACAGGCACCGTGCTGCATCGCAATGACATCCTAACCCTTGTACTGATCATGAAATGTTAGTGTCTGATTGTTTAATCCAGTTTATGTGATATTCCAAGGGATTCCACACCCATATATCATCCATAAGTATCAATACTGATTTGGGGTGAGTGGTGTGAGTGGTTGAGTTTTTGGACTAATATAGAATATGCCCTATACCATGCACGGTCTCAACAATTTAAAACGACGTTCCAGTGGAGCATAAATTCTGAACAAACGTTTGCATTCTTTTCAAGCAGAAATGATTTGATTTCATTGCACTATCATACACAAATGAATTCTAACTTTCTTATTTCATTAAAGGGAGATACTTGGATTATTATATCGAACAAATAATACTGGAATTATAGGTTACTTTATGAGTGAAAGAGAGACAATTTAATTTATTTATACATCAATTAGTTTTTTCTTTTATATATATATATATATATATATATATATATATATATATATATATATATATATATATATATATATATATATATATATATATTCAGATCCAAAAACAATGCTCTCCCTCCCCAATGATTATGCCACTATAATATAGATTTAAGTAAAGTAAAATCAATCCTGAAGTAAAAGGAAGCAATATAATATCCAGTTTAAAATCACAGTGTCTAACATTGGGTAAAATGTCATAAGCAGGCTTAGTAGAGACAATTAAATACTAATACCTTAAATTTTTTTCAAACAATCCTATTCAAAAGTAACTGACGTGAACATTAAGCAGTTTCTATCTTCCTGCTCATTCATGTTTCTTATTAAGTTGTTTTTCTTTTGTCTTTGCATTTCACATAATGCTTGTCGACCTTCTAAGTCAAGGTTTAAGTCTTTTTCTGGTATTGTTCCAATGTCTAATAAAAATATGGAATAAAACAATTAGGAAATGTTAAATTTACAGATATGACTTGTATTAAATTCAATTAAATTGTTGAAAATTGTATTTTAAAAAATGCAAAATGATATTTACTTAATCTCTTGTATGCATTAAGCTTTGAAATCCACGAAATCTCTTGAGGTAAAACAGACACAGTAAAACGAGCAATACTCATAATGTTATTACTATTGTTTCAGCTAAACAATATTGTGTTCAACTAAATACATAAATAAATGAACACACATCACTGCAAACTAGAAAAGTCATTATCTTGACAAACTATCACTCTGTAGTTTATTCATTATACTAAGTGGAACTATGCAGTTTCACCAGAACCAGATCCCTTCCTTAACTCTCCTTATTCATACACATAACGTATCCCTTATTTGTGTTCATTCACGAAGATGTAGACTGCATGCTGAATACAGATAGACACATCCAAACCATCCACGGATAGCTATAGTCAGCTCTTATCGGACACTGAATCTCCCATACGACTTCGTAAGTTCCAATAAGAATCCGTCAGCCCAATAATTTCCAATAATGTCCAATAAGCGCCCTTAATATCCATTAGGCTCCCATAGCATCCACTATGCTCCTATAATGTCCACTATCCAATAGGCTACAATAGTGTCCACTAATTTCCCAATGTCCACTAATGCCCAATAGTTTCCAACTGGTTACAATAGGCTAAAACAAAACTAAACTATCTATTACTAAAATGGTAATAACAAAAAAGGGTAACAAAGCTTTATCACCCGACATAACATAAAACTGAGAAAAGCTTTCACAAATCAAATAAAACAAAACTTTGGCACATACCCTATGGCCTGAGACGATGGTAGAAAGTACGCCCATCACTGATAAAATCCAAATCACAATATAACAAGCTTAAATCCATAGGAGTAAATAATAGGTATGGTCAAATGTTCATGTAAACCATGCTTCTTGTGACTTTTTGTCTGCATGCAATTTTGAAATCACTTTACCTGAAGCAGAGTGATTCACGCCAGGTAGGTAACGTTGGACGCCTGTACCTCGAAGAAGGTGTAAAATAGATTCAGGGCAAAACCAAGTCATTTATAGCCTTTTTCTGTGACAGTATGCATGCAGCTTGCACCATTACTTGATTCATTGCATAAGCATAAGTACATATGTTGCCCTTTGTGTTTATTCCATGAAACAAAGCACAGTTGCTTTTTCACTGTTCAGCTGATAATCATACGCAAGCTGAAGGATTTTCAAATAAGATCACTTTCCATTGATTGTAAGGGAATAATTCATCTAATTTCGATTAAATTGATTTGAGTAATTTTGAGTAACTTCATTAGTATCTATAACCGAACTGGATTAATTTAAAATTTTTAGGAACTGGACAGGTGGGTACAACTTCATCAATGTCGTCAATCGAGCAACTATCAGCAAGCATGTCTGTTGATGATGCTGACCAATCAAACAACAATAACCCTGCAACAGAGTCATTCGACATGACAGTACTGAGACATTTGACAGAAGATGAGAATTCTCAGATTCCAAAGCAGCAAGCCGATGGATATTATGAGCAGGTGGACACCACGACCAATACCACTACCACTCAAGGAGCAAATGGTTTAGGTTCTGGTTTCGCACAGCCCGTCTTCGGACTGGCAGCTACACCAAATCAACATGCTAGGTCAGATATCAAACTATGAAATCATTTATTGTTTTGAGAATCCGTTAATGAAGCTCCAGAATAAAAATAATTATTTTTCCAGGGATAGTACACAAATTCATTTATAATCAACCAATTGCAAAAGAGCGTTTTTGTGTTTTAGATAATTGCAAACATGAAAACAATATCATTGCTACGACCAAATAAGTTGTGAGTTGACAGCAGACAGACATTATAGTTACAAACATGGTTGTCAAATGAGCACTAATTGTTACTTCCAACTGTGAGATGGTCCATTTATATTATTACATTTTAAACGTGTTGGACATATTGACGAACAACTTGTGAGCAAAAGTTTGAAACAATACCTTAGACAAAAATATGAATTTTGGTAATGGGAATTGTTATATATATATATATATATATATATATATATATATATATATATATATATATATATATATATATATATATATATATATATATATATATATATATATATATATATATATATATATATATATATATATATATATATATATATATATGTGTGTGTGTGTGTATTTATGTGTCTGTAAATGAATTACTTGTTTGTTGGTTTTAATGTTTGTTTTTGTTTCGTTAAATGTTTTTGTAATTATCATTTTGCCTACTTGATTTGATATTATTTGAGAGGTTCAATTCCGAACTATTTTACCTGATAAACAGCCAGTAGTTGGGAACAATAATTTCTGACCTTGATTGAAGACCAGTGTTAGATCTGAATAAACAACTTTCTATATTTATTCAAGGAGCAAGATTCATTTAGTGGAATCAATGCATTACCTGTATTACGTGGGACATGTGTCTATTATTACAAACTTTTAGATTTCCCAATGGCAGGAAATTTTGACCACTATCCTGGAATCTGTTTTGCGTTTTATATAGTCTCCTATCTCGTTGCCATAAAGATCAGTTCAGTTGTGTTTTAAGCCTTTGAAACTCAAAGGGGTTTTGTTGTGAACAGTTTGAGCTGAACCTTTTTATTCTCTGGATTTGGCAATTATCACCCTAAAAAATCCTAGCACTCATCAGAATTCTTGGACAAAGGTATTTATTTAAAATTATTAGGAAGTCTTTACTGGAATATCATTTTTTGTGATTTAAGAAAGAACTATTTATACATCAGGACAAAGGAGATATCGAAGACGTCATTGTCTTCCATCTTGGAATATCATCGGGATTTGAACCGTGATTGATTGAGAATTTTTCATTGATAGGACTTTTATTTTTTAATTCTTGGATTAATTTCGGATTTGATTCGTAAACCGAAAGTCATGTTTCTTAATTTCACCTTGTTCGGAAGGGAAATAAATTATTTTGTTAAATATTACAAAGTTTTGTCGTATTCACTCTTGTCCTGTTACTTTTGTATGTGCCTAGACACCTAAGAACATATAATAAATGATGGGATTGAAATGACATACCATTTCATTCGTGTTTCAATTTCGTGTCATTATATAGATCTATATTATATGCAATTGTTTCGTAATAATAGTATCTGTAATAGCCATTTAAATTCTGACATTTATAATGCTAATATCCCTAATAGCAAATTAATCGGTCTGTATTATCATGTGATGAAACATCAAGTGGTCCAACAAGGACACAAAGTCGTATAATGGAGGTCACGTGTCTCATGAAGAAGCCGACCAACCTGATCAGCTAGTGCGGGCTAATTCACATTGCTTAAAGTTATATTTTGTGGTCATGATAATTGTGGTGCTTTATTCGATGATGTCATCATCTACAATGACACTTGGAAAGACCATTTAGCTACAATTCGGAAATTCTTTAACATACTCACCAATGCATGTTTGACAATTAATTTATCCAAACGTGAGTTCTGCCGTGCTTATGCAATATTTCTAAGACATATTGTGGGACATGGACAAGTTGAACCTATGGATGCTAATGTCAAGGCTATCTCTGAATTCCATATGACTGTCAGTTAACTGATGCTAGTTTTGGGTATGGCTGGATACTCTCGTGAGTTTTGTTTCAATTGTCTATAATTGCTGTGCTCCTGACAAAATTATTGAGAGAGAAAACCAATTTTGATTGGACGGAAAAATATCAGCTATCTTTACGTAAGTTAAAGACCATATTTAAGAGCGCACAAGTTCGTACAGCTCCAAATTTCAGTCATTCCTTTAAACTGTATGTTGATGCAAGTGATGTTGGAGTGGAGCAGTATTGATTGAAGAAGATACAAATGGTGTTGATCATCCAGTGTGCTATTTGTCTATTAAATAATCTCCAATGAAATTATTCAACAATCGAGAAGGAATGTTTGGCTTCGATATTGGCATTACAACATTTTGAAGTTTATATTGGTTCAGCTCCTACTCCGATGATAGTGTTTAGTGATCACACCACCCTTACTTTCATTGACAAGATGAAATACAAAAATCAACGATTCCTAAGGTAGAGTTTATTGTTACTGGAATAAAATATTGACATCAGGCATATCAAGGGAAAAGACAATTTAATACCAGATGAATTTCCCCGTGTATAGAAATATTATTTAATGTACACTTGGTAATACTTACGTGATCTTTGTATGCAATTTTTGGTTGCCTCAAATAATTAATAGATGGTAAAAAAAATATTTATTATAAAAATCTTTCTTTTTCTTTTAATGGGAAGCGTTTTGTATATGTAATATAATCACTTGTTCCTTTGTTTAAAGTCATTTAACTTTATATTGTATTCCATTATATGTTATGGCAATGAAATCTCTGTGTACTGGATTTGATACTTATTTCAGAAAGTCTTTTTAGTTCTTTTTGACATGATAGACAACCTGTATCTCTAACAATGCATGCCTTCTCTGACCTTGATTTAGCAATAAGAATGAGTTCTAGCAAACAACTATTTTGTATTTTACCCGAGTAAGTCTCATTGATTTTATTTAAAGTCATTCATTGCCTACGTGATAAACGGCATGCAATGCTTCTGATTTGCTCTGGGAAAATGACCACGTGACCCTCATACGTGAATTTGTTTTATGTCATAACTTACTGCATAACATTTTCATAAGTAACCAGTTGTGCTTTAAACATTTGAAGCTCAAGTGTGTTTTCTTGGGACCAGTTTGAATTAAATTTCAGTTTGTTATAATCAGTAACTTATTTCTCTGAAATATGTAAAGTGTTCATGACAGAATTATTTAACACAGAAATTTATTGAAAATTATTCGGATTTGGTTCGTAAACTGTAAGTCTTTTCGTCTCATTTTTAACTTGTTTGTCTTGAGAAATAAATTATTTTGTTAGAATTTACAAAAATGTTTGTCTTCACTCTTTTCTTGTTACTTTTGAACAAGCCTAGACACGTAACAACATACAGTATCAATGACACAAGATACAATTTATTGTCACAATGGGGAGGGAGACTTGTGTTTTGCTTACAAAAATAAGTCTGTTTAGTTCACATATCAGTTGAATCCAAACATTCTGGTTTGCCAGTTATACAGGACACAGTTTATACAAGAATATTTTCAAGTCAGGTTGCTGATATAATGCATGTTTATATAGCTACTCAATCAAACGTTCTGATTGTCTGATGCCTGACTAATTTTACCAAATATGTCGAAATTAAATTTCTTGAATCAGTCTCACATTACAACATTGTGCAATTTTTTGCAAGATCATTTGCCAAGACAAATTGAATGATATTTACACATATAATGAAAGAAAATATGGAAATTCCGTGGCAGAAAGCGACTTAATTGTTTTCAATATGTTGAACAAAATCACGTGACATTTCAGAATCAAATATCTATCCAGACAAAACAGTAACATAAATATTATTTTTCATTTGTTTTTAACTGAAGTCAACAGACAATTTTATCACATTTTGGCACCGGCATACTATTATGTTTTTTTTTTTCTAATTGCGCGGGATAATTAATGCAGTAGCAATGGCATTTTTGGAGAAGGGACATCATTACATTTATATGCAAGGAATACAAATAGCCTTGACGCATTAGTGATCATAATATCTATTTTTTTTATTCAGTTTTACCAGTGGCAGCATTCCTAAATTTGACACTTTAGCACTAAATGCGCCGTCATTTGGTGATCTAGCCCCATGTGGTGGACCAGCATTTGGCAATGCCACAAGCTTTGCTACTTTACCGTTTGGAACGTCTAACATGTCCAGTAGAGCATCTGGATCTAACTTCCGTAGTGGTATGCATGCATCTAGTACTTCTCTCTGCGTAGGTCAAAGTTCATAATTGTTCCCTTTTATGTTTCTTACATGAAACAAAGAATATTTTTTGTCCAGCTGATAATCATACTCAGGCTAAAATATTTTCAAGCAAGATGAAAGGTCATTTGTCGTACTGACTATGGATAAAACGTACTTCAAACTGTTCCGGTAAAACCTGTTTATTTGGCTAGACAGGACTAATATCACTCGTACACTAAAACAAACAATTGAACAATTGAAAAGATAAATCTTAGTTTTATTATTGCACAATCGTTATTCATGCGGTATTAATATTGATAGATTTCATGGTTTATGCACACAACAAATTTATGGACACAGCGACCAAGTAATTCACTTCAACGAAATAAATATTGTACAGTTCCAAACTCTAATAATTTAGCCACAGACGAAAATGCCATTAGTTGCGTCTTTTGTTATTTACATGACAGCACTCCAAACGCTTTCATGATGTCTTAACATTTAGAGAAAAAATTGGACTGCCTGCTTCACGTTTTGCTTTGTTCTGGTTTTCGAAATCTTAGTTCATCTTCTAATTAATCTGAGTATATATTTTAACTTGGTCATTTGATGCATCTAGCCATTAAATATTGTTTCGTCATTAGCTGCCTTTGGTTAAGAAATATCTCCATCATTTTGCATGTCTATTAAAGATGCAGACCGGTTCACTAACAACAGAAGAGTAGATGCAACGAACAAGACTATATCAAGCATTTTAATAAACGATGGGAATTATCAGAATCTAAATCACTCCGGGGACGAAAGTCATGGACATGAAATTTCCACGAACATTACTACCATCAAACATGGGAGCACTAACTTTGAGTCCACATCTGGAACACCTACTGACGTTTGTCGATCTAGAAATACTGCACCCTCCAAAACGGATTCAAGGTCTGATATCATATTTTTAGCCAATTTATTTTTACGGATATGAATCATCATAGTTTCGTATAGAAATATATATTATTGTATTCATTGGATACAAAAACAAATGGCTTGATTGCCTAAACGCATGGGTAAGTGCATGTTGTGAGTTTTCAATTCACATGTAACAAGCGCGACCGCATCATATTTGCTGCAACTAAAAGAAATATTGTGATAGACCTAAGAGCTCGAAATCTTTAATATGAAGGATGGTAAGAATGGTTTTCGGTCATTAATTTAATATTGCACATGCCAATTAATGTATATATAAACTACTGAAAGAATAACTTTGAACATTGTATGCAACATAAATGTACGGATCGCGACTTACCAGGATATCTGTATTAAATTATTCATGCTGTACGTCAAGTGTGATCGCCGGTCATGTGGTAACAAATGTCATCGAGTTCAACCTCTGAAATCGATAAGTACTCACGACGTCTTCTAGAATTTTACTTTATATGCATTTGTCACATCCAGATATATTTGTATCACACTTAAATTTCCATCCAAATCGTCATTTGAATAACACTAAGCTTGACGACTGCAACAGCTGATATGACGAAAATATGTCTGCAGGCATGATGGCAGACACTAGGTCACATGACCAATTGCACACAGTAAATTTGTCAAGTTCACACTTTTAATTAAATTTCACTTGCTCATTTTAAATTCTGCACTTTTTGTATCCAAATATAAGTATGTTTTGAACTGTTAATAGTGTATTCTTCATTTCAATATGTTGGTCAATATATTTTATATTTTCGATATTATAAATATTCATTGGTAGTTGTGTACTCTTCACCCAACCTTAACAGTCTTTATTACTACTTAAAGTACGTTGACGTTTGATTGACACGACCTAATAGATAATATTTATCTATTTGCTAATGACAGAGTGTAAATGGACAAGTGATGATAGTTAAATTGTGTATTAACCCTCAGTTCGTGTCGCTGGTTGTAGAGTATCTGTTTGGCAATATCACACCTCATTGGCGTCCAGGACAAGCAATGGTTGGTCAAAATTACGTTACATGACTATTTTCCGAAGGGTATAAATAGGAGCGCAATTCAACATTCGACAGATAGTTGTCAACATTTAGCGCCTCTATCAAATTTTTTCCACCAAATAAAAGGAACACTTCTCTGAGGTAGTTATAATTGACAACTTTATTGAATGATATTAAGAAGCATCAAGGTACTTATGACAATAAGGCAAGTCAATCAATTTTAATTTCTTTATTCTCAAAAACAGAATGGAATTTCATATATAGTAATACATTATGAATCAATTCAATTCAAACAAATTCAATTCACTACTATTCATTCAAGCTTAATATGAAAGTAATATTGTGCCACATAAGTAAGCAGCTATCTCCCGCCACACAAAGAAAATAGGGCTAACTTTCAAAAAATTAATCTGTTGGTCGTCCAGTTCTTCCTAAATAATTACATTAAGCTCATGAATACCAGCATATTATAGCATTTGCTTTTTGCATATGTTACACGCAATTAAGCACATGCATACATGTTTGAGTCATATTTCTATTATATAGAATCTTATCACATTTCATAGACACACCTAACAAGGTACTGACATTGAGCATTTGGCTAAATTTATTTGACATTTACACAAGTTTGCTCATCCTCCCCCAATCTGTTACAATATATGTACTAGTACAAAAGTAGAAACTACTACTAACATTTAAAAAATTTGCCACATTAATTTTGGCGTTTAACTGGTCGAAAAATATTAAATATATATGATAAACAATATTCGATCGCACTTCATTATAATAATATTGGTTGTAACATATGTTTCAACGACAAGCATAATTTTCGACTTGAACCACAACTTAAAGTATTGAACGTATTGAAATCTAAATTTACTGTGCAGAGAGAAATGACGTGATTTTTATAGTATGTTGTCGTCTATATTACGTTACCTTTGACCGATTATATTATCAGCATTGATCTGGAGAAGATTACATTTATTACGACATGGTTGCGAATTCTGTCACTTATTAAACAGCGTAAAATAAACATTCATATGGAATGCCAATTTCTAGGTTTACAGTTCAAGATAGAATATGATCTCGACGATAAATATGCAAGGCCATTGGTAATTTGTACCGATTTAGGATCAGCTGTAAATTGCATGCGGCACTAGTCTTTTGTTGCAAAACAACTGACGGAAACGGATTGTGACCTACTTGCCAAAGTTTACTCATAAACATAAATGCTCATTTGTTCCGTTTTAGTGATAAGTTTGTGGTATAAAAATGCACAAAAGTTTAAAGTCCAAATAAGCTATTATTTTATAGACAAGAAATCAATTGTTCACAATATTTCGATTTTAAGACCTGCACATGGGAATCTATAATTACAAGAATAACCGCACAAACGTATTCATTTTAACTGATAGTTGTCTTTATGGTTCATTGGCTGTTCAATTATAAAGTTGTCAAAAAGATTACTAGTTAAAAACTTTAAAACCATTTATTCGATTTTACAAGCAGCATAAAGATATGGCCTTTTACCTGATGCTCCATTTGGTTAGAGTCACATTTTTTCACACAGTACCTTCATGCAAACAGGGTAGCTTATAATATGTTGTGGAATTACACTGTGAAAGATTTGGGACAGCTCTCCAAACACTTTTTTGCATATTTACCTTCAGGGCTTCGGTAATGAAATTGGATCGAGCATAAACTGTCACCCTTTCTCATCCATCTAAGTAAAGCTTTGCATCTTGTTCATGAAACTCACGTGTTGCATAAAATAACGTAACTGTGCATTTATCATATAACATCACAGTTAAAGTTAGATATTTGTTCTTCTAACATGAACAGCTAGTAAAACTAAGCATAAGACAATCAATGCAGCACTTTAGTCCATATGGTGATAACTATGGACATACGCACACTCAAATTTATACACATGCAGACGGATACTAAATGAATTCCTATATAATATGCCCAATTTTTGACGTAGAACTGGAAACATGATTTGCGGTAGCTACTTTAGGGCACAAACTTTTAACTGATGGGTCAAGAGTATATATCTTTGCCTCTGAGTCATTTGGGAAGATATAGCATGAGCACTACGCGGTTTCCATACAGTATGGTAGCATAGCTGTCTATTGATGACAGGGAATTTGATTCTAATTGAAGCCGGATGGAATAGAGTCGTTTGTACAAAATATCACATCTTTTAGGAGATATTCTATTGACTTTAAAGAGTGTACCTATTTCAGCAAATAAATGCATGTTGCTATTATACGTGTGTCCTGTGTTCTTTAGCACGAGGAGATTCTTCGAGCAAAATCGGCAACGAATGCAGATGTTAAACGTCATAAGTACTTAGTGTTTCAAATAATGATTTAGTATCTATTATTTAGATGCACAAATATGACTTTTTAAAACACTAGTCCACTATTTGGATCAGGTGCTATAGTAAATTGTCTGTTCTTTTAATCATAGACTGCATGCTTCTAAGATGTCATCGCAATGTTTCTTCATACAAAACGCAGCTTTTGGTGACATATACACATGAAAAGGTTCATTTTGTTCAATATAAATATCCCCTTTTCTCATACTTTATGGAAATTTTGACCAAAACCAGATTTTTTCATATTATTGTGCTGTTTCTGCCTTCCACAGCATTAAATCATTTTTGGAAACTTATTGGAAATATAGTTCTCAACTTTGGTTGGAATTCCAAAAGGTCCAGACGTTTCAATTATTAATTTGTTTTCAGATTTAGTTTTAATTGATACATTAATTTGATACATTCAATATTGTACCAGTAATTCAGCAAAGTATTATTAATACAATCATTTTTGACCGTTTAAAATCAAAGATGAAAGCGTAGTAAAGAAAGAAGAATATGAATGAAATAAAAGATTATTTACCTGCATATTTTTACGTCATCTTCCACATTTTATGTTGTGTAGCCTACATTCGAAAACACTTATACACATAAAACCCATGCAATTTCAACGATTAATCAATCTCAACGGCCAGTTACAATACATGCAACAAAATCTTACGACTCTCCATACAAATAACTTCAAATATAATGATTGAGTTGTGTGTAATAAATGGGACATGGTTATGCACGAATTCACTATTACCCACCATTTGTGAGAAATTGTCTTTCGCTTTATTCAAATACATGATAGGTTGGTGGTCCGTTTAAAATTAAAAAAATCTCTTCCAAAATGATTCTTGTAAAATTTCCCTATCCACACTTTATTGACAAAATCTACTGTTGGATCACGGAAGGCTGCATCATTATCAATGTTAGCGTAAAGACGTTTAGTGACACCATATGCTGGCTTTGGTTTTGGACAGCATCACACTAATACATTATCAAAGCCATTTCCATTTTCTTCTTCCAGTAGTTCTAGATCTGGAGGTACCGATGCAATCTTCAGTAAAGAATACGTCCCACAGAATGTGTTCGCCTGCCCCCAGATCTTCCTTGATGCAACTAGTCATAATAATCGTAACTCGTCATGTAAGCAAGTGTTGTTGCATACTAGTATTGCAGATGGCAATTGTTTCTTTCAGACAAGTTCAGTAAACATCAACGACTTTTAAAGTAATTTTTGTTTCACCAGATTATCTAAATGGACATTTTATAAAGTTTGAAATCAATGTACTTTAAAACTTTTCCGACCTTGCATAGGCCATAATTTTGAGAGCGCTAATTATCCATCTATTTTGCAATCAATCGTCCATACCATTCATGATCATGTTGCCTACTCTAAATGCTGTGCTGATGGATACCGGATTTCGTGCTTGTCTGTAATCAAGAGTGGCTACGGTTTTGTTGACTTTGATACAGACTCGTCTAATTTCAGCTCTGTTTGGAAATCAAGGTGCCAAAAGTTTCCGTTCCACTGAATCCTCTCAGACAGTATCGTATTCTGGTGGGAAGTTCTCAAGCGAATCAACTGGAGGAGTCGGCTATCAAGGATTCGGTATTTCTCAGCATCAAGAACAGTCAACCTCAGGCGTGTAATACTTATATCCCCAATCAATACCGTGCTTTTTAATTTATAACGTCAAACTAATTGTAGTTATCGCGAGCCTTAACTGCAGTTGAGATACCATATTAGGTTATATAATTTTGCTTCCATTTCCGATTACAAAACGAACAGGACAGAACCAAATCTTCTAGAGTATTATGTCCCACCGTGTCTGAATTATACTTTTTGTGGTAATGCGCTTTAATAAAATGTAATCTAAGTTGCGGTTATATCTGAAGCCAATAACTTAAGACTAGACACATTTGTGTTTTTAGTCCCTTGTTGGTTCCATTATTATCTGTAATTGGATTTGGTTACTGAGTTATAATTAGTGTAGTGGTATATTTGTATGAGAAAATGTTATTCATATTTTAGCATTCTTTTTTGCTGATGACGTAGCTAATCGCGCCGATACAACAATAGCATTACAACAGACAAATGAAATAGAATGCTTTTCTGATACCACTTAAATGTTTACTTGGATAAGAAAAAATTAATTTTAATTCGCAATGGAGTAACCTCCGGGACTCTTAAACAATTTGGATGATTTAGAGAAAGCCTTTAAAATGTGTATTAATGTTAATAAAGTTAAACGTTTAAACGTACGTCGTAGTTCTGAAAGTTGGGGACAGAATTTATTGAAAGTGTTTCAAGTCTCTTAAGTAGACACTATGACAGTATCTCACGTAATGCAAATCATTGCGTTGCCATTAGATAATATAACAGAATACCATTTAATGTTATATATTATCCATGATGGGTTCAATAACGGTTAAAACGTTTATATGTGGATAGGACCAGATACCTAGCATAATGTTTAGAATTGACAATATGCACGATATTCTACTTCTACTATTATTAATTTATTGTTTCTTGAGAGCATACAGGATATATTACTTTTAATAATCCTTGATTTCATTAACAAAGCATGAATATACTCCAGAAATATAATTTGAATTTCCCGAATTTAGTTTAAGAGACAAAGGGACCGCTTTCCATTGATTGTAAGGGAATAATTAATCTAATCTCGATTAAATTGATTTGAGTAATTTTGAGTAACTTCATTAGTATCTATAACCGAACTGGATTAATTTAAAATTTTTAGTAACTGAACAGGTGGGTACAACTTCATCAATGTCGTCAATCGAGCTACTATCAGCAAGCATGTCTGTTGATGATGCTGACCAATCAAACAACAATAACCCTGCAACAGAGTCATTCGACATGACAGTACTGAGACATTTGACAGAAGATGAGAATTCTCAGATTCCAAAGCAGCAAGCCGATGGATATTATGAGCAGGTGGACACCACGACCAATACCACTACCACTCAAGGAACAAATGGTTTAGGTTCTGGTTTCGCACAGCCCGTCTTCGGACTGGCAGCTACACCAAATCAACATGCTAGGTCAGATATCAAACTATGAAATCATTTATTGTTTTGAGAATCCGTTAATGAAGCTCCAGAATAAAAATAATTATTTTTCCAGGGATAGTACACAAATTCATTTATAATCAACCAATTGCAAAAGAGCGTTTTTGTGTTTTAGATAATTGCAAACATGAAAACAATATCATTGCTACGACCAAATAAGTTGTGAGTTGACAGCAGACAGACATTATAGTTACAAACATGCTTGTCAAATGAGCACTAATTGTTACTTCCAACTGTGAGATGGTCCATTTATATTATTACATTTTAAACGTGTTGGACATATTGACGAACAACTTGTGAGCAAAAGTTTGAAACAATACCTTAGACAAAAATATGAATTTTGGTAATGGGAATTGTTATATATATATATATATATATATATATATATATATTTATATATATATATATAGATATATATATGTGTGTGTGTGTGTGTGTGTGTGTGTGTGTGTGTGTATTTATGTGTCTGTAAATGAATTACTTGTTTGTTGGTTTTAATGTTTGTTTTTGTTTCGTTAAATGTTTTTGTAATTATCATTTTGCCTACTTGATTTGATATTATTTGAGAGGTTCAATTCCGAACTATTTTACCTGATAAACAGCCAGTAGTTGGGAACAATAATTTCTGACCTTGATTGAAGACCAGTGTTAGATCTGAATAAACAACTTTCTATATTTATTCAAGGAGCAAGATTCATTTAGTGGAATCAATGCATTACCTGTATTACGTGGGACATGTGTCTATTATTACAAACTTTTAGATTTCCCAATGGCACGAAATTTTGACCACTATCCTGGAATCTGTTTTGCGTTTTATATAGTCTCCTATCTCGTTGCCATAAAGATCAGTTCAGTTGTGTTTTAAGCCTTTGAAACTCAAAGGGGTTTTGTTGTGAACAGTTTGAGCTGAACCTTTTTATTCTCTGGATTTGGCAATTATCACCATAAAAAATCCTAGCACTCATCAGAATTCTTGGACAAAGGTATTTATTTAAAATTATTAGGAAGTCTTTACTGGAATATCATTTTTTGTGATTTAAGAAAGAACTATTTATACATCAGGACAAAGGAGATATCGAAGACGTCATTGTCTTCCATCTTGGAATATCATCGGGATTTGAACCGTGATTGATTGAGAATTTTTCATTGATAGGACTTTTATTTTTTTTAATTCTTGGATTAATTTCGGATTTGATTCGTAAACCGAAAGTCATGTTTCTTAATTTCACCTTGTTCGGAAGGGAAATAAATTATTTTGTTAAATATTACAAAGTTTTGTCGTATTCACTCTTGTCCTGTTACTTTTGTATGTGCCTAGACACCTAAGAACATATAATAAATGATGGGATTGAAATGACATACCATTTCATTCGTGTTTCAATTTCGTGTCATTATATAGATCTATATTATATGCAATTGTTTCGTAATAATAGTATCTGTAAAAGCCATTTAAATTCTGACATTTATAATGCTAATATCCCTAATAGCAAATTAATCGGTCTGTATTATCATGTGATGAAACATCAAGTGGTCCAACAAGGACACAAGGTCGTATAATGGAGGTCACGTGTCTCATGAAGAAGCCGACCAACCTGATCAGCTAGTGCGGGCTAATTCACATTGCTTAAAGTTATATTTTGTGGTCATGATAATTGTGGTGCTTTATTCGATGATGTCATCATCTACAATGACACTTGGAAAGACCATTTAGCTACAATTCGGAAATTCTTTAACATACTCACCAATGCATGTTTGACAATTAATTTATCCAAACGTGAGTTCTGCCGTGCTTATGCAATATTTCTAAGACATATTGTGGGACATGGACAAGTTGAACCTATGGATGCTAATGTCAAGGCTATCTCTGAATTCCATATGACTGTCAGTTAACTGATGCGAGTTTTGGGTATGGCTGGATACTCTCGTGAGTTTTGTTTCAATTTGTCTATAATTGCTGTGCTCCTGACAAAATTATTGAGAGAGAAAACCAATTTTGATTGGACGGAAAAATATCAGCTATCTTTACGTAAGTTAAAGACCATATTTAAGAGCGCACAAGTTCGTACAGCTCCAAATTTCAGTCATTCCTTTAAACTGTATGTTGATGCAAGTGATGTTGGAGTGGAGCAGTATTGATTGAAGAAGATACAAATGGTGTTGATCATCCAGTGTGCTATTTGTCTATTAAATAATCTCCAATGAAATTATTCAACAATCGAGAAGGAATGTTTGGCTTCGATATTGGCATTACAACATTTTGAAGTTTATATTGGTTCAGCTCCTACTCCGATGATAGTGTTTAGTGATCACACCACCCTTACTTTCATTGACAAGATGAAATACAAAAATCAACGATTCCTAAGGTAGAGTTTATTGTTACTGGAATAAAATATTGACATCAGGCATATCAAGGGAAAAGACAATTTAATACCAGATGAATTTCCCCGTGTATAGAAATATTATTTAATGTACACTTGGTAATACTTACGTGATCTTTGTATGCAATTTTTGGTTGCCTCAAATAATTAATAGATGGTAAAAAAAATATTTATTATAAAAATCTTTCTTTTTCTTTTAATGGGAAGCGTTTTGTATATGTAATATAATCACTTGTTTCTTTGTTTAAAGTCATTTAACTTTATATTGTGTTCCATTATATGTTATGGCAATGAAATCTCCGTGTACTGGATTTGATACTTATTTCAGAAAGTCTTTTCAGTTCTTTTTGACATGATAGACAACCTGTATCTCTAACAATGCATGCCTTCTCTGACCTTGATTTAGAAATAAGAATGAGTTCTAGCAAACAACTATTTTGTATTTTACCCGAGTAAGTCTCATTGATTTTATTTAAAGTCATTCATTGCGTACGTGATAAACGGCATGCAATGCTTCTGATTTGCTCTGGGAAAATGACCACGTGACCCTCATACGTGAATTTGTTTTATGTCTTAACTTACTGCATAACATTTTCATAAGTAACCAGTTGTGCTTTAAACATTTGAAGCTCAAGTTTGTTTTCTTGGGACCAGTCTGAATTAAATTTCAGTTTGTTATAATCAGTAATTTATTTCTCTGAAATATGTAAAGTGTTCATTACAGAATTATTTAACACAGAAATTTATTGAAAATTATTCGGATTTGGTTCGTAAACTGTAAGTCTTTTCGTCTCATTTTTAACTTGTTTGTCTTGAGAAATAAATTATTTTGTTAGAATTTACAAAAATGTTTGTCTTCACTCTTTTCTTGTTACTTTTGAACAAGCCTAGACACATAACAACATACAGTATCAATGACACAAGATACAATTTATTGTCACAATGGGGAGGGAGACTTGTGTTTTGCTTACAAAAATAAGTCTGTTTAGTTCACATATCAGTTGAATCCAAACATTCTGGTTTGCCAGTTATACAGGACACAGTTTATACAATAATATTTTCAAGTCAGGTTGCTGATATAATGCATGTTTATATAGCTACTCAATCAAACGTTCTGATTGTCTGATGCCTGACTAATTTTACCAAATATGTCGAAATTAAATTTCTTGAATCAGTCTCACATTACAACATTGTGCAATTTTTTGCAAGATCATTTGCCAAGACAAATTGAATGATATTTACACATATAATGAAAGAAAATATGGAAATTCCGTGGCAGAAAGCGACTTAATTGTTTTCAATATGTTGAACAAAATCACGTGACATTTCAGAATCAAATATCTATCCAGACAAAACAGTAACATAAATATTATTTTTCATTTGTTTTTAACTGAAGTCAACAGACAAATTTATCACATTTTGGCACCGGCATACTATTATGTTTTTGTTTTCTAATTGCGCGGGATAATTAATGCAGTAGCAATGGCATTTTTGGAGAAGGGACATCATTACATTTATATGCAAGGAATACAAATAGCCTTGACGCATTAGTGATCATAATATCTATTTTTTTATTCAGTTTTACCAGTGGCAGCATTCCTAAATTTGACACTTTAGCACTAAATGCGCCGTCATTTGGTGATCTAGCCCCATGTGGTGGACCAGCATTTGGCAATGCCACAAGCTTTGCTACTTTACCGTTTGGAACGTCTAACATGTCCAGTAGAGCATCTGGATCTAACTTCCGTAGTGGTATGCATGCATCTAGTACTTCTCTCTGCGTAGGTCAAAGTTCATAATTGTTCCCTTTTATGTTTCTTACATGAAACAAAGAATACTTTTTGTCCAGCTGATAATCATACTCAGGCTAAAATATTTTCAAGCAAGATGAAAGGTCATTTGTCGTACTGACTATGGATAAAACGTACTTCAAACTGTTCCGGTAAAACCTGTTTATTTGGCTAGACAGGACTAATATCACTCGTACACTAAAACAAACAATTGAACAATTGAAAAGATAAATCTTAGTTTTATTATTGCACAATCGTTATTCATGCGGTATTAATATTGATAGATTTCATGGTTTATGCACACAACAAATTTATGGACACAACGACCAAGTAATTCACTTCAACGAAATAAATATTGTACAGTTCCAAACTCTAATAATTTAGCCACAGACGAAAATGCCATTAGTTGCGTCTTTTGTTATTTACATGACAGCACTCCAAACGCTTTCATGATGTCTTAACATTTAGAGAAAAAATTGGACTGCCTGCTTCACGTTTTGCTTTGTTCTGGTTTTCGAAATCTTAGTTCATCTTCTAATTAATCTGAGTATATATTTTAACTTGGTCATTTGATGCATCTAGCCATTAAATATTGTTTCGTCATTAGCTGCCTTTGGTTAAGAAATATCTCCATCATTTTGCATGTCTATTAAAGATGCAGACCGGTTCACTAACAACAGAAGAGTAGATGCAACGAACAAGACTATATCAAGCATTTTAATAAACGATGGGAATTATCAGAATCTAAATCACTCCGGGGACGAAAGTCATGGACATGAAATTTCCACGAACATTACTACCATCAAACATGGGAGCACTAACTTTGAGTCCACATCTGGAACACCTACTGACGTTTGTCGATCTAGAAATACTGCACCCTCCAAAACGGATTCAAGGTCTGATATCATATTTTTAGCCAATTTATTTTTACGGATATGAATCATCATAGTTTCGTATAGAAATATATATTATTGTATTCATTGGATACAAAAACAAATGGCTTGATTGCCCAAACGCATGGGTAAGTGCATGTTGTGAGTTTTCAATTCACATGTAACAAGCGCGACCGCATCATATTTGCTGCAACTAAAAGAAATATTGTGATAGACCTAAGAGCTCGAAATCTTTAATATGAAGGATGGTAAGAATGGTTTTCGGTCATTAATTTAATATTGCACATGCCAATTAATGTATATATAAACTACTGAAAGAATAACTTTGAACATTGTATGCAACATAAATGTACGGATCGCGACTTACCAGGATATCTGTATTAAATTATTCATGCTGTACGTCAAGTGTGATCGCCGGTCATGTGGTAACAAATGTCATCGAGTTCAACCTCTGAAATCGATAAGTACTCACGACGTCTTCTAGAATTTTACTTTATATGCATTTGTCACATCCAGATATATTTGTATCACACTTAAATTTCCATCCAAATCGTCATTTGAATAACACTAAGCTTGACGACTGCAACAGCTGATATGACGAAAATATGTCTGCAGGCATGATGGCAGACACTAGGTCACATGACCAATTGCACACAGTAAATTTGTCAAGTTCACACTTTTAATTAAATTTCACTTGCTCATTTTAAATTCTGCACTTTTTGTATCCAAATGTAAGTATGTTTTGAACTGTTAATAGTGTATTCTTCATTTCAATATGTTGGTCAATATATTTTATATTTTCGATATTATAAATATTCATTGGTAGTTGTGTACTCTTCACCCAACCTTAACAGTCTTTATTACTACTTAAAGTACGTTGACGTTTGATTGACACGACCTAATAGATAATATTTATCTATTTGCTAATGACAGAGTGTAAATGGACAAGTGATGATAGTTAAATTGTGTATTAACCCTCAGTTCGTGTCGCTGGTTGTAGAGTATCTGTTTGGCAATATCACACCTCATTGGCGTCCAGGACAAGCAATGGTTGGTCAAAATTACGTTACATGACTATTTTCCGAAGGGTATAAATAGGAGCGCAATTCAACATTCGACAGATAGTTGTCAACATTTAGCGCCTCTATCAAAATTTTTCCACCAAATAAAAGGAACACTTCTCTGAGGTAGTTATAATTGACAACTTTATTGAATGATATTAAGAAGCATCAAGGTACTTATGACAATAAGGCAAGTCAATCAATTTTAATTTCTTTATTCTCAAAAACAGAATGGAATTTCATATATAGTAATACATTATGAATCAATTCAATTCAAACAAATTCAATTCACTACTATTCATTCAAGCTTAATATGAAAGTAATATTGTGCCACATAAGTAAGCAGCTATCTCCCGCCACACAAAGAAAATAGGGCTAACTTTCAAAAAAATTAATCTGTTGGTCGTCCAGTTCTTCCTAAATAATTACATTAAGCTCATGAATACCAGCATATTATAGCATTTGCTTTTTGCATATGTTACACGCAATTAAGCACATGCATACATGTTTGAGTCATATTTCTATTATATAGAATCTTATCACATTTCATAGACACACCTAACAAGGTACTGACATTGAGCATTTGGCTAAATTTATTTGACATTTACACAAGTTTGCTCATCCTCGCCCAATCTGTTACAATATATGTACTAGTACAAAAGTAGAAACTACTACTAACATTTAAAAAATTTGCCACATTAATTTTGGCGTTTAACTGGTCGAAAAATATTAAATATATATGATAAACAATATTCGATCGCACTTCATTATAATAATATTGGTTGTAACATATGTTTCAACGACAAGCATAATTTTCGACTTGAACCACACCTTAAAGTATTGAACGTATTGAAATCTAAATTTACTGTGCAGAGAGAAATGACGTGATTTTTATAGTATGTTGTCGTCTATATTACGTTACCTTTAACCGATTATATTATCAGCATTGATCTGGAGAAGATTACATTTATTACGACATGGTTGCGAATTCTGTCACTTATTAAACAGCGTAAAATAAACATTCATATGGAATGCCAATTTCTAGGTTTACAGTTCAAGATAGAATATGATCTCGACGATAAATATGCAAGGCCATTGGTAATTTGTACCGATTTAGGATCAGCTGTAAATTGCATGCGGCACTAGTCTTTTGTTGCAAAACAACTGACGGAAACGGATTGTGACCTACTTGCCAAAGTTTACTCATAAACATAAATGCTCATTTGTTCCGTTTTAGTGATAAGTTTGTGGTATAAAAATGCACAAAAGTTTAAAGTCCAAATAAGCTATTATTTTATAGACAAGAAATCAATTGTTCACAATATTTCGATTTTAAGACCTGCACATGGGAATATATAATTGCAAGACTAACCGCACAAACGTATTCATTTTAACTGATAGTTGTCTTTATGGTTCATTGGCTGTTCAATTATAAAGTTGTCAAAAAGATTACTAGTTAAAAACTTTAAAACCATTTATTCGATTTTACAAGCAGCATAAAGATATGGCCTTTTACCTGATGCTCCATTTGGTTAGAGTCACATTTTTTCACACAGTACCTTCATGCAAACAGGGTAGCTTATAATATGTTGTGGAATTACACTGTGAAAGATTTGGGACAGCTCTCCAAACACTTTTTTGCATATTCACCTTCAGGGCTTCGGTAATGAAATTGGATCGAGCATAAACTGTCACCCTTTCTCATCCATCTAAGTAAAGCTTTGCATCTTGTTCATGAAACTCACGTGTTGCATAAAATAACGTAACTGTGCATTTATCATATAACATCACAGTTAAAGTTAGATATTTGTTCTTCTAACATGAACAGCTAGTAAAACTAAGCATAAGACAATCAATGCAGCACTTTGGTCCATATGGTGATAACTATGGACATACGCACACTCAAATTTATACACATGCAGACGGATACTAAATGAATTCCTATATAATATGCCCAATTTTTGACGTAGAACTGGAAACATGATTTGCGGTAGCTACTTTAGGGCACAAACTTTTAACTGATGGGTCAAGAGTATATATCTTTGCCTCTGAGTCATTTGGGAAGATATAGCATGAGCACTACGCGGTTTCCATACAGTATGGTAGCATAGCTGTCTATTGATGACAGGGAATTTGATTCTAATTGAAGCCGGATGGAATAGAGTCGTTTGTACAAAATATCACATCTTTTAGGAGATATTCTATTGTTTTTAAAGAGTGTACCTATTTCAGCAAATAAATGCATATTGCTATTATACGTGTGTCCTGTGTTCTTTAGCACGAGGAGATTCTTCGAGCAAAATCGGCAACGAATGCAGATGTTAAACGTCATAAGTACTTAGTGTTTCAAATAATGATTTAGTATCTATTATTTAGATGCACAAATATGACTTTTTAAAACACTAGTCCACTATTTGGATCAGGTGCTATAGTAAATTGTCTGTTCTTTTAATCATAGACTGCATGCTTCTAAGATGTCATCGCAATGTTTCTTCATACAAAACGCAGCTTTTGGTGACATATACACATGAAAAGGTTCATTTTGTTCAATATAAATATCCCCTTTTCTCATACTTTATGGAAATTTTGACCAAAACCAGTTTTTTTTCATATTATTGTGCTGTTTGTGCCTTCCACAACATTAAATCATTTTTGGAAACTTATTGGAAATATAGTTCTCAACTTTGGTTGGAATTCCAAAAGGTCCAGACTTTTCAATTATTAATTTGTTTTCAGATTTAGTTTTAATTGATACATTAATTTGATACATTCAATATTGTACCAGTAATTCAGCAAAGAATTATTAATACAATCATTGTTGACCATTTGAAATCAAAGATGAAAGCGTAGTAAAGAAAGAAAAATATGAATGAAATAAAAGATTATTTACCTGGATATTTTTACGTCATCTTCCACATTTTATGTTGTGTAGCCTACATTCGAAAACACTTATACACATAAAACCCATGCAATTTCAACGATTAATCAATCTCAACGGCCAGTTACAATACATGCAACAAAATCGTACGACTCTCCATACAAATAATTTCAAATATAATGTTTGAGTTGTGTGTAGTAAATGAGACATGGTTATGCACGAATTCACTATTACCCACCATTTGTGAGAAATTGTCTTTCGCTTTATTCAAATACATGATAGGTTGGTGGTCCGTTTCAAATTAAAAAATTTCTTCCAAAATGATTCTTGTAAAATTTCCCTATCCACACTTTATTGACAAAATCTCCTGTTAGTTCATGGAAGGCTGCATCATTATCAATGTTAGCGTAAAGACGTTTAGTGACACCATATGCTGGCTTTGGTTTTGGACAGCATCACACTAATACATTATCAAAGCCATTTCCATTTTCTTCTTCCAGTAGTTCTAGATCTGGAGGTACCGATGCAATCTTCAGTAAAGAATACGTCCCACAGAATGTGTTCGCCTGCCCCCAGATCTTCCTTGATGCAACTAGTCATAATAATCGTAACTCGTCATGTAAGCAAGTGTTGTTGCATACTAGTATTGCAGATGGCAATTGTTTCTTTCAGACAAGTTCAGTAAACATCAACGACTTTTAAAGTAATTTTTGTTTCACCAGATTATCTAAATGGACATTTTATAAAGTTTGAAATCAATGTACTTTAAAACTTTTCCGACTTTGCATAGGCCATAATTTTGAGACTCTCGCTAATTATCCATCTATTTTGCAATCAATCGTCCATACCATTCATGATCATGTTGCCTACTCTAAATGCTGTGCTGATGGATACCGGATTTCGTGCTTGTCTGTAATCAAGAGTGGCTACGGTTTTGTTGACTTTGATACAGACTCGTCTAATTTCAGCTCTGTTTGGAAATCAAGGTGCTAAAAGTTTCCGTTCCACTGAATCCTCTCAGACAGTATCGTATTCTGGTGGGAAATTCTCAAGCGAATCAACTGGAGGAGTCGGCTATCAAGGATTCGGTATTTCTCAGCATCAAGAACAGTCAACCTCAGGCGTGTAATACTTATATCCCCAATCAATACCGTGCTTTTTAATTTATAACGTCAAACTAATTGTAGTTATCGCGAGCCTTAACTGCAGTTGAGATACCATATTAAGTTATATAATTTTGCTTCTATTTCCGATTACAAAACAAACAGGACAGAACCAAATCTTCTAGAGTATTATGTCCCACCGTGTCTGGTTTATACTTTTTGTGGTAATGCGCTTTAATAAAATGTAATCTAAGTTGCTGTTATATCTAAAGCCAATAACTTAGGACTAGACACATTTGTGTTTTTAGTCCTTTGTTGGTTCCATTATTATCTGTAATTGGATCTGGTTACTGAGTTATAATTAGTGTAGTGGTATATTTGTATGAGAAAATGTTATTCATATTTTAGCATTCTTTTTTTGCTGATGACGTAGCTAATCGCGCCGATACAACGATAGCATTACAACAGACAAATGAAATAGAATGCTTTTCTGATACCAATTAAATGTTTACTTGGATAAGAAAAAATTAATTTTAATTCGCAATGGAGTAACTTCAGAGACTCTTAAAAAATGTGGATGCTTTAGAGGAAGCCTTTAAAATGTGTATTAATGTTAATAAAGTTAATAAAGTTAAACGTACGTCGTAGTTCTGAAAGTTGGGAACAGAATATATTGAAAGTGTTTCAAGTCTCTTTTGTAGATACTATGTTAGTATCTCACGAAATACAAATCATTGCGTTGCCATTAGATAATATAACAGAACACAATTTAATGTTATATATTATCTATGATGGGTTCAATAACGGTAAAAATATTTACATGTGGATAGGACCAGATACCTAGCATAATGTTTAGAATTGACAATATGCACGATATTCTACTTCTACTATTATTAATTTATTGTTTCTTGAGAGCATACAGGATATACTATTTTAAATAATCCTTAATTTCATTAACAAAGCATGAATATACTCCAGAAATATAATTTGTATTTCCCGAATTTAGTTTAAGAGACAAAGGGATCACTTTCCATTGATTGTAAGGGAATAATTAATCTAATTTCGATTAAATTGATTTGAGTAATTTTGAGTAACTTCATTAATAACTATAATCTAAATGGATTAATTTAAAATTTTTAGTAACTGGACAGGTGGGTACAACTTCATCAATATCGTCAATCGAGCTACTATCAGCAAGCATGTCTGTTGATGATGTTGACCAATCAAGCAACAATAACCCTGCAACAGAGTCATTCGACATGACAGTACTGAGACATTTGACAGAAGATGAGAATTCTCAGATTCCAAAGCAGCAAGCCGATGGATATTATGAGCAGGTGGACACCACGACCAATACCACTACCATTCAAGGAGCAAATGGTTTAGGTTCTGGTTTTGCACAGCCCGTCTTCGGACTGGCAGCTACACCAAATCCACACGCTAGGTCAGATATCAAACTATAAAATCATTTATTGTTTTGAGAATCAGTTATTGAGAATCCAGAATAAAAATAATTATATTTCCAGAGATAGTACACAAATTCATTTATAATCAACCAATTGGAAAGGACGTTTTATTGTGTTTTAGATATTTGCACGTTGGTTCTTCAGTCTGCGTAGAATGCTGCAAACATGAAAACAATATCATTGCTACCACCAAATAAATTGTGAGTTGACAGCAGGCAGATATAGGTACAAACATGGTTATCAAATGAGCACTAAGTGTTAGTCCCAACTGTGAGATGGTCCATTTATATTAATACATTTTCACTAACAAATTTGTAAAAATACCTTAGACAATAATATGAATTTAGGTATTGGGCATTGTTATCTATCTCTCTCTCTCTCTTTCTCTCTCTCTTTATATATATATATATATATATATATATATATATATATATATATATATATATATATATATATATATATATATATATATATATATATGTGTGTGTGTGTGTGTGTTTGTATGTATGTGTTTGTATGTGTAATTGAATTACTTGTTTATTGGTTTTAATGTTATTTTTTCGTTACACATTATTGTAATTATCATTTTGCCTACTTGATTTGATATTATTTAAAAGGTTCAATTACGAACTATTTTACCTGATAAACATCCCGTAGCTGGAAGCAATCGTTTCGGACATTGATTGAAGACCAGTGTTAGATCTGAATAAACAACTTTTTATATTTATTCAATGAGTTAGATTCATTTAGTGGAATCAATACCTTACATGTATTATGTGGGACATGTTTCCATTATTACAAACTTTTGATTTTCCCAATGGGATGAAATTTACACCACTATCCTGGAATCTGTTTTGCATTTTAGATAGTCTTCTAACTCACGTTGTCATAAAGATCAGTTCAGTTGCTTTAAACCTTTGAAGCTCAAAGGTATTTTGTTTCGAACAGTTTGAGTTGAACCTTTTTATTCTCTGGATTTGGGAATTATTTCCATGTAAAATATTAGTACCCATCAGAATTCTTGGACAAAGTCATTTATTTAAAATTATTAGGAATTTTTTTACTGGAATATCATTTTTTGTGATTTTAGAAAGAACTATTTAGACATCAGGAGAAAGCAGGTATCGAAGATGTCTTTGTCGTCCATCTTGGAATTTCATCGTGATTCGAAGCGTGATTAATTGAGGATTTTTCATTGATAGAACTTTTATTTTTTATTTCTTGAAATTATTTCGGAATTGATTCGTAAACCGAAAGTCCTGTGTCTTAGTTTTACCTTTTCCGGAAGGGAAATAATTTTTTTTTAAATATTACAAAGCTTTGTCGTATTCACTCTTTTCCTGTTACTTTTGTATGAGTCTATTTTGTGTTATTATGTAGATCTATATTATATGCAATTGTTTCGTAATAATAGTATCTGTAAAAGCCATTTAAATTCTGACATTTATAATGCTAATATCCCTAACAGCAAATGAATCGGTCTGTACTGTAATGTGATATAACATCAAATGGTCCAACAAGGACACAAGGTCGTATAATGGAGATCACGGGTCTCATGAAAAAGCCAACCAACCCGATGAGCTAGAGTAAACTACGTCAGACTTTTTTTTATTGTAAAATGATTAAGACATGTAGAATGATTCATTCAAGCCTTATATTGCAGTGAGTGTTTGCATGATATATAAATAATTATTAAGCGGGATCATGCATTCTTAATAGTATTACTGGATACGTAAGAAATATTGGGAAGATTGATTGATTTATTTAAGTTTAACAATTCTTTGGAATTTTTCTGCTATCACTTTTGTTTAAAGACTATTTTAAAATGTAATATCTGTACATAATTGTTAGGAAACATTTGGAGTTATATCATAGTGATTATTTGCATCATTGATACATCCGTACAATATAGTCATCATTCAGAATACCTTAGAGATTTACTCGGATTGGTATTAACTATTGGAATTGATAAACCTTTTAGGTTATTTTGAATTCATTTACCATATTCAAGGTTATGTTTAATTCTTTCACTTTGTATACTAGGGAAATAAATTTATATTTTCAATTATGTAAAGTGAGTTTATTATCTTTCTTTCTTGTTACATTAAGACTCATAAGTCGAGACACTACGCTCATTTGTTTCTTGTTGGATTTAAACTTTTCTGACCAAGTCATGTAAGTAAATTTGAAAAGTCACGCAATATTTTTTAAAAGTTCGGTACTTGATTATTGTTAAATCTTAATGGAATCAATTCTTTTTTACTACACTTTTAGACAAGTAGACAAACACCAATAAAGAGGACAAATGAACATTGAGGGTTATAGTACAATTTGGACACATTACCAGTTAGCAATTGTTGCAATCCTTTCACTTGTTTTCTTTTTTGGACGTTTTGTACACGAATCTTGTTATTATGATTTAACACAACACACTTGCTACATATTATTTAAATATTTTAATAGGCATATAATATTACTATTTATATGATACGATTGGATTTTGAGACACGTTTTAATTTTATTTGGTAAATTTGAGAATACATTTGGAGATTAAATTTTAATAATAGTAGGCAAAGAAATTGGAAAGTGTGTGCTAATTCACATTGTATAAAGTTATATTTTACTGCAAATGTATCAAAGTATAACGTGTTTTCGAATTTTGTAGTTTGGAGCTAATATGTTTCTGAATAACAAATTTAGTTTATTTGGTTGTTTTTGTCTTTGTTCGGTTCAAGATGTAAGCGTCCTGGCAAATCTTTGGGATAAAGATCCAACTTATCAGTTTTTATAGCTTAATCCTTTTAGATCACACGTACAACTAGCAGTGGTCTGCCAAAGATACCGAATACAAATTGAATGACAGCCGGACCTAATATAGCTTTTTACAGCTATTGTAGCAATATTTGTCCAGTTGTGTTGCACATGCAAAATATTTTTTTCAACTGATCAATTAAACTGTATGCTTATCCTATGTATGCCTAAATTTAGTAAACGTACACTAATATAAACGGTCATTGTATTTAATTGCAGTAACTTTAAATACCACTGAGGCAGGGGTGATCATAATATATGCAATTCCTTATTTTTCTGCTGTAGCAGCATGCCTGGATTTGAAAGTCTAGTTCAAGCTTCTAATTTGCAATCTAGTGAATCAACATTTGGTAGTATATCAAGCTTTGCAACGACAACATTTGGAACATTGGGATCGGAAAACCTTGGAGGTACGCATGCGGAGAGCGCTGGTTTCTTTACTAAAGCTCAGTTTATATTTTTACCCTTTTCGTTTACTTAAATGCTATGAAACGAGATTGTTGTTGTTTCCTTACATCTGTCCAGTTGATAAACATTCTCAAACGAAAGAGTATATATGAGATATGAAATCACTTTTTCGTTCTGACTGGAGAAAAAAAGACTTCAAACAGGTTAGGCACACCCAGTTGGTTTAGATCAATAGGACTAATCTTACACATTTATAACGCCAAACTGGTAGGAGGGACAGTCTTGTCCTTACATCCTGTTAATGGAGTATGAATTTTTGTAGATTTCGTGATTTATGCAAACCATAAATTTAAGGAGCCACGAACAGTTAATTACATTTTGTATAGAAAATGTGACCAATCCCAATATCAAAAACTTAACTGCAGACAACAATTTAATGTTTGTTTCTTTTTATTATACAATTTATATTTGAAAACTCTTTAATTCTGAGACTAATAGCTTTTCTTGGTTTATACCTTATTAACACGAATAAGCAAAACCAACAAGTACGTAGATGACTATCATGTTTGTTTAATTATGTTTGGTTCCTGTTTGGTATTAGTGGGCCTTGTCAGAACAAAGTGTCATCAAAATAAAGCAAAAACCACCCGTGGTTAGCAAAATGTTATTATGCATGTTTGTCTACAAATATTAGCGGTCTTACAAGCCTTTCACACAATTAAAGCAACATTTAAAATCCCTACAACTCTTTGAATATTTGGGACTTATACCTACTTGTAAGCAATATGAACGTGTGTTTTCCAGACATCTGGTTGTTCAAAACTTCGACGTGGCAGACGAAAGCATGTTTTATGCTAAGGCTGAATATGTCATTTCAGTGATCAAACGTATTCTACCAGTTAGTTTAAAGGTAACTGCGTACCGACTACAAAAATATGTCATTAGACGACTCATATCGATTGCCCATTTCCTTATGAGCTTAGTAGTATGGCCATATTATGTGAGATTATCGTTCTTTTTTCATTTTCATAATGCTTTTATTTCATTTCAGGTTCAGGAGGTGGCACATTTGGGTATGACATGTCTTTTGTACACTTCTGGTATTTTGCCTTCAATATTAAAAAGACAAAATATAATCAAGATAGCATCAAAATAGCTTTAGAATTACGTCACTAATGGTTCAAACCTGGAACGAATGTAATCTAGTATACTCTTTAGAATATTGAAAGTACAGTTAAATATATCTTACAATATTTAGCACTTTCAAAATGCCCTATCTTATATTTTAAATATCATTCATACAGTATTTTTAATTCTGATCCCATATTTTATATAAACGTGATATCCGATGCATGTACATGATGCTGAAATCATGCAGTTAAACTGTGCGTCAGCTTAGTTTACAGAAATTCACAATTTCACATTCGAGATTGGTTTTTCATTAGTTGAATGTGAGTGTATTCACAACAGAAAAGTTTCAACTTTAAATTACTAACGCCTCAGGTAAGTCAAAATTAAAGGACTTTATACGATTGTCTAATTAATCGGACTGACATTTATTATATTGTTTGTTTATATTTGCTTATATTGCTTTTATTTCGATAATTCTCTCCGCTTATATAGAATTACTACCACCACCATCCGTTACCCATGTGGAATATATGTCCAACATCAAAAAATGTAAACCCAAATATGCACTAGAAATCCTCAATATAATGACATCATCTGCAGACACGCTATGCAGCATCGGTTACGAAACCGTTGTACAGTCAGTTGCACATTGTGCTGGGTAAATATTATAGTTGTCAACTTAGAATGGTCGTGATTTTTCGTTTACTTGTAAGTTATCGGGGAGTACCAATTTCCGAAGAGTTAGGGTTTGAAACAAAAGACATTTAAGAACAAGTAAAACGAAATGATCCTTCAATTAACAATTTTAATTTGATCCATGTATGTACTAATAAACAAGCCACTTTTCAGAAGCAACGTAGCACCAAGAAAACGGAATGAATTCATAGGATTTGAACAATCTAATGCGCAGTCAGTTTCCTAGGTAATTAGGAAAGGAAAATATTATAAACTATTGTGTAACTTCAGTCCTTTCTATTTCAGAAGTGGACCATCATTCACGGCTTACAGATCCTGAAATTAGAATTCTTCTATTCTTCTAGGCCATTTTTCTTACCACAAAAAGGAGTAAAATGGAAAGTAGATTTAGTGAACTGATTTTATTGACGCTTATATATAATTTTGTATTTTTTGCACATCACAAACAGCATCGTATCCTGGTGACTTTTATAAACAAACAATAAACAACAATTGATCATAAAAAATTTTGATTATAATTGGTTTATGTTTATGTCTTCCGTGCAGACCTCTATATTATAGTCAAAATTATAGAAAAGAAACTGGACTAAAAGTGCAAATTTCAACATTGTTCCCTAACAATTATAAGCACATAAGTCAGAAACAAATTCGATAAGATTATTTTTAAATGTTTGATTTAAGAAATCTTTGACATGTTACAGTAGCAAGAGAGTTGTAAGAACGACAATCATTAATATGAATAACAATTTCACTAGAGATTTTGCTTGCATTGTGATGATTGACTACTTCGTGCATATCGGGCGACCTTTTATTTTTTACATAGAAAGACTGAAGGTTCATTTCTTATCCAAGATACATGGTTTTTCTCTTTTTCTTATGATTTACATTGAAAAACTGCTTTGTGAAAGGCAACGAATGAATTGTGCATACTAACAAATGAAACACCGTTTTCCAGATTTTGCAAATAATTTGCAGGAACTATTTTATAGAAACTACCAAACAAGGATTATTCAAGATAAACCATAAGTCATCTCAGTGATTTCTCATCAAAGTCACTTTGTAATGGAGTCTATTATTTGTACAATTCTTTTATATGAGGACCATTTTAGTCTACTTTTGTAAACTTTGATAACATCCTATAAACTGATCACTGGATATGAATTTTGACTGGTTTGATTATGTAAAAGCATAGTGGATTGGAAATAAATAATACGTTTAGTCTCCTTTGATTTTTGCTAGATTTTCACACAAACAAATAGTTATAAATTTATTTTAGTTTGAGATTATTTTGGTGCCTTTCCTAACACCAACACTATCAGTTACTCACGGAAATGAACCAAGCGTTAGTCACTCTGACCTCACTCAAACATAAATTAGAACGCCAAACGTAGAAATAATATCAGCTTTAATTATGTCCCCTGAAAATAATTGTATATTCATTTAATATTTATATATGGATTTATATAACGATATGATCTTAACTGAATTCATCATGTGCATTGATGAGGGAAAGAGAATTCCCACTGTGATTATAATTCTTTGGCTAGAATGAGAATTTGTAGAGATCATGCCAAGAAAGTATGAACCCAATAAGTGGACTTTTAATTCCAAATAAATATGTTTGATTATGCTTTTCTTTACGTACACTGCTCCGTTTTGGTTCATTAGGAGTCCTTCCCTTAGCTCACAAATCCAGCTGTGCTATGAAAATCTCAACGTTAATTAAAGTGAAAAACAATTGTCTGCTGAAAGAGTCGGGCATGATTGTCCTTCTGTCCAATATAGGGACTTGTACCAATGCATATTTTTATGTCAAACGTAAGGCTCCACCCATTTAAATGTTATTGCCCTGACTCACAGCCTAGCGTCAAAATGACGGATTCGGCAACTTCAGCTACGGAGTCCTCAGCCGGACGTTAGTCGGGCATATACTATATCATCCCCGGCCCAAACTCAACTTAGTCGGAATCAAATACGAAGATATGCATTCCAGATCTGGTATCACAGTACCAATTGTTTTTTTTCCATAGACCTCAATGCTATTGTTTTGCGAAATATATATATATATATATATATATATATATATATATATATATATATATATATATATATATATATATATATATATATATACTTTCTATCCTACCTCAGCATGCATGTCACCTACTGTCACAGAGAACAATGTTAGATTGTCAAATTGATAACTTGTACCACATTTTAAAACAAAATCTTAAAAAGTACAAAATGTGATATAGATATGAATTAACATAATCTCACATGTTGCCAAGAGGCTCAGCCTTTTTAAGCCTAACAGAAAGTACAACTCTCACATATTGCACCAATTACAGCTAGTGTTGTTGTTTATTTATGAATACAATGTTCTTTACACCTTAAGCTCCGCCCACATTTGGCTGTACAATTGGTACCGTTATACCTATAGCCATGCTTATTTTTTTCAATAACCTGTGATATAGCTTGGGACTGTTCAAGTAACAAGTGTACCTTATCTCGTTTGTCAGAAATAATATTATGAGGTATCAAGCTGTGTTTTATATTAATGTGCGTGTAATTGTCTTTTAACTTTTTCAGCTGCTGTTTTCATATTTGTGCTTCACTAACAAACAATATTTTTGAAATAAAATGTCTTGTTTTAACTATGAAATTTGTTTTATTCAAATCAACACTTACTAAACTTCACATGGGTGATATGGGATAAATTACATTATATCATATTATGTAATAATTAGGCTAAAGATCAATGTACCAAACAGTAGATACCTCTTCTACTTCAGAAAGTACAAATCAGCTCAACTAAAGGATTTAATCTTTGTTTGGTTAAAGCAGAACTTAACATAAGAGACATATGTTTTCGGACACTTCATAGATGATTAGACTTACAACCATAAAACCTATTTAAAATTCTCTTATTCGCGTATAAAATATGTTTTTGAAGGCCAATGGCTTCAGCGTCGTTTTGCATTCGTCTATCCTGTTTTACAGAATAAGAGGTTAGTTGATTAGGCACATTGAACTTACAGGATTATGACACTTTATATGTAAATTCAATGTTTTAAGATCAACCGTGTATCGATAAAGGTGTTAAATATGAATTTAAAATTATGTTAATTTTTCTAGAACGGGTGTAGTATGTACTTCTTTCATCAAAGGTTAATAAACATTTATGTATATTTGTGTATGGGTATGATATGGAGAGTGCTGCATAGTCATAATCAAAACGGACTTCTTTATAAACTTTCGAATGTTTTCGTTCTCTTTTATGTTTATCTATATTTTGTTTTTTAATTTGTATCCATGACTGTAAAAAGTAATCACTATAAACAGCTAAAACTTTGTATATGGATTCAGGTTCTATTTTAAAATGTTGAGAGTATAGAATGCGTGGATTGGTAAATTAAGTACATTTGTTAGTATTTACAAGTTTGGGTTTGTTTAAATTAGAAAAGGTCGGTCTGGTGTTTTCTAAGAAGAATTGTGTTGTTTCGCAATTGGTGATTATATCACCTGGGTCCTTTTACGATGTTTTCGATTTGCAATATGTCATGTAGCAGTAATTGCAACTAGTGTTTGCTTTAACTTACTTTAAGTCGCAAAGAGCTGGTCAGTTTTCTTATTCCTAATTATTGTGGTCATCAAGTGTACATTCGTATTTTATGTTGTGCTTAAATATTATTTGAAACTAAAAAATGTGTTTGCAATATTCGTTGAAATAATAAACTCATTAGACTAAATATTATTCTGAGACTATTGTGAATTAGCGAAATAACTTCTGGACGATATCATTGTGACATATCAGAACTGTTGATGGGTCAAATGATTTGAAATTTATTCGGAACATTTGGAATTTTTGGGCTTTTAACGATTATTTGTTATTTGATCCATAGTGATCAAAAGTTCTTCCTTTATAATAACGTTGATATTTAAATTGTTTGTTACGGTTTACAAAACATGTTCATTATTTCTGTTTCTTAGTTTATGACCATATAGTTGTAACAATTCTATAAGTGTGGCTACGTCATTAAGACATTGTAACTATTTGAACAACGTGACTTAATCTTGGATAGCATCTTAACAAAACGTAAATCATCACTCTGAATATAGTTTAATTTGTATCGTCTGTATTTCATGTTTCAGTTTTCAGTGACTATGTGCACAAACTTGGTGTATAGTATACCTTTGCCTATTTTTCGTTTTGAGCAATCTAGCAAACTATGTTCCATTTAAGATGTGTCTGCATCGCTCTCCTTCTTAGCACTGGCTTAAGTTCTAGTCCAAAATGTCTCATTACCTTTTTTCCATCAGAGAAGCTTTTCTGTCTAATTAGTTTCTACAATAATTAACTTTTCTTTAAACAAATGTTCCTTTTATTTTTCAGTTGGTTCTAATTTATGTGTGTATGCGTGTATTTGTAATAACTTTAACTAAATTTCAATTATATTGCTAAGATGTTTTCTCTATCGTATTTTATAGTTAAGACTAGGACTGAAGCATCATGTCACAGACATGTAGTATCAAGAACCATCCACAGTCACATTATCCTGATACCAGGCCGACCTGTCTTAACACTAATCTCTTAATCTTGAGAGCCTGGAGAGACAGCCATTAGCAACATTTTTATCAGTTTCTGCTATGTCTCAGCCGGGGTTCGAACCCGCGACCTAGAGCATCCGAGGCTGACATTCTAAATGCGGAGCCACTGGAGCGGTTTCTAATTCGCGATGGTTATATTTTGTTTCAAAAGAGTTATTTGCCCTATAATGAAAGTTTGAATTTATTACATTACCTTATTGGGCTCATTTGAAATAACTTCTCGAAATATTTCCATCAGCTGCAACAAAAAAAACAATTAACTGCAAGTGGAATGTGTGTGTGATAATACTTTCAATTAAAAAAGATCTCCAACAAGTTGGTGCTTCAAAAATAGCCATAGATGTAACTTTCAAGTATTCAGCCGCATGATTTATTCTAAAATTAAATTGCAAAATTAGTTTTGTTTAATATTTAAAAAAAAACAACTCTAAAATAATATATGAATCAACGATTTTGAAAATCCGACCAGAAAAACTTTTATTAGCCTGAGATTTGCAGATTATGAGCTAGGTAGCGACGTTATGGCATTAGTATATGTAACAGATGATAAAGAATGTCTCGACATAAACCTTTACTATTATGTTTGTCGGGTAGTACGATAACTACACTACAGTATGATCTTTTTGTTTATGTAAGCAAATATTCATATTATACTTGTATAATTCTGGGATTATTTTAATATGGACGCAACGCAGGTGAAGAAGCTTGTGAAGTGATAGCCTTTTCACGAAAGTAAAGACGCAGGTGACGCTCGATTTATACCAGAAATGCGTTCTGGAGGCTATAGTGCGAATCTAAAGTAATATTTCCCATAGGATAATTATAAATTAAGCCCTTTTTTGGGAAGAGTATACCTTTAAACATGCAAATAATGACTATTTAAACTAAATGATTATTTAAACTAATTAATTACAAAGTCTTTGTGAACTACTTTCACCATGTTAGGGTAGGGTGTGATCTGTTGAATGAGAACACAAATTTAATGATGTAAGTAAAAAGTGCCGTACTTTACACAACAACAAGCAGGTCTTATCAATTAAAACGTTCTATTAAACAAACATTTCTAGTTGTCATAATATTGCCATAACTACATTTATACCATAGGTCAATACATTAAAGTGACAAAGAGCTGTAAATTCCCATATCAGATTATGATAACGTGACAGTGCAAACTCTTGATGTGTTGATACTGTTATGATTATTAAACTTACCTGACTTGCCATATTCTGTAAGTCGTAAATGAAGCTGCACATTTATTTTATTTTAAACTGTGGCTCATTTATTCAAGCACTCTGATAAATAAAACTGGGCCATGACACGTTGCCGAAATTTGTAAACAAAAATTGTTTATCGTTCCAGTTATAGTGTACATGGCATACATTATACTTTTGATTGACTAGGCATATAATTTACATTATGGACGGTGTCTTGTAGACATACGATATTTACTTCATTTGAAAAGTAATCATACATTCCTTTTTTTTGGAAGGTACGCTGAAGCGCTCCGATTTCTAATAATCTGGAATTCAGCTATAACATGTTTTATCACGCTTTTAGATTAGATTGTAACACTTACCTTTTTACAAAGAAATGTACAATCTTTACAAATCGTGTTAGTGTTATATGTTCAAGGTTGTTAAGCCATAATGCATAAATTATAATGGAATTTCAGTACATAATAATAAATGTCGTTTTTAAATTAGTAGAGTTTATATCCTTATTTTCATTATATAATAAGTGGCCTTTCAAAGCTTCCCAATGTCTGGAAAATTTAGATATCTAAACTTAACAATCAGATTTACATCACGTTAAAAATGATTTATCTAGAGTAAAAATGGATAGAAAACGAGTAACACAAGGTTTTGTAAACAGCTAAGTATTCATATTAATCTTGTATTTACAACAGATTACTCATCTTACATCATCGAATTTGATTTTGTTTTCTACACTCATATATACGTTTAGTTTTGTAACAAAAATACCAGGGGAACAGTTGCTTCGTTTTCCTTTTCGTACAAACCTATTTAAACAAGTATGCGCACTGTTTCGTTGAAAACTGCACTGAGAAATTAACATTGTAAGGAATGAAAAACAAAGAAATGAATTATATACTTAGCTAATAACGTATGAGATGTGATCATAAAATATATGTAAAAAATGTTCAAACATGAATCAAAAAGTTTTTAAAAAATTTAAAGAAATCGAAAAGAAAACCTTGGTTTGAGACCATATTCTTAGAACTCTATAATCATAATTGATGTATGATTTTAAAAGTCGACAAATAAAGCGTCAATTATCTTGAACATTACAATTGAACGAATTAATATTATAATCAGCGCCATGAAATCCTTATATTAAGCACTTGTTTGCAAAAGGAACTGACTGCAAAAAAAATGTACCAATTCAGTCCCGTTTGGATATCAAGCTAGTTCTGAATTACATGAACTACAAACGTGAATCTTACATTATTGTACGTTTCATAACAACCGCAAAAACTTGACCCAATTTTATTCACTGGATTAGAAGATACGGTTATGTAATTACCATCTAAATGCGACTTCTACGGAAGCAGCCAAAGTAATTTTTATAAGACGCCCAGTACGTTCTCGAACGACTGTGACATCACTGGAGAAATTGTGCACAATTGGCAGAACCGCCGACCCACAAGAAGCTACTGGCAGGCATTCTCACTTACTCACGTTAGCCGAGTCTGGACTCAAAATCAAGCAGACAGAGGTGAGATGGCAGTGATCCGAAACGGTCAGCGCTTTAGACCACTCGATCAATTAAGTAAAGTTGGGTATCTCTTTGTTTTCGTCACAAAGTTTACTTATCTTTATGTTTGATGCTTTCTTGCATGTCATACCAAAGAGTGTTTCTTAATACTTTCCTTCACAGCTTGTGAGTTTCGTAATCCTGTATTTTACACACCGGTCGTGGAAAACATTTTGTACAATAGTAATAGTTACTTATGAAATAAAAATAGCCTTTTTGTACATTTTAACGTATTATTTATATTCTATACAAGTGTGTTTTAGGTGTAAGTTTTATAACAAAAAGCCAGCTTGCGTGGAACGAAGTAGAGCTCCAGATGTTGCCCAGCAATTACTTAATAGCGTTCGTTTGATAATTAGAAATAGATAGTTGATATATCCTGAATGATGTCATTTATTATTACACAAAGCCAATTTGATCGTAGAATTAAGAGCCTAATTCGTAGCCCAGTATTTAATAGTGGATGTTTGATAACTGTTTGATTGCTTTCCCTTTAAAAACTAAATCATATTTTGTACTGAAATTATTAAAATTATTAAAAGTTTTTGAAAATTCTCCCCCTCCCTCTCCTCTCTCTCTCTCTCTCTCTCTCTCTCTCTCTCTCTCTCTCTCTCTCTCTCTCTCTCTCTCTCTCTCTCTCTCTCTCTCTCTCTCTCTCCTGTAGCAAACTATTTTTCCACCACGGTTTTGTTTTGAAAACATTTGAAAATTAAAGAAACATGGGAACCAGTTGATAATGAATCAACGGACAAATTTGTATAAAAGATTACTAAATTCTAACAAATTACCTTTATATAACATAAAAACTGACTTAAGATTATTTCAAACACTTGTGTAACCATAAATATCGATCAGCTTTGAGAAAGCTCCTAGTATATTTCCATAAGCTGACAATTGACATCAGAACGATATAATCGATAGAACTGAAACATATTGCAATGGCTGTGCCAACCATAATGATGGAGATGAATACCATTTTAGTTTGCATGCTTTGTGTGTTCTATAGTCTCACTATACGTGCCCGTTGTTAGTACTCCGTTACGATTTTAATAACTATTTTGTACTGTGGTAAGGAGTACACAGAACTTGGTCAATTCATTCGTTGATTTATAATTTCTAACCTAAGTATGATCAAAGTGGACTTAAACACTGGCTCTCTGCGCCTAGCAAGCATTGATCAACAGTGTAACCCTAAATTGGGTCACACTTTATGATACAACTCTAACTTGCCTAAAAGCTTCACAATAAATTAATCACATCAGTAACATCTGACGTTTGCTCTGCATGCAATTAGAATAAACAGTCTTGATAACAATGAAACACAGACAATCGGTTAGCATTTGAATGAATGCGATCAGCACGATGTTCTAATTTAATATCATACATAGGGGTTCCGAGTGGCCGAGTGGTCTAAAGAGCTGTCTGTTACAGATCACTGCCATCTCACCTACGTCCGCGTGGGATCGAGTCAAGTTTCACGGCGAATGTGGATATGTGGGAAAGCTTGCCAGTAGCTTCTCGTGGGTCGGTGGTTCTTTCCGGTGATTTCCGAGTTTCTTCCTCCACCATTAATACTGGCCACCATGTATCGTGTGCTGAAAAATGGCATAAAGCCCCAGAATAACATAATATAACATATCATAAATGAACCAAGTCTCAAGCCACCTGGCAATTTGGCTTTCAGTTTTTAAATTCAAGAGCGAGCGTGGTCCGTGCGCGCTGTGAACAATACAAATAATGGTGACTGTGTTAAACCGAGGAAACAACTGCAAGTAACTTTCAGGTATTAACACAAAAATACCTTTCTGAGCTACGGAAAGTTTTACTGTAATAGACTATCACCTGCTCTACAACATTATGCAACTGAGGCAACGCTGTAACCATAGCGCAGTTGCTAGCATCAGTGTGAATAATGAAATCATAATTAGAGGTAGATAGGAGATATTGTAATGTCATCTTTTGTTTCTGAAAAGCAGAATTGCATGCATCTGCCCAACCGATGCAAAGGATAGGCGACAGAATTTTTCAAAACGTTTCAGTAATATACGCATAATTCAATAAAATTCCTAACTTCTTGACATTCTTAGATAATTGTCACTCCTCGACAGCTTGAACGGACAGTATCAATATCTTCTTGAGTTGTGATGTGGCGGCCTAAATAATTAGCATTGGCCTGTAAGAGTACACATTTCTTAGGTGCTAGTGTTAAGTGTTTAGGCTCTTACTAAACATAACAAAACTGAGTAAAGACAACACATTTTGTAAAATGTAACAATTTATTTCCCTAGAAAACCAAGACTGTCAGCTTAAGGAGTAATTTCTTGAATAGCATCATTCTCAATAGCTTTATTTGCATAGATCTAGTAACTGCATGAACTAGGTAACATGGTATTCTTTTTCAATAAAATCTACTTTCTGATCCAAAGAAGGCTTGTCATTAACAAGTGGATTAACCACAACCTTATCTCCAGCTAGGTCGTAGTCTAGTAATAAATGAATACCCTCGACGGGTAAAAATATATTATTCCGACTTCCACGGGTCATGAGCCTAAATTTGATGACAAATGTGCACAATGGAGATAAACATTAACAAAGCCGTACTCCACTCCATGAATCAGAACACTCAATAGATGAAGACTTCTCAGAAAAGTGCAAAGTGATAGAATTGGCCGAATCACCCATGAATGATATAGAACCCTTCGACATGAAGGGTTCATAATTCTCTATGACAAAATCAGATGGGTTTATTTGACCCAACAAATGTATTGCCTTCAATACATGTCAGTGACCTTGACCACTTAGAAATAAGAGCATTTGAAATAGGTCTCTCTTGATTCTGTTATTTAGGTTTCAGTTTCTGGCAATCAGAAATAACGTATCAATTCCTTTTGCAATAAGAACAAATAGAAAGAGAAGGACTTTTTATCAAGCTTAACAAAAGCTTGATTTCTAAACGTTGTCGTAGACTGAGATTTAGAATGGTTCGTATTATGATGAAATACCTTTTTGCCACAAGATTGCTGAGTGGAAGACTTGAATACAAAATGCATTATATGAGCTAAGGAATACTCTTCAACAGCAAGAGCAGCATTTTCCAAGATTTCGATCAAGTCTTAATGTCATTATGGACACAGTTCTTAATCTCTTAAAGTAATACAAGTTGACTAACAATTTCATAATCTTAATCAACTTTATTGACTAAGCATCATCTATCTTAAAATTTGGCCGATAGGCACCAGGGACTAACTCATAACTCTTTAAAATTCATTCCTTAAGCAGTTCATAGAAATTTGTTGTTCTGACACGGATGCATAAATATATATATATATATATATATATATATATATATATATATATATATATATATATATATATATATATATATATATATATATATATATATATATATATATATATATATATATATATATATATATATCCTTGCCAAAGATTGCAATAATTGTGTCTAATGCTTCTATGGTCATTTCAAATTCTCAGCATTTTTCTAAAATGAGAAAAATATTCTTCTTTTTCTCGTAAAGGGGGCACTAACCTAATCAGTCTTAATTTGAATTTGTAATGGGAATGTGCATTTCACTTGCCAGCTCTTTCTTTAATAATAAATTGATATTCCTTCTCTCTTTTTATTTGCATGCGCATCTCTCTCTCTCTCTCTCTCTCTCTCTCTCTCTCTCTCTCTCTCTCTCTCTCTCTCTCTCTCTCTCTCTCTCTCTTTCTCCGATTGTATCTGCATTTGCATTTATTTCCCTTCTTTCTGTAATTTCATTGTTTCTTTCTGTAACTGATTTTGGTCTCACTTTCTTATCTAATTGTATTTGCATTAATTTTTATCTCTTTTCGTTCCCAAGTTCAAGATTCTTAACTCTAAATCCGTAATTTCAATTCCTTTATTTTTATGTCAGAGCCTGATACAGATTTCCTAATGAAAGCGAAAACACTTATCCAACTTATTCTTTTCCACCAAATTCTCGTCCAAAACATATTTTATTTCTTGCTTTGTTAAAGAAGCTTTTTTCTCCGAACGATTGTATTTTCTGGCAAGTTCAATCATTTCATCTCTTTCAAAGGGCTTAACTGTTCCTGGATAAGATTTGAAAGAAATATTTCCACTTTTGATTATTTAAAAGCCGGTTTATTTCAGTAAATATTTCTAAAATATGAAATAATACTTGAAATTTAAAAATATTGAAACAAAGTGGAATTTAAATTTTAAAAACCAAAGTTTTCAAAAATATTTTAGTCTTAAGTCATCAATCTCTATGACGAACGCCCAAATATCTTGTTACAAATTTAGGCTCTTACAAAAAGTTACAAGAACAGAGTGAAAACAAGATTTTTAAAATTTAACAATTAATTTGTTTCCCTATAGAACCAAGATAAAATGAGAAAAATAACTTAAAGGTGTAACGAATCAAATATCTAAAATTAATCCAAAATTGAAAAATAGAAGTCTTTTTGTTAAATATTTATTGAATGAATCTGAGTTCGAGTTCCGATGAAATTCAAAATGAAAGGTGATGACGTCTGTAGTAGCATTCAAGTGCTGTTGTTTCAACAGTTCCTTGTTGAAGATATTATTCCATGTTTGAATTCCGTATTAATTTCAATGAATACCTTATCCAAGAATTCTGTGCGAGCACTTATATATATCCAGGAAAAATAATAACTTCTATTCATAACACAGAATTGGAATTCAAAGTGGTCTTAACATAATTTATCATGTCAATTGTTTGGAGCCATGAATGAACAAATTTATATAAAGACAACAGTTGTACACAAGTTTAAGACGCTAAACAGATTCCAGGACGAGAATCACATGGTCATCCTTCCAAAACAAACTAGAATCTTTTTATATATGCTTAACATCACGTTCTTTCGGTATAGCCTTGATTGAAATCAATGGTTCTTACTCTGAGAAAGAAAAATAAAGAAAACTTTTAAAATTAAAGTTGTTTTCCAGAAACCCTTGATAATTGTGAATTAAGGTCAGCAACTAGATACAGTGTTTCTATTTTCAGGTCAAACAGTAGTGGACTGAATTTCTGGAAAATATCAAATCCAGTAAATAAAGTCTCCTTAAAATAGAATGTAATCAAGCAAAATTTATAACTGATAAACAAATAATTAAATTAAATACACAACACCAGTTTCACATTTACTTCTTTGAACCACTGAAATACTTCCTGCAGCCTAGTCAGCTCTTCGTCGAATGTGTTACAAACATGACAATATCAACGAGATACAAAAGATAAATCTTATAATCTTATAATAATCCAGACAATACACTATCTATTAATCTCTCAAGAGTATTTGGTGCATTACGTAATCCAAACACCATAACACGAATCTGCCATAGACCACGACCAGGAACTGTGAAGACTGTTTTAGACATATCTTTTTCAGCAGCCTTGAATTGCAAATACCCACTATTTAAGTACAAAGTACTAAACCACTTGCAACAAGACAAAGAAACCAGATTGTCTTCAATGTGTGGCAAAGGTTGCATATCTTTCACAATGAACGCATTCTTCTTACGAAAATAAATACAAAAACGTGCACTGACATCACGTTTCGTTGAACATGCACTAAATGAGCGTTTTATGATGTTTAATTATCAGCTAATGCCATCCGTATCAGAGTGTTTGTTTGGTCGACCGTTACCTGTATCAATAGTATGTTGAGTAAGATGGGTGCACCCAATATCAGATGATTTTGTAACGATCGCGTATATTCTGTCAACAATGTCTTCATATTCATTTACTGATTAGAATTTATGCTCTCAATGTTTACATAAAATATTTTCAGATGTTCAAGTATTTTGGGGTCGACATTACTCGGAGGACAACTGGTTTTAGCAGCAACAATTCTGCAACAACTCAACTGATCATCATGTGATTACTGAAAGCAAGTGATCTCCCCTGAATAACATGATATTTTTTTCTTAATAACACAACACATTTGATACTAGCTTCCTACGCTATGATTTCTAATACAGAAGAAGGCGGATAATTAAATTAAATAGTTCTGAACCCCCTGTTGGCAATGCTGACAAGATAGGTATAATAATTAAAAAATTATATCAAAACTATTCAACAATTTCCTCGCCAAATTTCTCAAGCACAACTTCTTTTGAACAAAATACAGTCAATGACCTATGTACAGTTGGTAATTGTTATCTCATCAACTAAATTAAAAGTGAGTGTTGTCTGTTACTCATCCGTCCGCCTCTTGTTTCTCACTTGGTACTTCCTGTATCCTTGACTACGTGATCACCTGGCACTTCAGGATCCGTCCTTCAGACACTTCCGTTACTCTTATCACTCACTCGTCTTTCTCTACTCTCTCTAGTCTCAGTATCTCTCGTCTCTCGTACCTCTCTCTCGTCTCTAACTCATCCCTCTATCGCCTAAATCAATCTCGTCTCTCCATCGTCTCTTTCACATATCTCTCTCGTCTCTCTTGTCTACCTCTTGTCTTTCGCCTCATTGTTTCTCGTCTCTCACTCGTCTCTCTCGTCTCAGTCTCTCTCGTCTCTCTATATAGTCTCTCTGTCGTCTCTCTCTCCTTGTCTCTATCTCCCTCGTCTCTCCCTCCTCACTCACATATCTCTCGTCTCTCTATTGTCTCTCTCTAGTCTCCCTCTCTTTCAGCAGCAGAGAGGGTGAACCCTACAACAATATATTTGCGACAAAATCGATTAAAGCCTCAGAATGCCAATGGAGCCTTCCTACGAAATCTCATATTTTAACCAAAAAAAAATTAAAGGTCCCATCTTAGCGATTTTGTCGTGAATACATTGTCATAACCACACTCAAATTGCTGCCATCTACGTCTACAAATTTTTGCGACAGAATCGATTAAAGCCTCAGAATGCCAATGGAACCTTCCTACGAAATCTCATATTTCAACCAAAAAAAAAATAAAGACCCCATCTTAGCGATTTTGTCGCAAATACATTGTCATAACCACACTCAAATTGCTGCCATCTACGGTCGCAAATATGTTGTCATTTCACCCTCTCTGCTGCTGATTAATACAAATTATTTAACCAAATATTTGATCAAGTCCAATACGATATCGTGACCGAGGGTCGTGTAAATTTATTGTTATAAATCCATATGGGACAGACTGAGCATGACTAAAGTAATTTTTAAATCCATTGAAGTCCATATCGGAACACCATGTCTGCCAAATATTTCGTAGCGTATGTGTATCAACGCCATTGAATACAGCAAGAATATTGCAGTTATCGCGAATCACTTTTGGAATTTGAGTATATCGTTGAGTGACATATATCACGTCAGTGTTTTTATGCCTACCTCGGGAAAATATTCTAGCAGGGTTCTTTTGATTATCTAACATTACATCATCGTACACTACAAGATTGTTTATGTCTCCATCGAGATCTTCTACTGATGGTGCATCATCAATATCAGTAATAAAGTCGATTACACTTTCACCTTTAATTTCTGATGCTTTTTCATTATAATCTTTTAGCACTTCATAGCACCGTTGATCATCTACGGATGGGGCAACTAAATATAATTTATCCCACTTCATAAATCGCATTATCAAATTAAGCAGTAATTGTGTTTTGCCTGATCCAGATGGTCCGATTATAATGGCACGGACAGAATTCGGAAGCGCTGCGTGGTGTTTTACCGGTTCTCTTCTTTTAGTCGCTGAAAAGTCAATTATATTCATAACGCTATATATAAATTATGGATCTATATTGTGTTAAGTGTAAACAGCGTACTGATACAACCGATCAGACAACCATTACAACTAAAAACAATAGACTAGCGCTTACTGGTAAGTGTGTAACATGTGGTACAAAAAAATTTAGATTTTTAAAAAAAAGCAACTCGGAGGTGATATTGCCGCAAAACTTGGAAAACTCCCCGGAACCCCATGGGCAAAATACCCCGGAGAAAAACACCTTCCAGGATATAGCTACTGTGGTCCCGGAACGAGATTAGATATCAGACTTGATGATCAAAATCAGCCCCGGCCTGGTGAGTATCCGATAAATGCTATTGATAAGGCATGTCATGCTCATGATGTTGCATATAAAAGCAATAATTTGCAACAAAGACATATCGCGGATGTAAAATTAATTCATGCCTTAAATGCTATTCCCGATAAATCCTTCAAAGAAAAATTGGCTTCATGGTTGGTCAAATCAGCTATGAAAGGCAAATTAGTGTTAGGTGCTGGTAATTGAAAACACCAGTGTTTTTATAGTATGGAATCTATTTATTATTCTCCGAAAGGATACTGGAGGGGTAAAGCAGCAATCAGTAAACTCGCTAACGCTGCAAAAGTGAAAAAATCCACTGCAAAAGATTGGTTATCCAAACAAGCTATATGGCAAATTTATCTACCACCGCCTAAACAAATTAATTATTCTCATTTTGATGTTACCGTACCCAATGAAGTTCATCAGGCTGATTTATTGTTTTTACCACATGACCATGGTTACAAATACGCGCTAACTGTAGTTGATATTGCGAGTCGATTTAAACAAGCAGAACCATTGAAAACAAAGTCAGCTTCTGAAGTCGCTTCTGCATTTGAAAGGATTTATCGACGAGGTCCTCTAAGATGGCCAAATCTATTACAAGTTGATCCTGGCAAAGAGTTTCAAGGTGCTGTTCTATCAACAATGAAAACTCATAGTGTTACAATACGACGAGGACATACTGCGTTACATCGTGATCAGGCAATTGTAGAACGATTTAATCGAACTCTTGCAGAACGGTTATTTGGATATCAATATGCAAAAGAATTCATCCAAGAAAAACGATCTCGTGAATGGGTCCAAAGGTTACCGAGTGTAGTTGCAGCGTTAAATAATGAGATTACTCGAACTATTAATATGAAACCAAATATTGCAATAAAAAAAGAATATATTCCCGAACAACCGCAGCGGGTTAGCACTCAGCCACTTCTCGGTGATGTTACTGTGAGATATTTATACGAACCAGGAGAGCTTGAAGGCGGTAAAAGAAGAGCTACTGATCCTATATGGAGTGTTACTACGCATAAAATTTCAACTATAACGCGATCAACTGGTAGACCTCCAATCTACAGATTGGATTCAACTGCACCTCAGCGTGGTTTTACACGCGAACAACTACAAGTCATTCCGGACGATACTCAATTACCGCCACATGGTCTTAACTAGCTCCGTTACGTCTATTACACTCAAGACAGGTCAACATCACATTGTTTCTGACATGACCAAGACTGTTATTTTTTCTGTCTACGGTGAATTGTCGAGGGTCTTTATCCGAATACTGCCAGTGCATTATACAATTGCAGCTGGCGCAGTGATTATTCTGTTGTTCTTTTAATGCGATTATTACTTCAGCATCAATATCAAATTCTCGTTGTTTTTTTTTGTCCTGCTGTTTGTAGCCAGAGAGTTTTTTATTAATGATGCTAATATCAGTGTTATCATCGTTTGCATTAAAATCATCATCGAAAACAATCCTTCGTAGTTGATTTATTCGTCGTACTCTGGACACTGCGAGATAGACTAAATTTGACCATTCAATGCGATTATCAACTATCCAAACAATTGTATCCGTGATGGTCAATCCTTGTGACGAGTGTATTGTTGTTACATAACCAAGCGTCCATGGTGATTTATCAGCGCATAATGCATCTTCTACAGTATTGATATCAACTAGCACAATATCATTTAACACTAGAATCTGTTTCTCCGTCTGGCCTGGAATTTCAACTTCAATATTCTGCTTTCGTGTATCCAATGGTCTATAACACAACGGCACTGGAAACGTTGGGAATTTTTTCTTGTGTAGCTCAAACAACTTTTTCTGAAGTGCGTCTCTGACTATCTTTCTACTTGCTACTACAAAATCATTTGGTTTCCATGTTTCCCAAAAATCATTCAAAGGTGTTTCAGAAATTATTTCACGCGCTACTTCACATTGAATTCTATCGGGTTGTAATCTAATTAGTTTTTTAAACTCACGTAACTGCTCATCGAGTGCTCTATAGTCAGTATCAATTTCTTCGTAATAATCAACAAATCCTTTTAACCAATTATGTGGACTTCTACCAACAAATGGTGGTGGTTGACCATGATCGCCGCACAATATAATTTTTGTATTTTTTTGCAATAACCAATCAAGAAACATTTTTAATACATCTTCTGAAACAGTACATGCTTCATCCCAAATAATAACCGCTGGAATAAATTTCTCACCCATTCGCTCAGGAGTCCAAGCATCGCCCTTGTATCGAAAAAAACTATGATACGTGCAAGCTTCAACATTTCGTTGTTTGATCTCTCTCGCTAGTCTATGGGTTGGTGTGAGTACAATCATGGACGTTCTCTCTCGATATAATTCTATCGCACGTGTTGTCTTTCCAGATCCACCACAACCGTTTAAATAAACTGTTTTATATCTACAAATTGGATCTGATATCGGTGGTGCTTTAGACATAGATTTTTCACTGATAGAATTATCGTTCTTCAGGTAACTGCTTTTAATCTCAACGTCTGCTGATTCAGAATAATCGCGTTGTATTTCTTGTTTAATTCGCCATGTTCCCCAAGTCTCTTCGCTATTAGTAAATTTAGTTATCTCTTTGATATATTTTTTATCGACATACATTGAATCAATTGCAACTCTGACTGCTATACTAGGAAATCTATTTATCATTGCAAATAAATTGATAGATGCATAACCCAGCATAGAAGCTCTCAAATGTAGATATGCAGAGCTTTCTCCATCACTGTAAGTAACAATTCTACCTAACTTTGTTTTATTGGACAAGAAGGCTGTTTTACAATTTGCGTATCTATTTTTCTCTACTGCATCTTTAATAACGAAGTCGTATTCGGCATCATCTATAATCAATCGTGAGGATTGTTTTTTAAAGTTAAATTTTTTTCCACCCTGTGTAAATTTACCGATTATTCTTCGGCCGAGATCCTTTGCTTCATTATTTCGTTGATTAAATATTTTTTTTGACCATTCAATGATGTACTCCTCGTCAGCATCAATATGTTTTCTAGACTTATCGATTATACTATCAAGACATTCTGGTTCTGGTAACCAGACATTGGTTTGTTTTCGATATGAGATAATCGCTTCGCTGACAATCAACGAAACTAACACTTTACAATCAATCATATATCGCAATAACACTATTGGTAACCACATCCTTTCAGCCATGTGTCTACCAATCCAAACATAACAACACGGATGAAGTCCTTCAGCGAATTCAAATGATACTACGCAAGCAAAACCGGTCAAATCAAAATCAGGCAGTGGTCCATTAATAGCAACGCGAGTCATTTCATGTGTGGGATGTCCAAACCGTTTAAAATACTCACCAGCGAATCCATATCCTAGAAAACTTCCTGGATAACAGGCAACGATATCAACTGATATCATATTCTCACGATTGTACTTAACGTTCCATAGACCGCCATGATAATATTCCAAACAGCTGGATTGAACATCCTGTAAAAACTCTTTTCGTGTTGGTTTCCAATTATTTTTCTTTCTTGCAAAATGAGCTGCAACTGATGGAATTGTAAAACAATTTGTAAGTAACTGTTCGTAATCTTCAGATTTTTCATTAAAAACGCTAGCGTTTTCACTGAGACTTATTGCTAGATTTTTCATCCTATTATGTAGACTTTCACTGCGATATAATTCACCGTTAGGTTTTACAAATTGATTGAATTGACATTCTTCATCTTCAAAACTATGAAGTAGCCATACTGATACAGGGTCGTTTTTACACAAACTAGCAATAGCATCGAATAATCTTTCTTCAGTGAGAATACCATCCTTGATGAATTCTTCTGGGATATACTTCACTGTTCTGTCTCGCGGGAATATTGTAACCGCGGATGTCCATGCGTGTTTGTTATGATCAATAATTTTGATTGGAGCTCCGTTTTTATTGTATTTCGATTCGTATAATACTTCGCCAGTTATCGTTAAAACGGTTATCGGAAATCTCAACGACTTTTCCAATCTAGCTATATCGGAAATAGTTGCTCCGTTCTCTTTCACTGTTAGCTCCCATTCATCTATTTTTTTATGTCTTAGATCGGTTAATTTATTCCCACGGAGTGCATTTGTAAAATGTTCTAAGACTCTTTGTGCCACACAGTTGAGTGGCTTTTCCGCTGACGTTGACTGTTTCATTGGTGCTAGTTTTCCAATGTCAGGGTTATTTAACGGATACATCCCATAAACGACTGCTGTTTCTGGATACGCTTTTTCATAGTATGGTTTATCAATTCCAGTTAACAGCCCTGGTCTGGAATAACGGCTAACAATGACTGATGTCCCATCTTTGAGAATTGGAACAAATTTGTCTCTTATAATATATTCGCCCGATTCTAATTTGATAATGAATTTCACTCTGATAAAATACCGTTTATTGCCAAGTTGTGATAGTATCATAGCTGCTGTTTCATCATTCATTCTAGCATCAACAACACCATCAATTCTAAATGTTGACCAGGTGTGTGATGCATCATCCTGTTTAAACTCATGAACACAATCTCGTATTTTTCTAATCAGAATTCTATTAGTTATTCTCTCTTTTGGTACGTCTTCGAGAGTTCTATCAAGATTGAATTTAATATTTTTCCGAGGCTTGATTGCCGATAATCTCTTGAATTCTTCATTCATATAAATAAGACAAGTATTTAAATAGAAAAGTTTGTTTATATATAATGAATCACTGCAAATGGCTTATGATCGGATCAGTAACCCCATGCAATAAATCGTGTAGAGGTGAATTCTGTGGATATCACTTACAGAGTGTCAGAAATAATTCGACAGGCCCGTCCCCATGCATAAATTGTGGGGTGGGTGTGAGAGGAAAATCACAATTATGTATCAATTGTGGGGGTAAGCGGTTTAGAGAATTGAAACGTTATTATGATAAACGAATAAAAAACGCCATCATTGACCCTAACCATGACTCTGTCAAAGACAAAATCATAAAAACCCCTCAAGACTACATTAATAGATTTATAATTAAAGCAAATGATGAATTAGACAAATAGTATTATTATATATAAATGGAGCAAGAATTCAGACCACATCCAATACTCGTTAATTATGAAATATCTCGTAATGGTGTTGTTAGACACTGTAGACTAAAGAAACCCGTGGGATATGTTAATAGTCAAGGATATTTGTGTTTTACTGCTGGAGGAAAGGGATATCTCTGTCATAGGGCAGTCTTTGAGTGTTATATGGGACCGATTAAAGATGGCTGTGTTATTGATCACATTGATTCTAATATTCAAAATAACGCGATTTCCAATTTACAGTGTATTTCTCAAAGAGAGAATATAAAAAAAGGAAAGACAGGGACTTATAAGTCAGTTGGAAAGAGACCAGTACAGTCATTTGATACAGCGACGAATGAAGAAAGAGTTTTTCATTCAATGAATGCTGCGGGAAAATATTTTGGAATATGTATTCCTTCAGTACGAAAAGTTGCTGAAGGGATTTATCAAACAGCTATCTCAAAGAAAAATGGACATAGAATAAAGTTTTCCTATTTACAAGATAACTCTCAATAGTGAGTTATGTGCTATTTTAGTCATTTTTGCATGATTTTACCATTCAGATCAATTACCATAGGGCAAAACACTAAAAACGTTTCGCGCGTTAATACATATTTTTTTTTTCAATATTTATTCGCAATATTCACGTATATATGCATTAAAAGAGTAAATGACAATAACTGGAACAGCCGGAACAGCCACATAGTAAATATAGTTATTGTACCGGAACGCGCGCGTGTAAGACAAGACACTGGGCCAGGGTTCTCTATTAATAGATTTTTTAAAAATCCCAATTACAAAGACGGCGTTAACAGCGTTTGTATGAAAATGAAATTACTTTAAAATTACAAATTAGTGAGGTCAAAATAGTAAAATGCGCTACATGTAGTTTAGTTTTTTTAGTGTGGCTATGTGTAATAAAATTCAGAAAAATATCATTCTCGATTCAAGAAATAGCAGGTCCTGAATTGACAGGGATCCCCATTACGGAGTTATCTTGTCATGTAAATCCATTATTACTACGATTATTTAATCGTAATATTATAGAAATTAATAAAAAAATTGCTATTATTTAACAGTTGTATTTCTTGTTTTAATGTTTTATTTAAATACTTAGCTTCCATTGAAATTACTACACAGTATTCATTATGAAATGCTAGGAAAATAAATACACACCTACACATTGACACTGCAGTATTAGTTCACCTTATATATAATATGAGCCGTAATAAGTTTGGGGCTTTAAAACGAAGCCCACTTTGCCAATTAAAACTCCCACGCCATTGACATGGTGTGGTTGAATTTTTTCAACTGCAACCAGGGTTAATTTCTTGGGTTGCTTTTGATTGGCAAAGTGGGTGTAGGTCCGCCCCGTCGTTTCATGTTTGTATCGTCCTGTACTGTCCCTATCATACCTCATATAACCATCCTATCATATAACCATCCTATATAATCGCATTGTATATATAACCTATAATCGCATTGTAAATACTCATTCATTGTAAATATTCATTCATTGTATATATCCTATATAATCGCATTGTAAATACTCATTCATTGTAAATATTCATTCATTGTATATATATCATCCTATATGTAATGTACTGTCCCCCCCCACAACATATCTTCCGGAAGACCTAATATAGCATTTGTTACGTTAGAGCTTCCAATTGGGAGATCTATGTTTGTGGCCCTTGGGCTTATATAATGCGAAGGCACTAAATGAGTTCCAAGAATGTGCTGTCCCCCCTCTGGGCCTCTTTGACGTCGTTTGGCGCGAAAGAGGTTCCAAATGAGGCTTTATGTTATATGTTCAATGTTTGTAAAGAAATCACTTGGATTTCACGTCTAATACCCATATAACCCGCCCTTGAACTCGATTGGGGGGTTAGGGTATTGTATAAGTCTTTAATGTATGTGCCCTTTCTTGCCTCGAAACTCGAATGAGGAAGAGACGGGCATTGTATATGTTTTGTTTTTTTGTATATAAAAATATTTTAAAGATACAAATACATTAGTAATAATAAATGGAATTTCAAGATATTACATCTATCATCACAGAAATATCAAATTTAAGAAATCAAGGAATCGTACTTTCTGAATTTTTGAATGAAGACAGACTTTTGAATGAATTTGAACAAATTGATATACAATTGAAACATGGAAGATATGTTCTACCTAAAATGTATTCACTGATAAAAAGAATCCAAAAAGCGGTTAATGCTTCTTTGTATAACAATGATATTAATTTATTCATTCGGCTATTTAGTATAGTTGAAGCCATTAGAAAGAAACTCGGGGAACAGTACCAAGTTCGGTCAGAGATTGCTTTGAAAGTGAAATCTATAAGACGTTTGATTGATGCAAGCATTGAAACCGACAATTGAAAAATCGTTAGCATTTCCAATAATGACATCAGAAGCATTAACTACCAGACTAGCCCGTGAGAGGTTAGCATTACTGAAAAAGTTTATACCAATTCGAGATAACGTGCGAGATAAACTACAACTTAGACAGCAAGCGCAGACTGACTTTTCTATTGGAAGCGAACAACTTTTTGCCCCTGTAACTAAAGCCACTAAAGATATGAAACTTGCAACAGAACGTGCTATATACGGCGACATCCCTAAAGAGGGAGCAGTACCTATTATTGATGTATTAGGAAAGATTGCTACAGAAACTGAAAAAACTCACGAGGGAATAAAACAGCTTTCAGGTGAGTTACAAACTCAGCGAGAAATACAACAAATGGGTAATATTGATATTGATGATAACCCCGTTGAAGATGCTAGTGTTTCCGTTAAAAAAATTGTTCCTTTTAACGAGAAATTCACTGATGAAGCTATAAAAGAAATCAGACGAATTCAATTGCTGAAAACTAAAGAAGACTATGCGTTATTTGGAAACTTTGCTGTAAAAAGTTATTATAACAGGGAGAAATTTTTAAAAGACGAGTATAAAAAAAACACAATAAACAAAAATCAATGGGTGGATTGGATATATAAAATTAATAAAGAAATCACCGGCAATTTAAATAAGAATACAGTGGAATACAGAGCTTTTAAAATAGGAGTTGATGCGGATGTTTTAGAACAACAACAACAACGAAAAGAAGAACAACAAAGTCGAAGTCGAGGTCGAGGACGAGGTCGAGGTCGAGGTCGAAGTCGAGGTCGAGGTCGAGGTCGACAATCTGCAGAAATTCAAAATGTTTCCGAACCAGCTCCAGAAATTCAAAACGTTTCCGAATCAGAAAGTACTTCAGGAGAGGGTTATGGAAGTTCTCATCATGATTCTCATATGTGTCCTAGTAATATCATTAATGATATATCACGACTTGAGGTTCTTATGGGAGGTAAGCGAGCTGGAAATAACTCAGTCGAAATAACTAATGAAGCATTTGATATTTGCAGACGATTATTCCAAGGTGGGATAATTGATATTCATACGTATCGAGAACTCTTGGATGAGTTAATGGACGGAATTCCGGGGGAATTTAGCGATTGAAATTGTATTTAGAAATTACAAAGTCATTTCAAATAAGATGATAGTACACTATAATCACAATAAACCAACAAACGTGTATGTAGTGAACTCAAGATTGCCCGTTTATAAGGCATACTACGGTGACGGCCTTGGAAATACCATGGCTGGTTTATTCACAAGAATAGCCCCAAAAGTAGCACCAATTGCTAAACAATTAGCGATGAAAGCCATTGATGTTATTCGTAATAAGGGAATTAACGCTGTTGGAGATCTTGCAGGAACGGCCTTTTCTACCGCAAAGAATAGAATAACGTCATTGGTGAAATCTAGATTCGGACGAAAACCACCACCACCGCTACCTTCAACAACAATGATGCCTGCAAATGTCAGTAAAGTGATAAATAACGCAGTGGAACAAAAACTAGCATCATTAGCAATGACTTCACCAGATAGTAGTAATATTGCAAGTATGATAGCGGGAAGCGGTCTTGGAGGAAATCGAAAAAGAAAATGATTTAGAAAAACGATACGTTTTAGTATAAATGGCATTTAAAAAAATTGCTGATCCAGCGTTTGATATGGCAGCACCGGTGAATAAAGATGATTCTAAAATTAACTATCAGTATTATGCCTATCCTGCAAGAGAGCCTAATCAAAAGGGGAGAGTTGAACTTCAAGTTCAAGATACAAGTAGATACTTTTTGCCGTGTGAGGCGTTTATTGAAGTAGAAGGAGAGCTTGTAACAAATGTTGCAGCTGATACGCCATATGATGATGACCAAAATATCCGAGTTGGTTTCGTAAATAATGGCATTATGGCGCTATTTAACAGTGCAAGATATATCATTGATGGAAAAGAAATTGAATCAATAGAACAAAATGTTGATATTGCAACAACAATAATCGGACTTGCGAGATATTCTGATGATTATACAAGGTCGGCTGGTCCGTCTATGATGTTTGCTAAGGATACTTCTGATCATGCTGACCATATTCAGTTTATTAAAGTACTAACTGCGGTAAATACTGCAGAAGCTAATCAACAACTCGCAGCTAATCTAGACCGTGAAGCCCAACCAGCCAATCCATTCGACATTTTAAAAAGGGTCAATGATAATTTCAATCTAGGATTTGCAACACGAAAAGGAGCATTAAAAGGACAACATCGACGATTTTCATGTGCAATTCCGTTACATCATATATTCGGATTCTGTAGAAATGTCAGAAAAGTCATCTATGGAGCAAAGCATACAGTCGTGTTAGTGCGAAAAGAAAATGACAATGATGCAATCTGGCATGCTGATGGTGTTGCTGATGGTAAAGTCATTTTAAATAAATTGACTTTATGGATACCCGTCTTGACACCAGCAGTTACAATAGAGCAAGAATTACTATCGTTTATGGACACAGGTGGAAAATCATTGCTAAGTTGGCTAACAACAACGACTGATACGAAGCAGGATAATGTAAATGGCACATTTACATGGCACTTAGCATCAAAACAAGGTGTTTCAGCTCCACGTCATATCTTTATAGCGTTACAGGATGCAAATCGAGTGGGTCGACAATTATCTAGTCATATGATATTTGATAAATTAGGAGTAAGTGAAGTTTCGTTGAGAATAAACGGACAACAAGAGCCAGCAGAGATTGTACATCTTAATTATGAAAACAACTACATAGCTCGTGTATATCATAGAATATTGTCGTATATGGGTCGTGATCAAAATGTTGATACTGGTTTGCAAATATCGCAAATTGATTTTGAAAAACACTATCCGATTTATTACTTTTCATTGGAACATCTTGACATGATGAGACAATCTGTTGTTGATATATACTTCCAAGCTCGGGTACAACGCCCTGCTGGTATAGCCGATTATAGAGCAGTTGCTGTCATTCTCAGTGATAAATCAATGTTGTTAGAAGGAGTTGGCGGACGAATGAGACTTATTGATGCACCAGTAGAAAATCTTTGATTTTCCAAACCTGTAGTTAGGATTTTCACAATAAGATCAATTGAAAGTGTAAATTACATTTTAGAATAGAATGACATATAGTATTGTTAATGTCCAGTTGACTGATGGTCAGGTCAAGAAATTGAAATCAAAGTCGGCTAAAGAATGTGGAACTACAATAACGTTGAAACCCACTCAAATGTCCGGTGGTGCACATAAATTATCACTGACAGATCGTCAAATAAAACATTTCAATGATGCGCTAAAGAACAAACGAGGAGTTCAAATTGATTTTTCGAAAGCAGCTATCGCCAGTATGATAAAATCGGGTGGAATATTCCCGCTGTTAGCTGCTATTCCAGCATTGATTGCAGCGGCTGCCCCAGCGGTTGCGAAGGCGGCAGCGTTAGGAGCCGTTGGTACTGCTGCAGGAATGGCCCTGAAAAAAGCTACTGGGAAAGGCTATAAAAAAAAAGGAAAGGGTCTAAGACTACCAGGAACTCCACACAATTGGTACAAGGGCACGGGCCTAAGAATACCAGGAACGGCTTATTAGTGGAAAAATCCCTAGGATTTTCACCAATGTCCAATTTTGATTTAATTGATGCTGTAAAATCATTATCAATAAAAAACTTTAGAGGAGTTTTCATGAGAGATCAATTACCGTCAAAACCAATGAAAAATGAAACGGGTATTATCAATCTCGATAACAGCAGCGGAAAAGGAACTCATTGGGTCGCATATGCAATTGATCCACGTGGAATTGTCTATTTTGATTCATATGGATTAGCTCCACCAAAAGAATTCATGCGATATGTATCCACAATAACAAAGTCATCTCCAATTTTTTATTCCACGCTACCAACACAACAGTTAAATGATCCACCGATATGCGGTCGTGAAGTATTAAATGTCCTTGCAGAGATATCTAAATTTCCAAGAAAACCACCACAAGTTGTTGTTAATGAATATACTAGCAGGCAATGGCAAAAACGATAGCGTTATGATTTAGAAAAACGTAGCGTTTTCGTATAATGATTGATATTTGGGGACGACCTTTATCAGAATCAAAAAAAACAGAAACCGATAGCAAATTCGCTGTCGAAAGTGTAAAAAAAATAATCGAAGATGAAATCGCCGAGACATTAAATTTGTCAAGTGTAGATCCTGGGGAAATAGTTGTATTTCAAGATCGCCAGGGCAAATTGAAATCTAGTAATGTTTCATTGGATGATGTCTTAATACGAAGACGTGACGTCGTTGAAGATACAATAGCGTTATATTCAAATGATGGAAAACTCAAACCGGGTGTACTCGTTTCTACAATCACAGATGCATTAAAAAATTTAAATGAAGAACTTGAAAAACATATAACAACATATACTTCCCTTCGTAGAAATATTATCAATAAATTCTTTGGAACACCAGCGGTAACCTCTCCATCTCTCGCTGAAATTAAATCCAATTTTGATGAAATTAAATCCAGTATTAAAAATATTAATGATGCTGGATTTAGTATTATTAGAGATAGCATTAATAGTATTAAAAAATCTATCGAGGATATTACAAAATTTAAAACAGACAATCTTCCGCTACTTGAAAGAATAAAGATTCCTCATGAGAGAAATATCATAAATATGATATACACAGTTCTCTCTGGATCATTAGATTGGGAACCTAAAAAGAATACAGTAACCCTCACTGTGTCAAACAAGGGTATTTATCGATTAACAATAGTGTCACTGAATCAGTTTAATATATCATCATCGACATCATATGGATACAACAACGTGATTTCAACGACTATTGACGTGGGTGAATACAAACGGTTTACAATAACAAGCACTGATCCTAATTTAAATAAGACATCATTTGTATGGTACATGGAGTTTGTAGCTGATCTAAATTAGAATTTTAAACAATTAAAAACCACTTGAGGTTTTAAAATAATATGATTCCATCATCGCAATATCGCTATGATACCGTCAAAGACTTCTTAACAAAACTCAAAACACTCATTGATGAATATGAAATAAAAATTAAAAAGTATCGCAGGAGAATTACCGTAATTGATGTTACAGTATACTCGGTATCTGGTATAATGGCCGGTGCTGGTATTATACTATCTTCAGTAACAATGGTAGCTCCGATTGCTGTCCCAATTGCTATTTCCGCGGTGACAACATTTGCTGGACTTGCAAATGCTATTACTAAAAAAATATCATCGTGTTCTCAAGAAAAACTTAACGACTATATAGTAAAACATCAAGCAGTATCTAACGGTTACTCACAATTATCCTCGTTGATGTCATCATCGATTGATGATACGATAATTACCGAAGACGAATTCTCCGCGATGATACGTATTTATGATACTACGATTAAAAACGCTAGCGTTTTTTCATCTATTGCAAAATTAGACATTGTAAATAATAATAATAATGTCGCAAGAGATTCAACTACTTCAGCGGATAGCAGAAAATACCACTCCGCGGAAAACAAGCATGATATCAATATCGTCAACAAACCCTAAATTCAGTGTGAATTTTCCCTCGCCTGTTTCAGTAAAGGAAATCGCGTTGGCAAAATTACGAGTGTATCATAGTTGGCCTAATATCAGATCGGTTCCATTTGGCGGTCAGAGACCTAATAATTCTCTGGTGTTTGCATATAGGAATAAAAAAGATGACACTCCAGATTGGATCGTTGTTTCAATACCAACTGGATCCTATCAAATTGAGCAAATTAATAATGAATTACAACGTAGAATAAAATCCATTACTAAAAAAGAATCAAAAATTGCGATAACAGTTCATGAACCAACACTGTCATCTACAATTGAAATAGGCTCTCCTGGGTACGTTGTAGATATTTATAACAGTTCAATAAGAACAGTATTAGGATGGCCCGAAGATCCACCTAGAAGTGCTGGTAATTCCACGCCCGAGCCTATAAAATCTGATTACGTCACTGATGAAATAGGACCTGAAAATCCATCAAAAACTTATAAAAAATTCGAGGATATAAACTTCACAAAAAGATATCGATATAAGGATGAATATGGTAAAGATGTGTGGAGAATTCCATTTTTTAATGATTATATCCCACAGGAAGGTGAAATTCTGGAAATACATGAAACAAGTCCAACATTTGTAGACATTAAAGATCACATCCTTGATAGAATGAATAATGATTTTTTGTTGCTATTACCGTCGTTAAGATCTGGCTTTCTTACACAAGCTGAGTTTACTAGTGTAGTCGCCGCGGGTAATAAAATCATCGATGACATGGAAATATTTAATTCGAGGATTACTAATCTCTTCACTGATGAAAATAGCCCGATTTCAAAAACTAGCTCAGCTCAAGATTATAAAAAAAATATAAATGAAAATCCAAATTATAAATTACCAGGATATAATGTTCCCGAGTTAAAGAAAAAACTCAGAACTGCCATCGACGAAGGATTTAATAAAATCTATCAATCATGGAAAGATAGCCAGCCGAAGCCTATTATCCTCACTTATAATAATTCTCCCGACGGCGACGGTAGACATATCGCACCGAACAATGTGGATATTTCATCGGTGATCGCACTTAATTTAACGTGTGATGTAATCGAAGGAAGTTATCAAATTAATATGGAACAATCAAATCAAGCCCGACAAGGTTACATTCTTTATTCATTTTCACCAACAGCACCCCCCGGATTTTTAATTGTTGAGAATCCGACTAATCCAGTCTATATGCAATGTCAAAATGATTCACTAACTAGAATTAATTTTACACTCACCGATCAGTCAAATAATTTAATTGATCTACGTGGTGAAGTATTATCGATTAGTCTGTTTGTGAAAAGCTAACAAATATCGGTTAAATAATTTGTATTAATCAGCAGCAGAGAGGGTGAAATGACAACATATTTGCGACCGTAGATGGCAGCAATTTGAGTGTGGTTATGACAATGTATTTGCGACAAAATCGCTAAGATGGGGTCTTTATTTTTTTTTTGGTTAAAATATGAGATTTCGTAGGAAGGTTCCATTGGCATTCTGAGGCTTTAATCGATTCTGTCGCAAAAATTTGTAGACGTAGATGGCAGCAATTTGAGTGTGGTTATGACAATGTATTCACGACAAAATCGCTAAGATGGGACCTTTAATTTTTTTTTGGTTAAAATATGAGATTTCGTAGGAAGGCTCCATTGGCATTCTGAGGCTTTAATCGATTTTGTCGCAAATATATTGTTGTAGGGTTCACCCTCTCTGCTGCTCTTTCGTCTCTCTCACTCTCTAGTCTACCTCTCTGTCGTATCTATCTCTAGTCTCTCTCTCGTCTCTATATCTGTGGTCTTTTACTCTCTCGCCTCTATCTCGTCTCTCTCTCTCTCGTCTCATCATTCATCTCTATCTCGTCTCTCTCACTCTCGTTTCTCTCTCTCGTCTCTTGTCTTTCTCTCTCGTTCCTCTCAGTCTCGTCTCTCTCGACTCTCCCTCGTATCTCTCTCTTTCTCGTCTCTCTCGTTTATCTCTCTCGTCTCAGGCTCTCTCGTCCCTCTCTCTCGTCTCTCTCATATCTCTCTCGCCCCTCTACCGTCTCTCTTTCATCCCTCTCTTTCGTATCTCTCCCTTTCGACTCTCGTCTCTCTTTCTCGCCTCTCTCTCTCGTCCCTCTTTTGTCTTGCTCTCACCTCTCTCTCGTCTCTTTTCATCGTCTTTATCAATCTCTTCTCTATCTCTCGTCTCTCTCTCTCATCTCTAGTCTCATTCGCTTGTATCTCTCTCATCTCTCGTCTTTCTCTCTCGTCTTTCTCTAGTCTCTCACTCGTCTCTATAGTCTCTTACCTCGTCTCTCTCTTCTCTATATCTCTTCTCTCTCGTCTCTCTCTTCTCTCTATCGTTTCTCTCTCTCTCTCGCCTCTCTCTCGTCTCTCTCTCTAGTCTCTATATCGTCTATCTCTCTCTTCTCACTCATCTCTTTCTTCGTATCTTCTCTCCCTCGTCCCTCTCTCATTTCTCTGGTCTCTCTCTCTCTCGTCTTTCTCTCTCTCTCGTCTCTCTCTCGTCTTTTTCTTTCTCGTTTCTCTTTCTTCTCTCTCGTCGCTCTCGTGTTTCACTATCGTTTCTCTCTTCTCTCGTCTTTCTCTCTCGTCTCTCTCTCTCTCTCTCTCTCTCTCTCTCGACTCTCGTCTCTCCCGTCCCACTCTCTCTGTTCTCTCGTCTCTTTATCTCTTGTCTCTATGTCTCTCTCTATCTCTTGTCCCTAACGTCTCTTTCTCTTTCGTCATTCTCGTCTCTCTCTATATATTTTTTTCTCACTCTCTCTCGTCTCTCTATCGTCCCTCACTCTCTCTCTCTCTCTCTCTCTCTCGTCTGTCTCTCGTCTCTCTCACTCTCTCTGTCTCTCTCTCGTCTCTCACTCTCTCTCACGTCTTTATCTCTCGTCTCATTCGCGCCTCTCTCACTCTCGTCTCTCTCTCTCTCTCTCTCTCTCTCTCTCTCTCTCTCTCTCTCTCTCTCTCTCTCTCTCTCTCTCTCTCTCTCTCTCTCTCTCGTTATTTATGTATCAACATATGTGACCATTTTATACTGTCTAACTTACCACTTACATGTATTTCGCATGCTCTCTTGTTGGAAAATTATATTATGTAAAAGAGCTCGGGTAGTGTTTGCTTTTTATTTATTTTTTATTTTTTTGCTTTAGTAATAAACACACACATTTGGAATTAGATACTCATCTTTGCTCATATTTATTCCTTGGAGTAAACCTATTTAAAAGTGTCACTGAAATATTTTAGCCTGGTCTGAACAACATAGAACAATGCTATCAATGGTGATACCGCTTCCCCGGCAGTTTGCAATGATTTGAATGGTGCGGTTGCGCCCAAGACATTAAGTCAATCCGTCGCTGGACAAATGTAGCATACATGCAAATCATGAAGAAGATGTAGAAACGATTTTTTTTCTCCAATACCAATTCTTGGCAATGTGTAAGTTTCGGGTAATAAATGTCGGGAGTTCAGATAGAAATGATGTTGATGGTTCTGCTATTATTCCCATTAGAATCACATTCAGAAGGTGACAAGGTCATAATTCACTTATTTGGGTTCGATAATTCCAAAACGGATAACCATTAAAACAAAGTCAATCAGGTGATTCAAAATGGGGATGATGGTACTGACGGTTTCATTGGAGCAGCTAGAAGACGATCGAAAATATTTTGTCTAGTTAATACTGATCCATCATAGACGAGAATACAATTAAACATTTCTTGTGAAACGATGCTTTAAATCCATTTTCATGAGAATAATGAAAAGTAAAGGACCGGGTTTGATGTCCGCTAAAATAAATCTGAATTGTTCGTAGGACTTAAGGACACTCTCACAAAGTCATTTTGGCCCAAAATCGGTTTATTGTAGATCTTGGCTATCTAACAAATAATGGGTTAGTGATGGCTTCAACGGAGGGCAAACAGCTAAGCAAAAGTAATCATGCAGGGCTTCATATACTTTATCGGTCGGTTGGTTTTACCCGGCATAATGATGACTGAACTTTATAAAACATTATCACACGGAATGCCAACCGAATTATATCAAATTAGAGCTATCTTAATCAATTATTATATATATATATATATATATATATATATATATATATATATATATATATATATATATATATATATATATATAGTGTTATCTGCACATTGGCTGTTTCAAGAACAATATCGGTTCGTAGATCGATGTTAACTATAGGTCTACTGCTATTGTTGAGCATGACACAGTATGACCGTTGGATAGGATACTTGGAAAAGTGGGTGTAGTTATAATTTGTCTTATTAAGCACAATAATGACTTTTCTCTTTTGTACATCGATGATGACAGCACTGTCGTTATTAGATTAACACTAATTTTTAATAGTTTTGTTTTTCTTCATCCAGGGTTATTTACAATGTCTCGGGACTCTGTTGAATCATGCCCCGAGTACATTGACAACCTGTATAGACTTTACAATATGTATGCAGAGTATGGTTCCGTCATTCCTATGGGTAACTCTAATCCTAGTATTTCATTTAACTTAAACAAGACATAATTTGCTGCGTTCATCTTTCAATCGTAACAATTTAAGTTATTTAAGCAATGTTGACCTTTGTCGAGGTAACCTGCTATTTACGTTTCTTCCTATGGTGTAATTATGTCTTTAATTGATCATATAGCAATTGACAAGTCTAAATTGGATATGAAAAAATAATCTATGATCACTGATGATGATACATTACGTTTTTCGAATCACAGACCCATTCCTGCATCAATACAATTCCAATGTTATTCCACGAATGGATTTAATTCAATTGTTTAAATTTCAGTCGACGAAAGGTTGACTCTCGTATATGACAATAATATCGGGATGCATTAAATTGTATGATAGAACATAGAAAGTCCTTTATCCTGAATAACGTAAAGAAAATGACGCACTGCATGGCAAAATTGTTAATGATATATCTACTGCAAGCTAAAATAAACCCTAATCTTTCAAAATTCAAACCTTTTTAGAGCCTTTCTGGAATCATTTACTAATGGAACTGCACAAGTGCACAAAACCATTATCAAAAGAATGCAAGGTTGGATTCAGCAAGGAAAGTCTAACTGGCAAAGCGATACATTTTTCAGTGCTTATAATGCTACTAAGTCATCATTTTGGTGGACATCACATAAAATGTGTTTCAGATTATCAAAAGCAAGGACATAAAAGCATTGATAAGTTCGCCGAATTGGACCAAAATCTATTTTGTAAAACTTTCAATACACACTGACAGATTTAAACAACCGCTTGAAATGATATTTAATGATAGTATATATCGTGATCCTGCAGATATAATTGCGCAGTGGGCATCATACTTGAGAATTTGTATACCTCACCCAATTTATACAACATATACAAGATGTTTCATTACAAAGTTATTGAATGTGTTAATTCATTTAAAGGAACCACTCTACATTTTGAGTTAGATCGTATCAGGCTTTAATAAATTATAAACTTATATGTGTGCTTTATGATGTTCATTCTACAAAAGGTCAGCGGTTATGATAATAACACATTATGTATGGTAGCACTGCGATCGGTTAGTCTTGATTATTCTCAATTACTCTGTGTTGGAATTTGGGCACATTCCAGACAAATTAAACGAAGGTTTGGTAATTACCATGTTTAAGGAAGGAAGTAAAAAAAAAGAGATCCAAACAATTATAGGGCAATAGCGCTTCTCCTAGTTACTGGAAAAATTTTCTGAAAAATTTTAATAAGTCGGTTACAAACTGATATTAAATCTATTAAGTTCTCAATTAACTAACTACAAGGTAGCTTTCAGAAGAGTCTAGGTTGTAATTTGACTTCATTTATAGTTAACGAATTAGTTATGCTAATGTAAGCTGCTTTCCTTTATTCCGAGGAGCTCCTGATACGGTGTGACATGATGTATTATTCTATAAATTGTTGCAGATCGGTATCAATCACAGACAATGGATTGTGATTGTCAATTGATAATCGAATATGTACAGTAGAGTTTTCAATTCAGAAAGAATTTCTAACCGATTTCTGGTATTAAAAGGTACAATGCAAGGTGGAATACTATCTCCTTGGCTTTACATTATCTTTAGTCAGTGAACTGCTAGATATTTTAACATCTTGTACAAAAGGTACAATGTAAGGTGGAATACTATACCCTTGGCTTTACATTATCTTTATTCAATGAACTGCTAGATATTTTAACACCTTGTACAAAAGGTACAAGGCAAGGTGGAATATTATCCTCTTGGCTTAACAGTATCTTTATCAAAGAACTGCAAGATATTTTAACAACTTGCATCTTTTGTTTTGTATTATTCGACCTTTCGTGCCCCTGTGCGGCTATAGCAGATGATAAACTTCTTATTAGCGTTCAAAAGGAGGCGTGGATCACTTAAAGATCAGTTGTCAGTTCTTTATTAAGTGGGGATACAGAAAAAAATTCCATTAAAGTAATATTATTGTATTCAGTAAAAGCTCATCTGACTACAAAAGAAGACACATGCGTTGGTTTCTATGATCTGATTCTGTACTAGAAACAGAATCTTGTAAACGCGGAGGCACTAATACATCTCAATACAGCAAAATTCATATTAAGATAATAGAGGCCAAAGTTAAGCTAGCCTAGTAAGTTCCCTACTCAGCTTTATTGATATTGGAGATAATGAGTATGGCTCTAATACTCTCACCTAATACTCTCACAGCAAACATTCTGTTAAAGCAATCACATTACCTTGCGCTTTATATGATTGTGAACCCTGGTACAACCATTGCCCACAACAAATACTTAGGTTAGAGAAAGCATCGTTTTTGCATAAAGCATAAAGCACACGCAAGCACTCTGAGACTACCCTGAATTTCCTGGGTATTTTACTCATTTAATCCTATATATATATATATATATATATATATATATATATATATATATGAATAAGCTATTTTTCCTGGAGCAACTGTGCACATTGCCTACAGCCTATCTTCCACAAAGATAATTTTACTCCGACTCTTCAGCAATCAAAACTCAATTGTCAAAGCAAAACAAACTGGTTTTATACCTGATATTTATAGTAGTACTTTTGAAAATATTTGACTTCAACAGGTTTATTAAATCGATTCTTAATTTAAGATCGAATCCCAGTAAAAAATATTGACTGGAAATGTCTTGTTAAATGCAAAGTCCATACTTCACATGAAACTGCTTTGAAGTCTAAACTAACTCGATACGCATCGCTCAATAAATTTCAGAAGCTGTTGCTTGATGGTAGTTTTATCCTATCTGTTTTATGACAATTTCCTTGGAAGTTTCCAGTTTCTCTTGAATCATGTCGAATTGTTGCCAATGTTGTGTCCAAGTTGTTGTCAAGTGCGGATGATTCCTTTTGTACTCGCTGTCATACCTTGTGTACTTTTGTTTTTGATCATTTCATAGAAACGTGTAGCTTCCTTACACCAGACCGGGATATGAATTGGTGCCACATTATGAATTGATTCTGAGTACTTAGATTCTGTCTGATATTTATTTTGTCAATACGTTTATAGGAATGATCTCCAGAGACTTACTTGCTCTTATTAGCAATGATAATATTATGAATTTTCATCTCCTGTGTATTACAAATATTGCTTCCATGTGGAAAAGTATACAATAAACGTTTGCCAGGCCACCGTCATGATATCCAATGTGTTTTGTACCCCTGATACTCGGTTAAAATGTATGTTTAATAATATGATATAAGCTCCTGTACTTCTGTCTTCTTGCTCATCTTACATCCTGAGGGCGTAGAATAAGAAATCACCTGTTCATCTTTGGATACACGCCAGAACTCTTCTCGTTTACTTCTGTGATTGATGCCCAACGTCCACATAATCTTGTCAACAATTATGAGCTCTATTTAATACTTCCTATATTCTTTTCTGAAGTAGTCACGATTTCAATTGTTTGTCCTTGTATTTGTATGACTGATTGTATTCTTAGCAATGAGTAGAAAAAATATCAATCAATCAATAAATCAATCTTTATTCGTTTTCTTGCAAATATTTAGGATTTTATAGATTTTCGCAGTAGACTACTCCAATGAATCTTTATCACAAATATAGTCTAAATATGTTTTATTCCATCATATCTACATTATTATTCCTACTCCTTTTTAAATTAAACTTTTGATAGTAATAGGTTGCACTTTTTACACTATATGTAATATGCTTGTTTGTATAATTAAAGTGCGAGGCAGTCTGTCTGATCATTCATTTATTTACTGTACATAATATCTTACTCAAATGTCACACACTGAATAAGCATACGATATTTCCATGTTAGATATAGATGTTTATCTAGTAAGAAAACGTTGACTTGTAACTATACAAGAAATACTCTGTTACAATAGAGATTTTTTTATTATTATTTGATTTTTCCTTATATCGTGTATATGTTGTAATGTTGAAACCATCACTCTGCTACATGCCATATTTTTTTTTTTAATAGATAAGATAAAATTCATTTAAGTGATATAAATTTTCCAACTCTTTGTGTTGTCGAAAGTTGTTAATTTGTGTATAATGGATATTTCTAGTTCTTCTATTATCCTGGGACATTAATCTGAATCCATGTCCAATATCTGTAGCATATTCAATCGATTTCTACATCAACATTTTACTTACGTCATCAACGGATAATACTTTATCTTTAGTATTTTAAAGCATTAATTGTTTTCACCATATATTAGATTTCATCGCTACATAATTTGACGATCTTGAAATTATTACACGTACACGATGATCTTATGTTAGATGGTTATCATACAACAATTAGATGTAGTTGAAAATCTCCGTGCGTGTGTGTTTGTCTGTGTGTGTATAATGATCTATATTTCAAAACGTGTTCTTAAAACCATGTATATCTGTTGACGCGTAACCTTCAAGGGATAGTGAGTAAGCATTATAAAATTTATGAAAAATCTTATTAGCTATCTACGGTCCTCCATCTGTGTCATCGCGCATTGGGGAATCAATAAATGTTATGACTAAGACTTACGAGGATTTATTGTCTGTAATAATAGCATATTTATAGGTAATTTAATCAAGGACCTAGTGATTATTTCAAGAGTCTCAAGGGAGGTGATAATAGCATGCAAAATATAGCAATAACTGAGCTAACCGAGTAACAGCTCGGTACGTCTCTTGGGTCTAGTCATACAATCATCCTTGTATGTTTTGCATTCTAGAGGTATCGCTGTAGATATAAATGTATACCCTATTCACTTGCTCAGCTGCAATAGGAATCTTCCATCTTACAAGAGAGAAGGATCGTTATGTAATAAAGTGGAATTTGAAACAAAAGATTACAGGTATAGACTGGACAACTAAGTTCAGGACTTGCAGTGATGAAAATGATAGTATTGCAACTATGACCATATCAATATGCTAAAGATTAGTGCTATTAATTCGCACTGCAAGCGTTGGGTTAAGGGACATATGTTGGTATGATAACACAATATGCAGAAAGCTTGATGTTATGAAAAAAAATCTGTTAATAATAATAATAATAATAATAATAATAATAATAATAATAATAATAATAATAATAATAATAATAATAATAATAATAATAATCCATGTCACTGGGAAAATATAAAAATAGTAATAAAATAAAAAATAAATCAATACATAAGTTCATAGCTAAAAAAGAGAAAATAAAAGATTTATAGGTAAATTAGAGAATACTTATTCTGTTGCTGTAATCTCAACACAGCATTGGAAAGTTAGGTGTCATTGTTATTCTTCCTCAATGCCTCTACTAAAGGAGCATTCATAGCATTTTCCGATGACGAAAGCTCAAAATGTCTTAATTCATTTTTCTACGGCTAAGGTTGATCACACCAAGGACAATATACAGGAAATTAGCTAGAAAACAAACTAATATTTTAATAACAGTACAAAACGTTGCTGATGTGATCAACACATTAAGCCCCATACCATAAAGTACATGGTTTAGACACAACGAGTCACCAAATACAGAACAATCTTAACCCGATTAAAAACACTGTACTCTATTCAACAGGTCTTGTTAAATGATGTTTCTATCTTATGGAAAACATGGAAAGCAATGCTAATGCAAACAAAGGAGTGAAGGTGATCCTTCAAATGAGTGTGATATCAATGCTTTTGATTCCCATTCTTATCCTTCTGCTAGAGGCAAAGTTCATGTCAGAAGGCTGTAAATACATTTTCTGCCACCCGAGATAGTTCCTACTTCCGTATAATTAATGATATTGAATAATTTATAAACAACAAATGTTGAATGTATACCATTTAGATGATGATTAGGAGATATTGAGGGAACAAATAAGAGAGAGAGAGAGAGAGAGAGAGAGAGAGAGAGAGAGAGAGAGAGAGAGAGAGAGAGAGAGAGAGAGAGAGAGAGAGAGAGAGAGAGAGAGAGAGAGAGAGAGAGTATTGAAGAAAAACATTTCAGCAGATATCTTCCAAATGGTACCAAAATTTTAATTGCAATCACTCGTGTGCATTAGCTTTCACGCAACAGTTAGAGCGGTAAATGACAAGCAAAACATAGCTGAATTTTCTATTCGGATAAAGGGGTTACAGTTCAAGAGGGCTGGGTCCATCATGCACAATTTATGAAGTTTTTTATATTTAGTTGCTTAGCTGAATCAAATAAATTAAAATTTGATAGTGGAACTATCATCGAACTGTCCCTAGTCTTAGACCGCTTCCATACGAGTGCGGAATCCCCGGAAGTCTTAGACCTTTTCCGTACCACGAGGGTGGGGTCCCAGGAAGTTTTAAACCGCTTCTCTTTTTTCGTAGGTTTCTATTCCCTGTCCGATTGCTTTCTTTAACGCCATTCCAGTGGCGGTTCCAACAGCACCTAACGCAGCTGCTTTTCCATCAGCTGGTGCTTCAGCGGCTATTAAAGCTGGTATAGCTGCGAGAAGTGGAAATATACCACATGATTTAGTAACGTCGCTGATAGTACTTGCAGAAAGATTAAATCGTACCCCAGTCTTTGATAGCTTGGCTTCATTGAAGTGATTATACTGTCGTTCGGTCAACGATAGCTTATTTGGACCACCTGCGATTTGTTCTCGCCGCAGTGATATTTTTACCGCACAATTAATTTTCGATGATGATTGTGGCTTTTTAATCTGATCAGGAGTCAGACTCACACTAACTTGATGATATGACATTATTAATATTATGAGCGATCTAATTACATGTTTTATACTGGGGCATTAATGACTCTCATTCGTCCACCACTGAGTATAACTGCGAATAGCTCCAGCATCTCTATTAACACGAGCTCGAAAATGTATATGAACTACTGATTGTCTGGTTAAATCTAAATGTTCTAGTGAAAAGTAATAAATCGGATACAGCGCTGTAAAGTCTAGCTGAGATATTGGTAAACCGGTATCAATGTTTTGATCACGCCCCATGAATGTCATTAATCAATGATACGCACGTGCTACATGATTTTGATCGAAATTCAACAAAATACCCTCAGATGGTTCGTGATGCCCATTTATCCTTAATGAAACCTCAGAAACACAGAGCTTATCAAATATCATTATACTTTCTGTCTGATCATTTACTCATTTGATATGCAATAAATATGTCTTAGTGCAGAAACACCTTGCTGAGAAGCTATTTGAATAAACCATTAATTGTACTTTGAGTAGTATCTATGGTTGTTGTTAACCATGATAACATTGATTTACCACCTCGATTCATAAAAGATAGCAACCTGTCTTCTTCAGATATCGATGGAGTCATTACTATCATCCACAATGAAAACTTTGTAAGAATTACTATGCCAGCATCACCAGCGATTCGCCATATTGCATCATTGTCTGTGCCTTTTCGTACGAGTACAACTGTGTGTTTGGCTTCGAAAATGGCTTTTCTGACATTTCTACAGAATCCAAAGATATGTGACAGTGGACTTGCACATTAAAATACTCTTCTATTACCCTTTAACATTACTCGACGTGATCTAAATCCTAAATTGAAATCTGGATCTACATTTTTCTCTCTACGTCTGCTGCGACGTTTCTGGCAAAGTTTTGTGGTCGTCCAATTTCATATTGTTGGTACTCTGGAAAATTAGAAGTATCTTTTACAAACATTATTGATGGACCAGCTGATCTAGAGTAATCGTCGCTGTATCTTGCAAGACCAAGCATTGTCGTGGCAACGTCAACGTCTTTCTGAATTGATTCAATATATATTTTTCCGTCAGTCATGTATGTAGCGCTATCAAACAACGCCATAATACCATTATTAACAAAACCAACACTAATATCGGGTGCATATTCAGTATTATCAGCTTTTAAAATTTCACCTTCGACTTCAATAAATGCTTCAGCGGGTAAGAATATTTACTTGTATCTTGAACCTGTAGTTCGATTCTTCCACGCTGATCTAGAATTCGTGCATCGTATGAATAATATTGATAATCGTGCACAGACTCATCTTTGAGAACTGGTGCATCCATGTCAAACGCACTCACTTATACGCTTAAACATCTTTATTATTATCATCTACGTCTAACACGAAGACCACTTCGGGAAATGAGACAACTTCCTGCTATCAGACTAGTGGCTATATTTTTTTCTTTTTCCGACATTGGTACATCAGCCAACTCCGCTAGTTTTTGATTAGCGGCTTGATATATTATTTTACTTAACACTTGCCGGCATCACTTCAGTGCTGGCCAATTTCACTGGTTGAGATCGGACCGCTTGTGGTCTGGGTATTAATCGTGTTAGTCTGTTTTTTATTACTGAAAATGCTTTGCTAGCAATATTACCAACAGCGCCCATACCTTTTCCACGAATAAAATCAATAGCTTTTATTCCTAGCTGCTTTGCAATCGGTACTGCTTTTGGGGTTATCCTTCTAACCAGACCCTGAACAACATCACCTAGTCCATCTCCGTAGGTTGTTTTGTATAAATGTAATCGAGAGTTTATTACCCTGACCATGGAAGGTCCATGTTGAGTACCATACACGATCATTTTTATTATTAAGTGACTTTATCACTATTGTATCTAATCACTGTGGTAATCATTGGCAATTTCACTAATGAGGGACCGATACACATTAATACCGCCTGTAAATATCAGCTGCTTCATTAATGATTTCTGATGAATTATTACCAGCTCGTCTTCCTCCAATGAGAATTTCTAGTCGATCGACATCAGCATGGACATTATTGGGGCAAGTAATAAGACCACTCCCTAGACCACTTCCAGTTGCGTCAGCAGCGTTTTGAAATTCTTATTTTTCCTCTTCACATGGTTTCTGTGATTTCTTAATTGGTCTCAATAGTGTCTTTGGTGATTATGGATAATCACAAAGTGATTGCTCATATGGTTTTGGTGTTTTTTTTTGTTTTGGAGGATTTTGTTTTTTTACTTAGTTTTTTTTTCTCCGTTTTTCTCGATTTGATTAAATTATTAATTTTACTAATATAATCCTGATATAATAAATCACCAGTTCTAGCTTGTTCAACATTCATGTGTTTGCGATATAATGATTTTTGCCATTGATCACGGGTTTTAATATCTTTAGCATGTTCAGGTTTCATTACTTTACCTCTTTGACTAAAACCATCCCCAGCAAATTTAGCTAATTGTTGTAGGTTAAGGTTATTAATTACTTTAATAGTTTCTTCATTAAATTTATTTATCAATTCAGCTGCTGATTTTAGTTCAGGGGCACCTTCTTCTGCCTGGTCTGCATCTTCAGGTATTTCCGGGATGGCATCAGAGCAGTTATATTTTCTGGAAGTTCTTCAAAAATCTTTTTTGTTTTCTTAGTTCTTGTTGCTATTTTTTCAGTTGTTTCAGCGGTTTTCTCTAACACAGGTTGAATACCTTTAGTGGTCTCGATTGTAGTTGTCGCTTAACAGAATCACGAACAGGTAGATACTTTTTACTTGTCGCAAGTCGCTCTCGAGCTAATTTAGCTGAATGATGTTTTCCAATACTCATTATTGATAATATTTATACTGGCTGTTTAATTCATAGCAGCAGAGATACTGAACAACAAATGCATAGTGACCAGATTGTGAAAAAGTCGAACAAAAATCTGGTCAGTTAGAGAAGTTTTCAATGTTAAGGCAAAAACCTTTTTTAGCCTTCGTAGGAACCTTTAGTTTTCAAAAATAAGGTCTCTAGCAAAGTGGTCTGTTCAGCCTCTCTGCTGCTTAAGTACTGGGTTTTCAAACTCTAACTTTATACATTTTATACGTATATTTGACCTTTAAGCCCTATGCAGCATCAATCTGGACCCAATACAAATGTTTGCACCTTTAAACTGACCGTTTGTTAAGATGCATTTATTAAGGTGCAGGATTATATAATGTCCATTATGGTTGGCGGTATATTCCCAAGTTTACCACTTTACATGAATGACAATTTAAACAAAATATCTTAGCTAACAAAAGCAGGTAACTAAAGTTGCTAGAATCTGTTTGCTTTACAATCATTTTAAATAATTTGACATGTAAAGGTACACAAGGTCGTTTAGTGACCAGGTCAGCTAATTTGGGCCTTCCGTCTAAAGGCATGCACTCTTGACTATTAGGCAAAGTGGGTTTGATTCCTGACTGTCATAGTTTTGCACCCCTTACAGCTTACTGCCATGTTTTGGAGTTTATCACTCACAGTAGTTAGTGGCTTGGCTGGGAATGGGTCATGAATGCACTTGCACATATCTTGGGGAATTTAGATAACAATAGTTCAAAGTGGGTTGGTATTGGGGTGGGAATGGTCCAATATTTCAAACTGGGTTGGTGTTGGTGTGGGAATGGTCCAGTACGTGTATTTTAAAGTGGGTTGATGTAGGGGTGGAAAAGGTCCAACATTTTAAAGTGGGTGGGTGTAGGGGTATATAATCACATATTTGTTGGATCCATCTTCAAACGGCAAGGACACAGATCTGTCATTGTATAATGCACCGACAGATCTGGGTCTATACAGTTTATCAGAAGTAATCAGTGATCCATCTTCAAACGGCAAGGACAAAGATCTGTCATTGTATAATACACTGACAGATCTGGGTCTATACAGTTTATCAGAAGTAATCAGTGATCCATCTTCAAACGGCAAGGAGACATATCTGTCATTGTATAATGCACTGACAGATCTGGGTCTATACAGTTTATCAGAAGTAATCAGTGATCCATCTTCAAACGGCAAGGACACAGATCTGTCATTGTATAATGCACTGACAGATCTGGGTCTATACAGTTTATCAGAAGTAATCAGTGATCCATCTTCAAACGGCAAGGACACAGATCTGTCATTGTATAATGCACTGACAGATATGGGTCTATACAGTTTATCAGAAGTAGGCCAACATCACAGACTGTTCTCTGACGGTGCATTAAGAATAAGAAATGACTAAAAAAGGCAACAAAAAAATGTTAAAAAAAATTACTATAAATCTTCCATAATGTTCTTGAGAATAAAATCAAATTTATTTCTAAATAATTCTTAAGTATTATGATTTTCTTACATATTCTTATATACAAAAAGTGTTTAAGACATACAAACATGTTTATGAATGGATCTGTAACAGTATTTTACTATATTAACAAATATTTATCAAGGCTTCCATGACAGTCTTTGACTATAGAAACATACATTATGAAGGTTTCTATGAAATTATTCAAACCAACTTCAGAGTTACTGATATTTTTATTAGACTAGTATTCCAAAGTCACAGAGAAGATCTGATGCATTTCGATGGGAACACATAAAATTAAAGAACTATTATGTGCAAACATGTGGGACTACACTAGAAATATAAATGACAGTTTTTCTTGCTGTGCACAGTTTCTGAAAAACACAGAAGAAACAGTCATGAAACAAAGATATACAAAAAAACATACATTTTACTTGTTAACAAATATAATTTCTTACTATCTATTCATTTCAAAATTTGAGAAATTGGTGCAAAAAGGACATGAATCTATGCAGGAATTTTAGTGTCATAACTAGAAATCTGAGAACTGTGAGTCCTTTCTCCCGCGTACTTTAATAACTACTACTTTTAATGAAGATTTGGCAAAGTGTTAAGGCAAAAAGTGTATTATAACTTCATCTCACTTCTGTGCATTCAAGCCTTGAATCAGTCAGTGTGTGCATGTCAGAAAGTCTGTCAGTATCTTCCTGTTATTCTTAAGTGTCAAAGTTAGCCAAAACATCTACAATGTAAGCAAATTCAGTTCTTGTTTATGAAAGTTTGCTCATTTTAAGATGCCAAGGACTAACTTTCATGTTTGAATAGCATTCACTGGATTCTGAAGATAAATAATTATTAAAAAAATTTTAACTTGTAAATATCACTTAAATATCTTCAGTTTATATAACTTTTTTCCCCCACATTTCCTCAATTTCATGGTTGCTTATTCAAAAAGATTTTGTTAAAGATACATTAAAAATCCAAAACACTCAATCACTTTCCTAAATATTATCCTTAAATGAACTCCATCAAATAAACAGCAATGCAGAACATTTTGTGACTATTATACTTTACTAATTATTCATGAACATCATCTTTGCACAACTCCATTAAAAAAATAGCACATCAAACAAATGATCAAAGCAGGAAGTGACATGTCTGATATAAAACATTATCATTTCTTTTATCTCATGGACTTGCCATAGTTTTTACCGCATGCTATAATTAATGCTAACAAAAGTTTCATTTGAAACATACATTCTTGTAAAGTGCAAATAAATAGTAAACAAGGCAGTCAATGATATGGAATGTGTATATGGAAAGAATGATCTGCTACATATTTAAATGGGATTTACAAAACAGTATAAACATCACTACAATTACCAAAGGAGAAAAAATAAATGCAACATATAAGGGACCTAAAGGTTTTGCTATTCCTTTAAATATTGATTGGGGCCTTACTCTTAAAGAAAAATTCCAGGTACTGCTAAATATACAGAGCATGCAATATGCATTAACACTAGTATACCTATGTATACACAGTAGTCTAAGCTATAATAAAAATTCTAATAAAGGAATAATCTTCAGGTCCCTTTGGTCAAGTCATTAAGTAAATTCACAGCCAATACAATACAATATCTACTAAACCAGCATGACCTTCAAGCACTTTAACAATGATTGTTGTGGTGATTAGACTGGTATATTGCTTGATTATAGTGGTAATCTGACTTGTATATTTCTATGGGCATAAGAAATGTTAGACCCTGGCATTATATAGGGGTACAAGATCTGTCAACCCCTAGCATTATATAGGGGCACAAGATCTGTCAGCCCCTAGACCCTGGCATTATATAGGGGCTCAATATCTGTCAGCCCCTAGACCATGGCATTATAAGGGGCACAAGATCTGTCAGCCCCTAGACCATGGAATTATATAGGGGCAAAAGATCTGTCAGCCCCTAGACCATGGCATTATATAGGGGCACAATATCTGTCAGACCCTAGACCATGGCATTATAAGGGGCACAAGATCTGTCAGCCCCTAAACCCTGGCATTATATAGGGGCACAGTATCTGTCAGCCCCTAGACCATGGCATTATAAGGGGCACAAGATTTGTCAGCCCCATGACTCTGGCATTATATAGGGACACAAGATCTGTCAGCCCTTAGACCCTGGCATTATGTAGGGGCACAAGATCTGTTAGACCCTGGACCATGGCATTATAAAGGGGCACAAGATCTGTTAGACCCTGGACCATGGAATTATATAGGGGCACAAGATCTGTTAGACCCTGGACCATGGCATGGCATTATAAGGGGCACACAATCTGTTAGACCCTAGCATTATATAGGGGCACAAGATCTGTTAGACCCTAGACCCTGGCATTATATCAGGAGACAAGATCTGTTAGACTCTAGACCCTGGCATTATATAGGGGCACAAGATCTGTTAGACCCTGGCATTATAAGAGGCACACGATCTGTTAGACCCTGGCATTATATAGGGGCACAAGATCTGTTAGACCCTGGACCATGGTATTATAAGGGGCACAAGATCTCTCAGCCCCTAGACCCTGGCATTATATAGGGGCACAAGATCTGTTAGACCCTGGACCATGGTATTATAAGGGGCACAAGATCTCTCAGCCCCTAGACCCTGGCATTATATAGGGGCACAAGATCTGTTAGACCCTGGACCATGGAATTATATAGGGGCACAAGATCTGTTAGACCCTGGACCATGGCATGGCATTATAAGGGGCACAAGATCTGTTAGACCCTAGACCCTGGCATTATATAGGGGCACACGATCTGTTAGACCCTAGCATTATATAGGGGCACAAGATCTGTTAGACCCTAGACCCTGGCATTATATCGGGGCACAAGATCTGTTCAACTCTAGACCCTGGCATTATATAGGGGCACAAGATCTGTTAGACCCTGGCATTATATAGGGGCACAAGATCTGTTAGACCCTGGACCATGGTATTATAAGGGGCACAAGATCTGTCAGCCCCTAGACCCTGGCATTATATAGGGGCACAAGATCTGTTAGACCCTAGACCCTGGCATTATATAGGGGCACAAGATCTGTCAGCCCCTAGACCCTGGCATTATATAGGGGCACAAGATCTGTTAGACCCTAGACCCTGGCATTATATAGGGGCACAAGATCTGTTAGACCCTAGACCCTGGCATTATATAGGGGCACAAGATCTGTTAGACCCTGGACATCACAATTCTTGAACAACCTTCACTCAGTACCATTTTATTATTAAGCACCTTACATGTGAAACAGAGAAATTGTAGCCTAGTGGAATAGCATGCTAGACTAATGACCAAAAGGGTTACAACTGTATCGTGGGACCAGCCTGGGTCAGCTACTGTGGCAAGGGACTTTACTCCAACTGCCTCAGCACTAAATAACCTACTTGTGTTGATGTGCCATAATGCACCAAAAACCAAATATGTAGAACATTTTATCCTGAATGCCAAGTAAGTGATTTGATAATCACTAAATAAACTACCAATCAGGAAAACCTTTATTTAGGCATAAATTAATTATCACTGCATATTAAGGAAAGATAACAAATATTTTCCCTTAAAATCTACAACTGAAAGACAAGTTGTGGCAAAATTATACTGAAACAAACTTCGTAATGCAAGGGCAAATTTTGAAATCTTGAATGGGATCATCATTCCAGTTTTTAAAATCTTAAAGGGGAAATCATTATATCAATTTTTGTTACTAAATCTTAAAGGGGAAATCATTCTATCAACTGTTAGTAAATTAGTCATTGTAGGTCATGTTAAGACCATATGAAATTTTGTTTCAGTTTCTCATAACCTTAAAAGGTCATCAAGTGAAAATAAAATTCCTGATGAAAGGAAAGACAAACTGATGTGCACTAATGATATACCAGAAGACATGCATACTGACACAGATAACACTATATGCCTCAACCATACAATATTTTTGGGGTAAAAAAATAATGAGGAAGCATTATATCATTGAAACTTCTTGTAATTGTTTCATAACGACACCGTTATATAATGTGTCTAAGTGACCCAGAAAGTTAGATTTGTATCCAAAGAATTTGTAAACGTGATTCTGACATTAGCTGGGGAAACGGTTAATTTCCTTATCATACATTATGCAAATAAATATGAAAGAAAAAGGCATCCCTCCTTCAAAAGAAGTCAAGAAACTAATGAAAATAGTAAAACATGCTGTATTTGAATTAAGTACAATTCGCACACACCTGTATTTAAACAAGTACAATACAAAACATCTAAATGAAGTATTTGCTCTTTTTGATGTTGAATACTGCACCAGAGAAAGATGGAATCTATACTGTTGGTTTAAACAAACAGCACACACCATGATCTGATGTTGCGTTATGTACATTTAAAGCACAGGTCATGATCAGCTGGCCTTTTATATAAATGTAGAGCACTGACTATGGTACCTTATGTAAAACACAGGTCATGATCAGCTGGTATATTATATACATGTAGAGCACTGACTATGGTGCCTTATGTACAACACTGACCATAATCAGGTGTTTTATGTACATGTAGATCTGGCCTTGAGATCATAAAAGACATCAGCTTGGGACTTAGTTGGAATAATCACAAATGATGTTCCATTACATCACTTAAACTCAAGCTCTGAGTTTTATCATTTCTAATCCTTGCCAAAGCATAATTTTTAATGAATAAATTATTTCATATGGAACACAAAAGATTTGATTTTATCTGTTTATATATTTTACATTTATTAAATGCTGATCATAATACAAATGAAATAAACATCTTCTATAAAATAAAACCACATACCCAATATACAAAAGTATGACATGAACATTGCACAAAAACATGTCTATATTTGTCTCATTGTGAGGCACATTATTTTATAATATTACACCATTGTTGCCCATGACCAATAACCAAAGACGATGCTGGCTGGCTGTCAAGGCTTTCAAAAGCTTGGCAAAAGTCTCCTTTGAAGGCATTCCCATTAAGAAAGAGAGGGTATTTCTATGCATAATAGGGTCCATGCTTGTGGGCAATTATTGTGAAATAGTCATCCCAGTACCTGTCATTTCAACCAAACAAGCCAAGTAGTGCAGATTTTGTTTTCAATCACCTCTTTTGTGCAATTGAGTGTTTTTGTATCCTGATACAATATCAACAAGTCTTTTCCTCTGTTTAAAGAGTAATGTAAAGGTTTTAAGATCAATATGTTCAAGCTATTGATCAACTTCTTGTTAAATTAATGCTTCATGTCTACAATTAATGCTTCATGTCTACAATTAATGCTTCATGTCTATAATTATGTTTCCAAAACTTAAATCTATTCTGGCAGGCAGAGTCACTTCACCCAATTTCAATCCAGAGAGTCACTTTACCCCCAAAATTCAAGCATGGACCAGTGGAGTACTTATGCATTCAAGGTCAAAATGGGTAGATGTTGCCATGGTGATATCAAAGGTATATATGTAACATACATCATTTGTTAACATCAGGGGATGAGGACTAGTTGTACCTCAGTGAGGGCAAGGGTTATCTACAAAATAGCAAGGAACAGCACCTTCCTAACTCAGTCTAGGGACAACACTGAAAATAGTAAATAATACAAAAAACAGCTTGAATAAATACTCTCTCTCTTTCTTTTTCTCTTAGAGTTGAGTTGGGCCCTATGTAACTCTTTCTCAAAATAGCTCCCTCTTCATGTCAAACTCACTCTAAGAAAATCCTGAAGTGGAGTCATGATTTCAAATAATAATGCAATGTGATCGTACTGTTACCCATGTTATGTTTTGGAGCTGAGATCATGGTTGAAAATAAGAAAAAGTAAAATAAAGATCAGCACTGCATGACTTGCTTAAAGCAGATTACACTGCTTATCAAACATAAATATTTGGTTGAAATGTAAGACATTTTAAATGAATGTCTTAATGTTCAATTTAAAATAAGTACTTAGTTATAAAAAATTCACTGTAAACCAAAACCTGACATCACACTTGCAAGTATTAAATATCTGACCCCTAAAAAGAAAAAAAAATGCAGAAAATAAAATTTAAAAAAATATAATTTTTTTAGAAAGGTTTAAACTGACATCATATTCTCTTTTCAATCTTCTTCTCTTTGGTGTCACTTATTATTTTTTTAAATGTTCACTTGCACACTTATCATGCAACTTTCTTTTCTGTCCATGTAATATAACGTGTGAAACAGGAAAGGATTTTTGGCAGTCTGATGTACATTTATCTTTCCTTCTATCTGCTCTTTGTCTTTGGCCTTCTTTTTGTCATTTTTCCAGAAATCTTTCCAACTGACCAAAAAAAAAAAAAAAAAAACCCATAAAAACTAAGAGGAATATTCTCATCATTTAGGATATGTCCTTCTTTGTGTAAGCCTGTTCCCTGTGCCTGCCCCTTTGCTTGCTTCCTGGGCACCCTGGAACTGAGCTGGATTGAACAACATCATGGGAGTCTGGTGGTGACTTTGGTCCTGCTGCTGCGTCTGTGCATTAGCAATGGAAAGCTCTCTACCCTGAACAAAAAAGTACAAAATATATTCACTATATAAAAAAGGCGAACTACTCTGACTACACATTCAATGAGGTGTAACATTCTTAATTTCTGCTTAACTTTTCCTTTATGAGTTTGATTAAAGAGCATAGTAGGTTGGTTATGCTGACATGCAAGACTGCATTACATGTAACAGTACATGTAACATTAAAATATTACAAAATTATTATTCAGTGCTTATATGATGACCATACTCAATATCATGTAGGGTGTATCCCCTTCTCTCTGATGTGGACTCTCCCTGCTCTGTGAACACCTTACCATCAATGGATATCATTTAAGGAGAAATAAATTTAAATAGTGTTCCTATATGGAACCTGTTGGAGGGGGAGGGTCACCTATAACACTGACAAAAGGGACCTGACTGCCCAAAGCGGTGTGTATGTGTGTTCCTCCCTCAAAATAGCTGTTGCAGTTTGTGAGGCCAACAGTACTGAAAGAACTGAAGCAGGCCTGGAGAGCAAGATTGTGAGGCCAACAGTATTAAGGAGATTTTTATTGGTAATGATCAGAGAAAACTGGCACCTAACAGAATGATAAATTAAAGCAAAACCACGGGCAATGTCAACAGTTTAATTTCTTTTATGTTATGTATCGGCTCATTCAAAGTAACATAAAAAAAAGAGTGAAGACAACAAGCTTTATAAATTTAACAAAGATAATTTATTTTCCTAGAAAACATGAAAAAAATGTAAATAGGTTAAACAAGACTTAAGGTTTACAGAAATGATCCAAATTGTTCAAAATAGAAACATAAGTCCTGTAAAAGTTCTAAACACAGTCTGAAGTTCAATTCTGGTTCAAAATGGTAGATGACCACGTCAGATGAAGGGTAACAGAAAATTCCAGAATTTACACAATAAAGCATGGTTTGTATTGTTTTGTTCCAATTTAGAATATATTCGGAAAATGTCTTTCTCCAAATCAGTAATGTAGTTCTCCAGGAAAACAATTATTCAGAAAACAAAGTAAAAATAGCTCCTCTAACAAGACATGTTGTTCTATGTAGACATACGGACAACTTCTTCTAGCACAAAAATACCATTTTTAACATAATAGAAGTTGTGTACATCTAAGATGTTACAATAAACTCCAACTGACTTTATAGCTCTACGACTGTGTATGACTCTTTCTTCTATTTGTATTTGTCTTTCTTATTCCCTTTCTTCAAACTGTAATCTCATTTGCTCTTTCTGTACTTGTATTTGCTCTTTTTGTAATTCTTTTTGCCTATCCTTTTCTTTTTCTACTAAATGTACTCTCATTTATTATTTTTGTAATTCATGGACAAAAAATACCCAACAAGAAATATTGCTTAGGAAATATAAGCAAAAGAAAAAACTGCAACCACACCTTAATGCAAATTTTCTGACTTAATTGTGTGCAAATTTTCTGACTTAATCGTGAACTCATATTTAGTGGGGTAAGCAAGTTTGTCACAAAATACATTATCTTGATTTTATAATGATTTCTGCCAAGGATCATGAGAATCTATCAATGGTTTCAGAAAATATGGGCAAATGAAAAATATGAAACCAAAACCTCAATGCAAATTTGCTTATTGTGACCTTGACACCATAGTTCAAGGATGAACCAATGTTTTATAAAATGAATCGTTTTGGCTTTATAATGATTCATCCTAAGTATAGAGAATATCTATTGAGGGGTAAAGAAAATATAGTCAAGCAGATCTTTAACCAAAATCATCATGTGAATGTTATAGTGACCTTAACCTGAAGGTTGTTCTTGTTGTTTTGGTTTTAACGCCATTTTTCAGCACAAGATAGACTACATATGCTGACCGACATAACTGGTAGAGAAAAAACCCTGGTAAGAACCAATGACTTATAGGAAGCTACTGGCAATCTTTCTCACATACCCATGTTGGATGAATCCAAGACTTGTTGCCCATGTGGACAGACAGCATTGATCAGTAAAGGTTAACACTTTAGACCACTCAGGCCCCCTGACCTGATGGAGTAAGTGAATAATGAATCGTGAAGGTGGCAAGCTAGAATTTGTTGTTCTTGAAGTTTATTTTTTTTATATTACTAAAATAGGGGTCATTACATAAAAGCTTACTAGCCCTAGAATGATTTCAGCTGACTGGTCAAAAGTGGCATTTACACTGCTGTCTGTACAAGTTGCACAAAGATGAAGTTCCAGCAACATAGTGCCTTTAATAATTATTTGATTAAGAATTTAATACAATAATCAAACATTCCATCTCCTGTGAACAGCATAGACCTAGCTCTGTCTTCATTAGGGCTGTCATCAGGAACCCGGGTACCCGACCGTATAGAAAAACCCGGGTATTGAAACGTAAATGTGGGTACCCGTAAAAAAAAAATTAAAAAAAAATCACATGCGCCAATCACTCTAAACAGGTGTGACAGCTATGGCTATAATTAGAAACCAGATCTCTGCTTAACATAAATAAACAATACGTCACACAGTCTGTTTGGATTAATAAAATGCATTGGCGTTGTGCAACTGGACCAACCGTTATCCCTGAGGCATTATATACCAAGTTTAAAACATTTGTTCTACAGGTAATAAACCTCTTTGTAGACGATAACTATTCAATGTGGGTGCTAAATGAAAGGTAAATTGCGTGCTCTTTTAATGAAATCCAGATGGATACCTTTGATTTCCGAACAAACATGTCAAAGAAATCCCACAATTTATATTATAAACAGAGATCACCTAGACACCTTGAAATTTTCGTAATGTCTCAAAGTAATCTTTGCTCGTTTTTCTAGTCGACTAGCTCTGCGAATTTCAAAAGTTAGCCATCATACATATACCGATATTTCTATTTTCGATACTATGTTTTTACCATAACTATTTTAAGAATCATATGATTCCAAAATTATAACACTTATGCCACTGTGTGGTCACGTGGTATAACTGGGGCACGCATGCGTGGGCATTTCAAATCTGCGGTCAAAAGCAGATGAATAAACGTGGTCTTTGTTAACAAGGACTTATACTTTAAAAAATACGCGTGTTCTAAAGCTTTTAATGAGGCTGATCACAGTGATCATTACAAGTTTGTACCATCTGTGTACAAAGGTCATTCTAAAAAAAATTTATTAATTAACAGCGTGCGGTCAGACAATTTGCAGCTACATCGGTGTGGACGAATCAGACCGAGTAGTACACGGTTAGTCTCTATCGCCATAAAAAAAAGATTAAAGAAATGGAGATAACAATTAGTTTGTCTACGGTTGTACATGTCATTCATGTGCTAACATGTACCCGTTAAAATTTGCAATGGGTACCCGGGTTGGTTTTTTCGTGATTTTTGACAGCCCAGTCTTCATGAATACACAGGATCAGGATCCTCACGATTTGCATGCTAAATACGATTAAATATGATCATCCATTTCACACAGAACATCCATCCAAGAACAGTAAATTTCAGGTCAGAAATATTCCTTCCATTTTAAGAAAATAGGGAAATTTTCTAATGAGAGATTTAACAAAGAAATAAAGGTAGGCATTGCAAATATGGTACATTATTTTCATGCATTCAGTTTCAGCACAATTTCTAGTAGAGTATCCTTGAACTGCTCATCATGGTACAGACCCTGAAACTTGTGATATCTTGTCTCCCTAGTCATCCTAGAACAGACTCTGCAATCTGATATCCCCCAAGATCATCCTAGAACACCCCATTCACTATTAGTAAAGTAATATTTACACCACTGACATACCAGTAATACATACACCACTGACATATCAGTAATACATATGTCAAATGACATCATTAATACATACAGCACTGACATGCCAGCAATACATACACCACTGACAGATCTGCAATACATATACCACTGACAGATAGTAATACATATGTCATTGAAAGATCAGCAATACATATGCCACTGAACAATCAGTAATACATATGCAACTGAACAATCAGTAATAAATATGCTATTAACAGGTGAGACAAACAGATTAGTATCCAACAGCAACAAATGAAACTTTAGTCCAACAAGATGTTAGTAATGATGGAAGACTCAAACGGATTGATACTCTACTGACCAAAATTTTCAGGAATCCATAATAGGTCCATTGTTTCTGCATATTTATTCTTTTGATAGCTATTCTTTTGATAGCTCCATACTGAAACCATCTCACACTATAACATATACCTAATTTGCTGACAAAACTATTTTCTTACATGTTTGATTTAATGTGCTCACAAGATAACTGTTAATGAAATATGTCACTCTGACATGGCCCTTGAACTTGGACCAGGTATCATGAACAGAAAGTCATTAAACTTGTTTCAGACACAGGTGACATATACCCACATGCTAAGTTTGGTTAAATCTATAAGACTTTTAGAAAGAAAGATTATGAACTGACATCATTAACTGTATTCTTTTGATATATCTACAAACTGGATTTATAAATCAATCCATACTTATTTGTGTTATCATGGTCACAAGCCAGTACAGCTATAAACAAAGACTAATCTTCAAATCAATGTGCAAGTGCTGACCATTAAAAAAGATGTTTATACTGCAATGATGGAGGTTATATCTGCACTACTTTCACTCCTGACAGACTTTGCATTGCAAGAAGCATTTTAGTAAAAAACCTCTATCAATGTCAAATAGCAAAACTCCCAAGTCAATGCCAAATAGTGAAACCTCATGTTAATGCCAAATAGTGAAACCCTGTGGAAATGCCAACTAGTGAAAAACACCATGTTAATGCCAAATAGTGAAACTCAATATCAATGACAAACAGTAAAATTTTCATGTCAATGCCTAATAGTCAATGCTAAATAGTAAAAACCTTGAGTAAATGCCAAATAGTGAAAACACAATGTTAATGCCTAATAGTGAAATCCACATGTCTATGCTAAATAGTGAAATCCACATGTCTATGCTAAATAGTGAAATCCACATGTCTATGCTAAATAGTGAAATCCACATGTTAATGCCTAATAGTGAAAACTCAATAGCAATGCCTAATAGTGAAAACTCCATGTCAATGCCTAATAGTGAAACCCCATGTCAATATCATACAGTGAAAGCCAATAGCAATGCCTAATAGTGAAAACTCCATGTCAATGCCTAATAGTGAAATCCACATGTCTATGCTAAATAGTGAAATCCACATGTCTATGCTAAATAGTGAAATCTACATGTTAATGCCTAATAGTGAAAACTCAATAGCAATGCCTAATAGTGAAAACTCCATGTCAATGCCTAATAGTGAAATCCACATGTCTATGCTAAATAGTGAAATCCACATGTCAATACCTAATAGTGAAACCCCATGTCAATGTTATATAGTGAAAACTCAATGTCAATGCCTAATAGTGAAAACATCATGTCTATGTCAAATAGTGAAATCCACAAGTCAATGCCTAATTGTGAAACCCCATGTCAATATCATACAGTGAAAGCCAATAGCAATGCCTAATAGTGAAAACTCCATGTCAATGCCTAATAGTGAAATCCACATGTCTATGCCAAATAGTGAAATCCACATGTCAATATCATACAGTGAAAGAAAATAGCAATGCCTAATAGTGAAAACTCCATGTCAATGCCAAATAGTGAAAACTCAATGTCAATGCCAAATAGTGAAAAACCCTGTACCTATGCAAAATAGTGAAAACCCAACTTAATGCCAAATTGTGACAAGAATGTTTAGCTGCTGGCCACACTGGAGGTCACCATTTTAATTCCAGGCCAACTATAATTTGCTATTGTGCATTGTGCATCCATGAAGACTCCCACTGATACAACCATCCAAACCTGAGATGTAACCACGAACAGATTTTCAGGACAGCTATAAACGCAACCATTCTGGAGACTGGATCAGCACAATTTTAATAATAACTAAATATTGCACACAATTTTAATAATAACAACTAAATATTGTACACAAGTTTAATAATAACAACTAAATATTGTACAAAAGTTGCTTTAAATAATCTTTTAAACCAAAAAAGTGAATGGAGCAAATGTTGTGCTTTCTTTGAGGCAAAATCCTCTTTGGCCATTCAGAAGTTAATATAGTAATGTTTAACCTGTGATAACTTATCAAAATTCGTGGAGTGAACTCAACCTCCTACCCACTGTATTTATTATTGTCCAACCCTTAACTAGACCATGAGATGAATGTCAATCCTTCCAGAAATGGATAAACACAAGATGTATGATGGGCAACAGACCATTGCATTAGCTCTTCTTTTTTTAGTTTTACCTATAGAAATAGAAAACTAGTGAACTAGGCTGCATCAACATGCATGGTTACCTTTTCCATAATGTTCTGAATCTCCTGAGAAAGAGAGCTTACTGAACTTGCTCTTGAAAGCTGCAAAAAGATCAATACATGCTACATGCATGGCACTCCTTACCAGGTACCAAAGCCAAGGCAGACATTTAAACTTTTATACATAATGCAAAACTGACTATGTGATATTCCAAGTTATAACTAACCAAGGATTTAGTCAAGAAATGTAAAATCCATCATTAATGGGTTACTATATTTCAAGTTCTTGCAAGAAAAAAAGAATCCTCCACCTTCTCTAAAACTAAAACTGGGTTTTCAGCTATAACTAATTTATGTGCAGTATAAATGTGGTATATATTAAGCTAAATCCACTACTAGTACATTCTAGTGATATACAGTGGGCTGAATCCACTGCTAATACATTCTAGTGGTATACAGTGGGCCAAATCCACTGCTCATACATTCTAGTGGTATACAGTGGGCTGAATCCACTACTAGTACATTCTAGTGATATACAGTATACTGAATCCACTACTGGTACATTCTAGTGGTATACAGTGGGCTGAATCCACTACTAGTACATTCTAGTGATATACAGTATACTGAATCCACTACTGGTACATTCTAGTGGTATACAGTATACTGAATCCACTACTAGTACATTCTATTGGTATACAGTGGGCTGAATCCACTGCTAGTACATTCTAGTGGTATACAGTGGGCTGAATCCACTGCTAATACATTCTAGTGGTATACAGTGGGCTGAATCCACTACTAGTACATTCTAGTGATATACAGTATACTGAATCCACTACTAGTACATTCTAGTGGTATACAGTGGGCTGAATCCACTGCTAGTACATTCTAGTGGTATACAGTGGGCTGAATCCACTGCTAATACATTCTAGTGGTACAAGGTGGGCTGAACACAATAATAGTACATTCCAGTGGTATACAGTATACTGAATCCACTACTAGTACATTCAAGTGGTATCTAGCAGACTGAATCCCCTACTAATACATTCTAGTGGTATATAGTCTACTGAATCCAATACTAGTACATTCTAGTGGTATCTAACAGACTGAATCCAATATTAGTACATTCTAGTGGTATATAGTCTACTGAATCCACTACTAGTACATTCTAGTGGTATCTAACAGACTGAATCCACTACTAGTACATTCTAGTGGTATCTAGTATACTAAATCTACTTTTAATAGATGCCAATAGTATCTGGTATACTTAGGTACCATTTTTGTACTCGGTTTAATATAATCCCCATGCTGGCATCTGCATAGTAGCCAGATATTGAAAGGCCCCTATTCCAAGACATTTTCAGTCAAAATTCTTCCAATTTGTATCAATTCTATCAGATAAAGTTGTGTAAATGTTTTTCTACTGTTAGTTGTGGATTGGAATCATTGTCATGCATCTGCAAGCAAGAGGTTTTCTATTACTATCTTGCTATATCCTACTCAGTAGTTTTTGTGATCAAGTTGTTTCAAGGTCTTTTAAGTTTTTGTAACATCAGCCTTTGCTCATTGGCATGATCTGAATGCATCTCAAAGATTTTATTTCCAGGATGCTTTCTATCAAGTTTTTAAACAATGTATCCAGTGGTTTTATTGGAGAGTTAGTTTTACTTTTATAAATAACAGGCATTTTTAAAGAGCCAAAATATCTTCAAGTCAAAATGCTTTCTTTCATTTTTGGTCAAATCAATTCAAATATTTTGAAGTTTGTCAAGGATTATCTAAGTTTGGTAATGTCAGCTGTATTTGAGGTGGGATTTGCATCATTTGTACAATAAGAAACTTAAAAAGTCTTCCTCTTAGCAAGCCTTCTATCAACCATGATCTTATTCTGTCCAGTGATTTGGGAAAAAGTTGTTTAAATGGTTTTTGTCTATTTATTGATGATTTATTACAAGCTGTACAGATATGAACAGTCTCCATGCCAGGATTCCATTCGCGAAAGTTTTATCATTATCCTGTTCTGGCGTTTTGGAGAAGTCATTTAAATATTTTTGCACTTTTAGTATTAGCGGCCATATCTGATGGCAGATCAGTAAAAGTTGCATAAATCTAAAAGCCATCTGTGCTGAGATGCTTCCTGCCAATATAAATCTAAAAGCCATCTGTGCTGAGATGCCTCCTGCCAATATAAATCTAAAAGCCATCTGTGCTGAGATGCTTCCTGCCAATATAAATCTAAAAGCCATCTGTGCTGAGATGCTTCCTGCCAATATAAATCTAAAAGCCATCTGTGCTGAGATGCTTCCTGCCAATATAAATCTAAAAGCCATCTATGCTGAGATGCTTCCTGCCAATATAAATCTAAAAGCCATCTGTGCTGAGATGCTTCCTGCCAATATAAATCTAAAAGCCATCTGTGCTGAGATGCTTCCTGCCAATGCAAATCTAAAAGCCACCTGTGTGCTGAGATGCTTCCTGCCAATATAAATCTAAAAGCCATCTGTGCTGAGATGCTTCCTGCCAATATAAATCTAAAAGCCATCTGTGCTGAGATGCCTCCTGCCAATACAAATCTAAAAGCTATCTGTGTGCTGAGATGCTTTCTGCCAATATAAATCTAAAAGCCATCTGTGCTGAGATGCTTCCTGCCATTATAAATCTAAAAGCCATCTGTGCTGAGATGCTTCCTGCCAATATAAATCTAAAAGCCATCTGTGCTGAGATGCCTCCTGCCAATATAAATCTAAAAGCCATCTGTGCTGAGATGCTTCCTGCCAATATAAATCTAAAAGCCATCTGTGCTGAGATGCTTCCTGCCAATATAAATCTAAAAGCCATCTGTGCTGAGATGCTTCCTGCCAATATAAATCTAAAAGCCATCTATGCTGAGATGCTTCCTGCCAATATAAATCTAAAAGCCATCTGTGCTGAGATGCTTCCTGCCAATATAAATCTAAAAGCCATCTGTGCTGAGATGCTTCCTGCCAATATAAATCTAAAAGCCATCTGTGCTGAGATGCCTCCTGCCAATACAAATCTAAAAGCTATCTGTGTGCTGAGATGCTTTCTGCCAATATAAATCTAAAAGCCATCTGTGCTGAGATGCTTCCTGCCAATATAAATCTAAAAGCCATCTGTGTGCTGAGATGCTTCCTGCTAATATAAATCTAAAAGCCATCTGTGTGCTGAGATGCTTCCTGCCAATATAAATCTAAAAGCCATCTGTGCTGAGATGCTTCCTGCCATTATAAATCTAAAAGCCATCTGTGCTGAGATGCTTCCTGCCAATATAAATCTAAAAGCCATCTGTGCTGAGATGCTTCCTGCCAATATAAATCTAAAAGCCATCTGTGCTTAGATGCTTCCTACCAAAATGGTCAATATCTGCTGAGCGGTATTTGGAAGTAGCCACATAATGGTTGCTCTGTTTTAAGTGACAGCAGCTATATTGAAGGCAGATTGGTGTCAAGTTTGAAGGCTCTCTTCACAGTACGCTTAATTTCATGTTTGGTCAAATTTAACTCCATGATCTTATGAACAAACTTGAAGGCCATTTAAGCTAGGATTCTTTGTATCCAATTTAGACCCAAATCTTTATAGCAGTTTTTAAGATTCAGAGTAAAGATTTATTTATTTTCTTTATTTATAGCAACATCAGTCTTGATGTTTGAGGGCAGATCAGCATTTTGGGCATACATTTGAAAGGTCTTCATGCCTTATGCTTTCTTATATGAAGATTTCTAAGTTCTATTCAGTGGTCAAGTTGTTTGGTGGACAAATGGATAACATCTGTACTAAAGTCTTCATGCCAGGATGGTCAAAGTCTGTTCAGTGGTTTTCAAATTGGATCAAAAGTTAACTGTTTCTTTTTTGTTTTATTGAAGTCCACTTTGATTTTTTAACAGTATAATTTGTACATATTTGAAAGGTGTTCATACCAGGATGCTTTAGGTCCAATATAATCAAGTTTTCATCTAAGGGATTTGTAGGTGTGTCTATTTTTTTCAACAGCGGCTATATTTAAGCTGGATCAGAATCAGTTGTACACACTTGAAAGTCTTCTATGCCAAGATGTTTTCTGTAAAATTTAATCAAAATTTCTTTAGAAGTTTTTGTAATGTCTTTTAAAAGGCTTAAATATTTTTAGTAATAGCGAGCATATTTAATGAAGGATTAGCATTATATGCTGTTGTTGTTCTTGTGGGGTTTAACGCCATTTTTCAACACACGATAGGCTATGTATGGCGGCCAGTATTAATGGTGGAGGAAGAAACCGGGGAATCACCGGAAAGAACCACCAACCCATGAGAAGCTACTGGCAAGCTTTCTCACATATCCACATTCGCCGAATCTTAGACTCGAACCCACGCAGATAGAGGTGAGATGACAGTGATCCATAATGGACAGTGCTTTAGACCACTCGGCCACTCGAGGCCCCTAGCATTATATGCATAAATCTGAATAATTATCACCATGCCCAGATGCTTTCCATCGTGTCTGATAAAACTGTATTCAAAAGTTTCAAAGGGTTTTCTATTTATGGCAACAGTGACAATATTTAATGGTGGATCGGCATAAGCTGTGTAATCTGAATGCTCTTTATGCCAGCATGCTTTATTTCAGGTTTTTCAAATTTCTTAATGCAATGGCAGAAAACAATCAGTTAAAGTCAACTACAGTTATTAACAGTGACAATGTGGCCATATTTTTCAGCAAATTTACCTCATGTTATTACATACAAATGGCAACATTAATAAAACCCATCCAACAATGTTTCACAAGCATTCATGTAAAAAAAAATTCATAACTGCATAATAATGAAAAAATGCATTCCATAATGCCACATTAATACAACCCCTCCAACAATATTTCACATGCATTTATGTCATAATCTTTCATAACCACATATCTAACCAAAAAGAATGATGGCAAATGTAGGGAAGCAAAAATCTGGGTTGCATGTAACAATCACAATAACTGAGTGTGGTTTGAATGGGTGGCAGTTAAGCGAGGATAGTCAAAACAACATTCATGTGATGAAAATTTTGGAAGCACTGCAAATGGCTTTAACTAAATTGCAATCAAATAATATTTAATATGGCCACTTACATTTTCACTTAGTGAAGTATCCGGTATCTGATTTGTCTCCTCAGTAACTGGCTGTGACATTTTCCTGGCATTCTGGGACTGGCTGCTTCTAGCTACAGAATTGTCTAAAAAATGAGAATGCATATAATTACTTGCTGCATCAAATGAAAATGTAAAAGTGAAGTAAGCCAGTATATGAAATGTGATGATGAAAGTTAGGTCAATTTGAATAATCCAGAAAATAAGCCACAAGACATTTTTCTGCAGGGAGAATACACTGAAATGAGAACATGAAGGCCAAGCTGGTCTTATGTCACTTATCTAACTTTATAGCAGTTGACCATTTTGTACAGCAGGTTTACATTGCATTTTAAGAACACAACATATGTAAAATGTTTTGCAAATTTTAAATCTTGCTGATTTTACTATATTCCTATCAAAAACAGTTTAAACCAAAAGACATCATTTATGTGCACAGACGCTTACTCCTCACAAAGTTTTATTTTGATTTAGATGAAAGTAAAATACAGAGCTAGAAATGTAACAAAATCAACCAGTCAGACAGGAGACCCAGACTAGTAAAAGATCATCCAATCAGACAAGAGACCCAGACTAGTTCAAGATCAGCCAATCAGACTGGAGACCTAGACTAGTAAAAAATTATCCAATCAGACAGGAGACCCAGACTAATTCAAGATCAGCCAGTCAGACAGGAGACCCACACTAGTTCAAGATCAGCCAGTCAGACAGGAGACCCAGACTAGTACAATATCTGCTAGACAGGAGACCTTGACTATTACAAGATCTCCTATTCAGATAGGAGACCTAGACTAGGTCAAGATTAGCCAGTCAGACTGAAGACCTAGACTAGTACAATATTTGCCAGACAGGAGACCCAGACTAGTACAAGATCTTGTATTCAAATAGGAAATCTAGACTAGTACAAGATCAGCCAGTCAGATGGGAGACCTAGTCTAGTACAAGATCTGCCAGTCAGACAGGAGACCTAGAAAAGTACAAGATCAGCCAGTCAGATGGGACACAGACTCTAATACAAGATCAGCAGTCTGCCTCTTAAGGAAAAATTAATTACATGTCATTGGAGCATATACATCACAGCCTAGAAGTATTTTTAGTTGGCAAGAACTAAAAGTGGTCAGTCTCTGAACTCACACATTACAGCCTAGAAGTATATTTAGTTTGCAAGTTCTGGGAGTGGTCAGTCTCTCAACTCGTACATCACAGCCCAGAAGTAATTTAAGTTGGCAAGTACTGGGAGTGAGCAGTCTCTAAACTCATACATCAAAACCTCAGAGTATTTTTAGTTGGTGAGTACTGGGAGTGGTCAGTCTCTGAATTCTTATATCACAGCCTAGAATAATTTTTAGTTTAGATTTAGTACTAGGTGAGGTCAGCCTCTGAACTCACAAACTAGAAGTGTTTTTAGTTTGCAATTACTGGGAGTGGTCAGTCTCTGAACTAATACATCACAGCCTCAAAGTACTTTTAGTTGGAGAGTACTGGAAGTGGTCTGTCTTTAAATTTGTACATTACAGCCTAGAAGTATTTTTAGTTGGCAAGTACTAGGAGTGGTCAACCTCTGAACTCACAGATCACAACTTTAGAAGTATTTTTAGTTAGTAAGTGCTATGAGTGTTCAGTCTCTGAAACTCATACATCATGGCCTAGAAGTGTTTTTAGTTTGCAAGTACTGGGAGTGGTCAGTCTCTCTAACTTGTACAGATGCCTCTTTGGTTGAAACTGAAATTTCTATGTTTTCATCATAAAAAAATTGATGAACATTTTTCAATTTATCTGATGAAAATAAATGTGATCTCTTGACTGAAATTTCGTGTTCTCAGTGTTGACACCAACTCAGAATCAATTAGTATGACATTTTTGATAGCACAGGTGTATGCAAGGACTCTATCAGTGTTCACAGTAACCAACCATACACGTTTTATAATTATTTAAAAGCAAGACTGAGTTCACAACTCTACCAACCCCACTCCCCAATTTCCAGACCCAATAAAAAGGATTAGATAAGATCTATATTTGTCTATGCAAGGTCCACTGCTTGGAAAGGGCATTTAACTTTCATTTCCTCTTCATGATACGCCATAATGTTCTCAAAGTACCTTAAAAAACCAACCAACCAATCAATGATACACATTTATGTCTACCACTGAGGAAAACTAATTCTACAGAGAGGTGTCAGATGAGAAATACATTAATTTTACCTCTGGCTCCACCAGGTACAAATATAGCTGGGGAGGACTGGGAACTAGGCAGGACATTGAAAAGACTTGAGGGTACACTGGCACTATTGGTTGGTTTGGGGTTCAATACATCAACATACTGCTGTCTAGCACCTAAAGAAACAAAGGTTTGTTAGAGTGTGTAATATACCTGTATGTAATAAAAGTGTAATAAAGGTAGATAGTGATATGTTGCTGCATAATACAGTAGTCCCTCATTATGAAGGTCCTTAGAGTACCACTGACCCTCATGTTATGAGGGAATGGTATCGAACTGCTAAAGTGGTCAAATTGTATTTTAAAGAGGGATTTTTTTTACAAACAGTAAATTTAAAAAGGGACCCGTGTATAAACATTATAAAGAAGGAATACTATACAAACAATATTATAAAGAGTACTATACAAACAACATTATATGATAGACAAGTTTACAAACATCATAAAGTACTGTACAAACAGCACTATAAGGAGTCCTGTACAAGCAATTCTGTAAGGAGCACTGTACAGTGACAAAAATAAGACACCAGCATAATTATAAAAAGAAAACATTATATAAAAAAATGGGTAATCAACTAACATCATTATAAAAGGGAACACTGTATCATTATGTAAGGAGGCAATATTCACTCAATCCTATAAGGACTACTATATTTATTTAATGTAAACTGTATTAACATTATAATGACCATACTAACTAAAATTATAGGAAAAGTAACCAACAAGACATTTGTATGGGATTTCACTTGTGTAATGTAAAATTATGTAACTTTGTAAAATTTGATAATTTACAGTTATGGGTGAAAGAATCCCTAATTAACAAATATATATAGCTTGGAGTGCATTTTCTTGTGCTGATTCTTAGCTTAGTATCTACCACCAAGAAAGTGTCATTACGCAGATAAATATGGCAAAAATACTAATTAATTGTCCATAAAATAATAGTATTTAAAAAAATAAAACTTGCACAGGTTGAAGTTGAAGGGATCACAAACTTGAGATCATATTGGTTTTCCACAACAAAAAGCCTGTGGGATAGATTTACAGCAGGTCACAAATAGCTAGAGATGTCTCAAGGAGTTATATTTTTTACTGACACTTTTGATTTTCTTTCATGTGACTTTCACAATGTTTAGTATAACTGAATTACTATTTTCTCTTTTAAATATTTAATAACACATGTAAGTTGCAAACAATTCCTTTAACAACCAATCTCTGCCAGATTTCATAGTTCAGATAACCTAAATACAGTGATGTCATACAGCTGTCACTGATGTCATACAGTTGTCTCTAATGCAATACTGATAACAGTGATGTTATCCACATGACAGTGATACAATATGGATGTGTGATGCCAAAAAGATGACAATGATGTCATACCAATGACACTGATGTAATATATGACAATCAAAATGTAATGATCATGCCATCTCAAGCTGTACAGTAAGCAATATAGTCCAACCAATCTGTGTTGATACTGATGGATGATTTGTTGATTAAAATGTGCCATTTTACTGAGTGCAATTCTTTATGAATAATCCCACATACAGCTTAGACACTTACCAGTACTTGGTAACAGCCATGTCTATGACAAAATTCAAAATGGTCACAGGACATAAGGTTGTGTGTTATTCCAAATGAATTTATGCCATCAAACAAGATTTAATCCATACATTTCCTGTATGTATTGCCACAAGGTTTGATCCATATCCTGTACATACTGCAACAAGACTTGTTACATAAATGTCCTGGATATATCTCCAAAAGAACCCTTCAACTGACGGTAGCTCCAGAAAAGAGAAATACTAGTGCCTAAAATGTGTTGCAGATACATCAATCTGCAAACAAGTCTTCAATGTTATGAATAAGTGATATCAGACCCACAAGTAGTGCATCAGTATCATCACAGATTTGGGCATCTACTTACTGGATTATAAGTGATAGCTCTACAAAGGTAGATAACCCTGAAGTATATGTAAATATGTTTCATCCAATGTTTTGAAAAACAATATTTCACCAAAGTAAGAGAGATATTTATAAGCCATCACAACTTGAAAGCTGTAGGATTTTGAAATCATATGCAACAAAGCCCAGTGATCTCGGAAACGCTTACTTACGCTTATTTAAGCACAAACTTTTCATTTGGGACGTATAAAATTGGCGACACGGGAGTCCTCCGTACTGACATTTTTGTTGCAAGGAGGAAACTTTTGCAGCAAAATAAATCTTCTAATCACTATGTAAACTGAAGCAATGCTCTTATTTAAGTTTTGGTTTGTTGCTGACTTCTTTGATCAAAGGTCGCCGGCTTGTTTTGATGAAGGTGCACGCGTTACTGAAAGCACTGCTAAAGGCTCTTTTTGATGGACAAAACAAACACCCATTTTTGGCAACATAAAATGAATTGTAAAACATGGACACAATTTTTTTTTAAATTCCTTAGTATATATTTGTGCTTCAGAGGTAATCAATTTTCATTGAAGTTGCAGCAAAACTATTTTTTTTTCTGGGATTTTAAATTGCTGTGGTCTACTGTAGTCATTTAATGTTTCTGCCCTCAGAGGCGGTCGATTGTAGCTAAAAGTCCGATACCACATCCCCATTTGTTTGTACTCCCTACTGATTTCAAAAAAAGAAACCTTTAATATTATAAAAAGTGCAAAGAGCTTAGTCAATTCATTCACTGATTTATATTTTCTAACCATAATGTGAGAAGAATTGCCAAAACATTGTCATCGCCTGCACCTTTCATGCTTAATGGAAGTTTTCAATATAATAGATGGACATGCTTGTGATTCATTTCCAGTTTCTGGACCAGTCCATTTTCAGCAAACGGGTGCATGCGCGACTGAAGATGTACATACATATATCATCTGCTTCTGATATTTAAAGTGTCAAATCAAGCATAGAAAAAGAATGACAAAACATTGCCTTTCATGTGGATTTAACAATTGGTTTCATTAAAATGTTTATGTGCAAAGGAATATAATTCCAAAGTCAACATTATAGTAATTTATGTAATTATCTGGCAGTGATTGAATTATGTTGTCAGATGGATATAAACTATCCTAGTGTGTACGGAATATGGCACCATGTTAGTATGTAAAGTCTGTTAAGCATGACGGGTGCAAGGGGATGCCAGTATTAGTGCCATTCTGGTCACGGTCAGGTTAGAAATTATAAAACAATGATTCAAACTTTTTAGTTATTGAAATCGGTAGGGGGTACAAACAAACGGGGATGTAGCATCAGACTAATAGTCAGTTACATGGCTAGTTTGATTATATTACAGCATACAAATATCAAGGCCAGATATATATTACAGAATACAAATATCAAGGCCAGATATTAGCATAAGTGGATTATGACATAATAATTAACTGTTAGGGTGCTTTATCAATATGAAATAAGGATTTGTTTATGTAACAATTGATTCCAGTGCATTTTTATATCCCAGTTTGCGGCTTCCTGTCATGATGCCTTTGAATTTCTTTACTCCAAACTCAAGACGGTACTGTTTTTATCAGCCAAAAATGTCATAGCCAAAAATGGCCAGAAGGTATATTTTTGTAGCCAATATGTAAAATATAATTACAATTTGCAACATTGGCGAAGCCCAGTGCAATCACTGTTATTGATTTCATTTCCAGTTTGTGCCGTATAAGTATTGCCTGCGAACTCGAAATCAAGAGACTTGGACAAAATGTTGTTTGCAAATTTAGACAAGTGTTTTGTAGTTAAACGGAAAAATTATGAAGATTTCAATGAGTTTCAGAACTGTGCTAAAGTTGCTATAACTGATAGTTCAGATGCGATCGTAGCCTAGTGTAAGAAAGTATGTGATTTCTGGCTTAGTTCAGACTGCAATTTTTGCAGGTGGGACTGCAACTTTTGCTGGTGGGACTGCTATTTTTACCAAATTAGGAGTCCTAGCCTCCTAGTTTTAAAATCCTAGCGAGACTTCTGAAAGCATATTTCTATGTGAACTGAAATTCATTTACCTACTCAAAATAACCGAACTCTCAAGTTTTTACAATTCATATTTATCATTATTGATTTAAGTATTTTTTTCTTCAATAAACCTAAAAAGGAATACTGAAGTGATGGTAATGAATCAGGCTCTAATTGATTATTAGTACAATATACTAAAAGAGCGACATATAAATTGCTATGGCAGTAATGCTGTAAGAAGGCTTGAACAATCTTGCACTAAGCCTAGAACTTATGCATGCTTCAGTGACAGATTTAATTAAGGCAAGCCAGTTTGTTTGAAGCAAATTTATAAATGTATCAAAGTGCAATGTATTAAATTTTTCATAATATAAGAGTAATAAATGATCATAACATTATTTTATACTTATTGGAACAATCAAAGATCAAGAACTGAAGGAATGCTTGATTCAATTTTGACCTTATTAAGAAGGTATTATAAAAAATATAAATTAGAATTTCACAAACAAATTTGAATAATCATTTCATTTCAGCATTTGAAGACAAATTGCAAACATGAAGGTACGGGCATTATTTGGACACAAAACTACTGACTTCTTTATCTTCTACAAATTCTAACAATACTAGATAATGCCCATGCTGCTTATTCCATGCTGCAGCTTAGTGTGTCAACTAAAGTGTAACCAGAGATAACCAAGTTTCCACCAATACATACTGCTTGTGATAAAAAAAAATGATTTTTGTGTATATATGTTATTTATAAATTATTAGTATGAAAGTTTCTCAAATTATAAATATTTGCCCTATATGAACCAGTTTCATTTTAGATTGTGGCAAAAATAAATGGCTGCAACTATTAAGCATGCATGCAACCTCACCTATAAGAAAAAAAATAAGGTGTTATCAGACAAATATTACAAATCAGAGTATCTCAGAAATAACAATATTGCAAATTTTGTTTTTCCTGAGATTCACTCCTACTTCTTGATATTTAATTGCCAAGCTCATAAACCCATCACAATCCAGATACAAAGTTCACACAATCATGACTTATAAAAATGAAGAAACTTCCCAATCATCTTACTAATCAGCAACAGCTGAATAGGTATTTCTATTATATAATTATATAACATGTAAAGCTCATACATTTTGGATAAATGTAATAAGGGAATTAGTTATTCAAGTTACATAAAAGTAATTTTCTTCTTTCCTTTTATAAAGAAATAAATTTTTAAGATGGATAAATGAGCTTTGCATTAATTATTTGCCATTTCCCACAATATCATCTGCTGTGCTTTTATTCAGTTTTGTTCAGCTTACTAACTGCATCCTAGGGTACTAGCTGTAAAATTGGGTACTAACTGCAACCTAGGCTACTAGCTGTAACATTGGGTACTAACTGCACCCTAGGGTACTAACTGTAACATTGGGTACTAACTGCAACCTAGGGTACTAACTGTAACATTGGGTACTAACTGACACCTAGGGTACTAACTGCAACATTGGGTACTAACTGTAACATTGGGTACTAACTGTAACATTAGGTACTAACTGAAACTTAGGGTACTAACTGTAACATTGGGTACAGGCTGCAAACTAGGGTACTAACTGTAACATTGGGTACTAACTGAAACCTAGGGTACTAACTAACATTGGGTACTAACTGCAACCTAGGGTACTAACTGTAACATTGGGTACTAACTGCAACCTAGGGTACTAACTGTAACATTGGGTACTAACTGAAACCTAGGGTACTAACTGTAACATTGGGTACTAACTGCAACCTAGGGTACTAACTGTAACATTGGGTACTAACTGCAACCTAGGGTACTAACTGTAACATTGGGTACTAACTGACACCTAGGGTACTAACTGCAACATTGGGTACTAACTGTAACATTGGGTACTAACTGCAACCTAGGGTACTAACTGTAACATTAGGTACTAACTGAAACTTAGGGTACTAACTGTAACATTGGGTACTAACTGCAATCTAGGGTACTAACTCCATCTTTGGGTACTAACTCAAACCTAGGGTTGTGCTATGACCTAAAGCTAAAGATTACCAACAATTTTCACAATCTGATCCAGGTACACCTAATGACTCTAACATCTTATTGGCTATTATCAAATCAACGACAAACAAAATGTTTGAACTCCAAGTTTAGTCTAACTTTTTGAAATTTCTCCTGTGTTTGATAAACATGTGCATTAACATTTGTTGGTTGGTGTCAGGTGAAAACCTTAAAATTTCTATAGAAAGCATTAAAGCACCTGGATAATGAGTTATTATGCAATTACAGAAAACAAAGGTAAATACTTGTTGGATGAAATCTATACAATTGCAAGTTTCAGCAAGCAGATGATATACTTAAGAAAATTATCCTTTCACCAAATAATAAAGATGAGAGCAAGGATACTGATTTTTTTACACAAGTCATTTGATTATATGTTTGCAATAGATCAATATAAATCACATACCATCTCTTAATCATATATGCACATTATAAAGTTATGACCATTTTGCCCCTCCCCATGTTCTGGACAATTATGTCCTGATTTTGTCAGCAAGTCTTAAATTTCACTACAAGTCGTACAACATCTGATTGGTTATGTTAATTCAGACTTCAATTTCAACCAATCCAACTGCTGGATTCTACACTTAAATTGAAGTTTGGACTTAAGTTCCATTGATAAAATTCAGGTTAGGTGTTCTAATACAAAGAACATGAGCACAAGGCAATAGCACAGCTGGTTGTTCACTGCTACTTATGTTTGGTCTGTTTTCTACAAAGGCAGTGTTATATGTTCTGCTGATTACGCCTAACAGCAAACACCCAGATCTGCTGGCACATTATGAGACCAGGGTCTATGCTGTATGCATGCAGATTCAGTTTATACACATGTATATATGGTACCCAAATGGTTTCATATTTGAAGGAAGTTTTCTATATATATGCATCCTTTTTCATTCCCTGAAGCAATTCATAAATCTTGATCTAATTATTAACAGTCATAGATACAAGGAAATGTCTTTTTCATTCATGAATTTAATTACTGGTATCAAATTTCCAAATTTGATAAACATCATTCTGATACATTGTACATGCTATATCTGATAGGCTACAAAATATAAGTGGATGGGGAATTCCAAAAACCTTCAGAACATGAAACTTTTATTAGTCTATACCAGATCTCTGTTATGTCAAATATCTCTTAATTTGAATCAGACTGGATTGGTTGTTAATGGAGTGTAAACACATGTCTGGATTACACTGTAACAGGTTTAACTGTAGTGACAATTTTGTGCAGGCAATACTCAAAATTTTGTGAAGCCTTAATTATATCCATTTTTTAAAATTTACTAATTGATCAATTCCTTGCTCTCCACGACTAAACATCTTACACTCGTCTGACAGTACTGCAAAGTAGTAAAACAAGATTATGTTTAGTTACAAAAAGAATTGCAAAGATGTAACTGAAAATTTGATCTGTTAAAATGATGCAAAACAAAAACTCATTTCCAATTTATGGAACATAAAATGTCCATGTATAAATCACATGACTTAGGTTACTTTTTTGGAAAACTGTAACTTTAAATTAAAAAGAACTGTGCTGAACACAGTTTTTTGCATGCTCTGCAATGGAATAATCTAAAATCCATGCATAGCCACAATGACATGGAATAATCTAAATCTCTTCATAGTCACTATGTCATGGAATAATCTAAAATCCCTGGATAATCACTATGCCAAGAGAAGTAGGTCATGGTGACCTTAACTCTAGGTCACTAAGGTGAATATTATTTCCAAAATAAAAGCACCCATATTTTATGATTGCATACAAGTGTCAAAAGAAACAAGCTAAATGCAAAATTTTAACATCACTTGCACATAAAATATAGGTAGCAGTGAACCATTTTTGCTCATGGTGAGTAGTACCTTCTATTATGAACGGAGTTCATGATTGTAATACAATAGTATAAGAGAAAGTGGACTAAATCTGGAATTATTAGATAAAAGCTGCTACATGAATGTAGGTTACTATAACTCACATTACTCTGTGGAGGGTTGCAACCTCAAGATGAATTTACTAATCACATTTCATGACTGCGTACAATGTCTTCAGAGAAAATGATATCTAAATGCAAAAACTTTAGATAACCAATGAAGTGTGATATACATATAACTAAAGCCATTGGAGAAGTGCTCCCTAGATCTTGGCTATATTTCAGAGATGTAATAAAATTGGTAGTGACCCAGCATTAAGAACAGATATTCTAATCAGCTTTTCTTTTCTGTTACAAGATTCCATTTATATTGAATCAGTATCAGGAATAATGACAGGGTTCTATGAAAAGTAAGGGATGCAAGAGTTCAATTAGGCTCAATCATTGACAGAAATTACAGAGTTCTGAAACTGTGTGCTACCAAGAGTTAAGCCAGAAATGCCTGGACTTCCATTCAGATTCCTTCATAACTGTAGACCATGTTATTGATGTATCTAATAAAGTTCTCTATCTTTCTCACTAGACAGGATCAAACTGGATGATTCAATTATTTAATACTGAACACAGATTACACCATATTCAGTTTTGTTAATTGCCATCATGGCAGCACTCTTTTAAACAGAATGCCACATTTTACAGTTTTACAAAATTTTGACTGGTTTCCTAGCTTCTTTATATAATGGGATAGAGCAGATCAAATACTTGGCTAGTTGGCATTCTAAAACTGGATTTTCAAGTTTTCTTATTTTGTTAATGTTCACATCTCTTCTGATCTCTAGTTGTGGAGGAGTTGGACAAGTGCTGATGCACTTCTGTAAGGGACTCGTCCAGCTTTTGGTGAATATTGGATCTATCAGAAGGGAACTCACAGAGGGTTGCTTTCACTTCTGATTAAACTGAAAGAAGGTCATGCCTAATAAGACGTGGCAGTATACCCTTGCTGGTGTGATCTAGTCATTCCTGGTCCATGTTATCTTTGTAACTCAGAGAGAAATGGTCTTGATTTATTTTTTCAACTGATTACCATGTCTTGTTGGAAAGATTACATATTCCTAAGCCACTAGTAGTACCAGTCAAGCCCCATTTCTGGTCACCTGACAGTTATTGTTATGACTGACTATTGCAGCCAGTGTACTTGTTTTCAGACTACACTAATGCAATTGGGATCTGAATGATATAATTGTCATGCAAATGGAGTTCAGCTTAAGTAGTAGCAGAAACAAAACATTCTCTGTAAAAATAGGGGTAAATATGAATTGTCTAGAAAGATCTTTAGAAATATATATTTACATATTTTTTATAATTATAATGTGCTGTGTAAATTTTAATATATAAATAAACATAGTTTGTACATGCACTGCCATATATTAAACTTTTGTGCTGCTTTATAAGTTATTCTTGTGTTCGCTGGGTTATCATGTTGTTTATGTAATACCAGTCCTGGTGGGATTATGAATGTCCATAGGATTAATAAACACACAAATTGTAATGTCAATGAATGAATTCTTAAATGGGTATTGGTTCCCTGAAGCAATCTGGGAAAACAGAGGCCGAATCTAGTAAAACTGTCTTGCATGAAGTTCCAGTACACTGTAGGACTCATAGTATTCAAGGAAACATCCTTCATAAGAGAAATTTCCATAGCATGACACTATTTAACCCATATTTGTAATATTTACATGTCAGGGACCAGGAGTGACTATATCACCGTAGTAGATCGGACGATACCCTATCTGGCATCACATTATAGCAAAAGTTGCATTGAAACAAAGTCGGCAGTTAAGAGATACCAATTTATTTTAATAATTTGCTAATATTTTATATAATAATGGATTTTACATTGATATTTTATTGTGTTTATGACATTTCACTTTAGAAGTCAGACAGCTTTGTAGTATATACATGTTTTGATAGAACAACACATCTTGGAAATTGACATAAACATATACTGCCATTATAGCTTATACAAATCTCTTTAACCTCAAAAGGAAATAAAAGTATCCAAATAAGTTCTTTGTGGATACAAGTACACATAAAAACTGTAGCATAACTATACAAACACACCACTAATAGAATTAAAATTTAGTTGTTAAAAAAAACCCTGTGAAACTTACCTCTACCTTTACTAAAAGCCCTGCCTTGACCTTGAGGAGGGTTTCCAGGCGGCTTAGAACCTAGAATCAACAATGTTTAAAATGAGGATCTAACATGAACAACCATTCCAAATGAAATCTTTGCAACTAGTTCAATGATCTGCATATTTTTCAAGCCTTAATAAGCAAAGGAATGCATTAGTTTCATTAACTTCTTCTTAAAAGAGCATTAATTTGTGATAATACAATTTCAGGCCTGATCAAACATACATTTTGTTTCAATAAATCTAAATCTACATTAATAACAGCTATGGTGGAGAAAGACAAGTAGCTCTCATTGCTGTGCCATGATTTACTCACCAATGTGCTAAAATTGCCATATCCTCTACCCCTCCCATACAACATGGAAGGACTTTTTACTGTATGCAATGTTTTAACATAAACAAATCTGAAAGATGCCAGAGTTACCATTATCATATATATATATATATATATATATATATATATATATATATATATATATATATGCCACTGCATTTTAATAAATCTTTATTATCACTAGGCAAGGTTTCTAATCAGCAACTGCCCACATTCAAGGCAACATCTGAGGCTCTAACCTATTCAGCCATCATGTGAAGGCAGACATATCAAAGCATGGTTTAGACATGTTGCCTTCTGAGGAAATCCCCTTTTCTATTTTTAATGTTGATAGGCATAACAATTACCTTTCAACTCAATGTCCTTTGGAGGAGGAGCTGAGGCAACCTCATTTTGTTGACTGTCGTCATCTGTGTTGGCCCACCTCTTTTTTACCGGATCCCATATGATCTAATAGGGAAAATGTCAATAAATATACATGGCTACATTCAGATAGAGACAAGTTATATGGCAAAAGTAAAACATTTTTTCAAAAGCTATTTTAGATGTCCCATTTGTTGATAACAAAACAAAGACTGAAAATCCAGAAATTTAGCTGATAATGCCAAAAAAATGCAATTGTAATTGTTTCACTCATTGAAAAATACTCTGGGAAAAGAAAATCTGACAGGATCACAGAACAGGTACATTTTTAACTATTGCAACTATTCAAAATATATGACAATAACCATTTTCATATTATTACTTAAATTTTTAAGTACTGAAGACATTTTATGTAGGAGAAAATACAAAATTTAAATTAAAAAATTTTGAACAATTCTTCAAAATATTGTACAAGGTAACAATCAATGTTTGTACTAACTTTCAAAATTATTTGTTTTTTGTTCTCCAGTGAACGTTAAAAAAATGAATGTCAAAAATTTTCTCTCAACAAAAATTACTGAACAGAGTTGGTTTTGCAATAGATTTGAACTGCCATCACACCTGGCATACAATAAACCTTACTTCTAAATGGAAAAAACTCTATAGCTTTTGAAAGGCATAAAAATAAATTACTTATACATACCGATGTAAAAATATCTTGAAGAGGTTTAACTAGCATACTTTAAAGCTTGAGTATAAAACAGATCTATGATGTCACTGGTTAAAATTATCCAATCAAATTCTTGCGTTCTAAACCTAAGATAAAGTGCATGCTCAAGTTAGTCAAATCTGTCTTGAATTCAAACAACATATCTTAAATATGATTTAAGTCTTTTGATTTGTAAAGACAACAGGATACCCTTACAAAGCCATGAATTCATGTATTAAGTCATAATTGATATGTAAAGACAACAGGATACCCTTACAAAGCCATGAATTCATGTATTAAGTCATAATTGATATGTAAAGACAACAGGATACCCTTACAAAGCCATGAATTCATGCATTAAATCATAATTGATATGTAAAGACAACAGGATACCCTTACAAAGCCATGAATTCATGTATTAAGTCATAATTGATATGTAAAGACAACAGGATACCCTTACAAAGCCATGAATTCATGCATTAAATCATAATTGATATGTAAAGACAACAGGATACCCTTACAAAGCCATGAATTCATGTATTAAGTCATAACTGATATGTAAAGACAACAGGATACCCTTACAAAGCCATGAATTCATGCATTAAATCATAATTGATATGTAAAGACAACAGGATACCCTTACAAAGCCATGAATTCATGTATTAAGTCATAATTGATATGTAAAGACAACAGGATACCCTTACAAAGCCATGAATTCATGTATTAAGTCATAATTGATATGTAAAGACAACAGGATACCCTTACAAAAGCCATGAATTCATGTATTAAATCAAAATTGATATGTAAAGACAACAGGATACCCTTACAAAGCCATGAATTTATGTATTAAACAAATCATAACTGATATATAAAGACCCTTACAAAGCCATGAATTCATGTATTAAATCATAATTGATATGTAAAGACAACAGGATACCCTTACAAAGCCATGAATTCATGCATTAAATCATAATTGATATGTAAAGACAACAGGACACCCTTACATAAACAGAAATTTAAGTACCCATGATAATATTTTCTTTTGGCAAATAAAGAAACCTGATATCTAAAAACTATGTGCTGTTCCAATAAAACATATCTGAAATCCAGGGAAGGCACTCTAAGTGTGGAGTAGTCACCTATAGACACAGACAGGAATTCTGTATTTGGGTTAATGTTTTTTGCAATTCACTCAGAACATATACTAAAGTATATATGGTAACCTATATAGGCCACAACCATTCATCAAATTAATTGGCATGGTTAACATGCAACACTGATTAGTCTCAATAATCCACTACCCCCCCATCAATATTCGTATTACAGCCTTCAAATCCTGTCTAGAACAGTTTAACTCACAGAGGGATTTTTGTCATCTGGAAGGATCATCTCATTTTTAGGTTTGGGCATTAACTTCCTGAAGAACCCACCAAAGAGACCGCCTCCTCCTCCTGTAGCCTTATTTGCAGCCTGTAAAGACAGAAAACAGTACACCGCCATATCACACAGTATTTACTTACATACAGCATAAGCCCAACTAAAAAATCAAATCCACAAAACTATGACATCTTTAGTATGTGAACAACAGATAGAACAAATTTAATATATCACAACATTCATATACACATGAAGCAAGTTGTTTTGTATTTACTACATATAACCCCTCTTTCTTTGTACAACAAAAATATATTATGTGTATCTAAATTATGTGTATTATTTGTGTAACAACAGTTGCTGAAAAGGTTATTTAATTAATAACATTTTAAATACTAAATTTCTTATCAAATGTAACTTTACACTGTAAAGCCGAGTCATGGATAGTGTGCAAATTGTTTCATTCATGGATTTCAAGGCTGAGTTGTCCTGATCATCTGATCTCACAAGTACATGAGTTCTGGTAAAAGGCAAGACTGACCTAATTTCTGATTAACCAGAATTAAAACTTGCTTATTTGACTGATTATTTCAAAATGATAAAAGATGATGCATTCAAAACCATGTACTGCAATTTTGCTATGCATGTTAACTTCATATATAATAGAATTAATTTGTACTATTAGACATCCTTATTAGTTCTATCAGCCTTGGAAGAGTTATTCACTGAGAGGAACCTATTTAAATGAAAATCATTTGTTGGAGTTATAGTGCTCTAACATTTACTGTCAAATGTTCAAAGACATTAGGGTAATTGTTTTAGCAGTACTGGAATTGCCATAAATTTATCACAAGACATTTTATAACACAGTGATTCTTCTGTATTGGTGACGCATTGTTTGGAATACCTTTAGAACTTACCTGGATTACTCAAAACTATTGGACTTGGTAAAACATTTAGAATTTTAGGATTTCACTCTCCATACTTTACGTTATTAACCATTCTTACACTTTGTATATTAGTCATTGTTTCTAAACAAAGCTACAAAAATTTGCTTTAAATTCTGCTCTTGTTGGAAATTTAAATCTAAGAAATTCTGCTTTTGGCTGTCGAGGATACTGCCCTCAGAACATGCTGGAATAAGAAAAATTTCAATTATGAAGAATGAGTGCCCACTAAAGTGCAATCCATTTCCGTTTACAGTAAGAGAATGATGGAAGAGTGCCCACTAAAGTACAATCTATTCCTTTTTTCAGTAAGAGGTTATCAAAATTAATCCCTCTAACCCAGTAAGATTTTATGGCAAGAATTTAAATTGGCCATGGTATTCTAATTGTAAGTTTCTATTTGTAATGTGGCATTCTAATTGTAAGTCACTATTTGTGATATGTGGTATTCTAACTGCAAGCCACTACTTGTGATATGTGGCATTCTAACTGTAAGACTATTTGCCATAAGTGGCATTCTAATTGCAAGCAACTATTTGTGATAAGTGGCATTCTCACTGTAAGTCATTATTTGTGATATTTAAACCTGCCCATTTCAATTCAAGGCATTATATTGTAAAAAATTTCATACCACATTATATCAATGGATGCCAAAATCATAACTCTTCTCATTAAAGATGTGAAATTAAAGCCTCTGATTTCTCACATTTACGGTGTATTATTTCTGTGTCAATCTGGATGGAAAGATATACTAAGAGAAGCATTCAGTGGAAAAAAAGGGACATTACGTTTTTTTCTGCTTTTTCCTCCTTTTTCTCTGGGATAGATTCATTTTTGGGTGCAGAGCTGGTGGCAGACCCCTTAAGGCTATCAGTACTGGTTTCTGATATTGTCCTCTTTCTCAACTTTGGTGCTATGATTGGCCTCTAGAAATAAAATTTTATGGCAATTTAAGTGGTTACCAGTGATGACAGAGAGACTTAAATAAATATGCTAATGCATAACAAGAACTATTCATTTGCCTGTGATGATACACAGACTTATATAAACATACTAATGCATACAGACAACTAGTCTCTTCAATAGTGTTTGGAATCAGTTAAAAATTTCATGACATGCTGCTGTTGTTGTTGTTGTTGTTGTTGTGGGGCTTAACGCCATTTTCCAGCACACGATAGGCTACACATGGCAGCCAGTATCAATGGTGGAGGAATAAACCGGGAAATCCGCAGAAAGAACCGCCGACACAAGAGAATGAATCAAAGTTACTAAGAATTCTTAAAATACAGTATATCCATTTTATCATTTAAGACAGGATAATATGTGATTGGTCACATGGAAGTTGGGGGTATACTTTATGCTATAAATACATATACAATGGTGCATATGAAAAGCCTCACATGTTGTGTAAACAAATAAGGATTGTCCTCCACTTTAGTCTCTAGATCAGAACTGTTTTCACGGGAAAAGCTTTTTGTTGATGCTATACTGCCCTGACGTTGTACACTTTGTGTATTAGACCCAGTGTTTCCTGATCCAGCACTCTGGTTTCCCATGGCCCAGTAATCTATGGTTGCTGAAGCTGAAACAGTAGAATCAGTTATACAGAAACCTGTCAATTAATAATTTGTTAAAAAACAGACAAGAATATCACCAGGGCATTATTAAAGAACCTTGTAAAACCATTAAAGCAAGGTCTCCGTCACCTACTTTTGCCTGTGTTAAGTAGTATCCTGCAAGATTAATAACCCTTAAAATTTCACGACTTTAAAAGAAAGTTTAGAAAAATAAAGTTATATGCAAAAACTTAACCAAGTGTATGAAACGGGTGAATGTGACCTCCTTTAGCCAAAGGTTTGCAATGAATTCCAGAATGAATATGCCAGTCAAGTTTAATGACTATACATAAAACAGTGTCAGAGAAACAATGATAAATGAAAAAAGATTATTGATGTTCTTAACAACAATGCCATCCCAATGCATTGACTATGCTTCACAGTAAAACAAAATATATTCTGAATAGATGAGTCTAAGTACAATATAATCATTATCTAGCAAGAATCTGAAGTAACCAGTGCTGCATTCTACAAAGCTAGCACTGTTTAGTGTTTGGCCAGTATTTGGCAACACTCATGCACTACAAGTGAATGAAACAAGGTGACAGTCCTACTGTATGGACTGCAAGTAAATGGCACAAGGAGATAGTCCTAATGTATGAACTGCCAGTAAATGGCACATGGTGAAAGTCCTACTATATGAACTGCCAGTGAATGGCACAAGGAGATGATCCTACTATATGGACTGCCAGTGAATGGCACAAGGAGATGATCCTACTATATGGACTGCCAGTGAATGGCACAAGGTGAAAGTCCTACTATATGGACTGCCAGTGAATGGCACAAGGTGACAGTCCTACTGTATAGTATGCTAGTGAACAGCACAGGCAAAAGTAATACTGTATTGATTGCAAGTGAATGACACATTGTGACAATTCTACGGTATGGAATGCCAGTGAATGGCACAAGGTGACATTTCTATTGTATTGCTGCCAGTAAATGGCACAAGACAACAGTCCTACTGTATGGGCTGCAAGTGAATGGAAGCTGTTGGTACTATTTTTGTAAGTCTTTGGCATGGCTCAGTCAGGGTTCAAACCCTTGACCTCCCACATCCACTCATCCAATGCTCTAACCTAGTAATGAAGCAGTTGTACAGACTATGTGATACAAAAGTGTGTGTGTTTGTGTGTGTGAATAAAAATCCTCAGAACTAAACCAAAACAAAAAACATTTCAACACTGACTGCAAAATTGGACTGCTCCGGTGGTCTGGAGGTTAGAGCATCTGCCTCAGATGTGGAAGGTTGCAGGTTCGAACCCCGGCTTAGTCAAACCAAAGACTTAAAAAGTGGTAATAACAGCTGTCTTGCTTGGCACTCAGCATTAAGAGGTTAGTGTCAGGACTGGTCAGCCTGGTGTCAGGATAGTGTGACTCCAGGGTGGGACATCATGTCACATGTCTGCATCATGATTTAAAAATTGTTAAAGCTACATGAAGAATCAAAATCACACCCAAGTTACACCCCTGCAAATTTGGCACACTGGATGATCTTTCATGGCAGTAGTTTAGCATTCAACTCTTGATAATATATAATCTGTCCATCTCTTTCTCTCTCATTACACAAGCGATTTGAAGAAAGAAAAAAATTTTTTTTCTCATCTGGAAAAAGATCCTTAAACTGAAATGTTATCTGGTGGAGTCCCAAGGCTTTTCAGTTTTGATGACTTGAGATGCTGTATTCAATATTCATGATTTAATATGTAAACCCCCTCCCCCCCAAGGTTACTTTGATTAATGTAAAGCAGTGGTCTTGAAAGTTACTTCTGACATTAATTCATCTATCTGTACAATGGTTTCTTATATGAGGCAGTAAACTGTTTCATTTTGGTTGACCTGTCAGGGGGACATTTTATGGATACAACAAAGGTGAACTCCAAGAAAAAGGTATTAACTGAAAAACGACAGATATAGAGCATTGCTTTTGTTTTCCAACATTTAATAACTACATATTACTGCAGTTTTTAAACCCTATTAGGTATCAATGTATTTTACATTAAATTTGATCAATTAAGTTAAAAACAGAGTTGGCATACCAGACAGAACAGATAACTTTACATACATGCAAGAATTAATCCTTTTTATTTTTCTCAAGGGAGTGGTAATGATGAGAGATGAAAACAGAATAATAGATCACTTACACTCATTTTGATTATTAGCAGTGTTGTTGACTGAACTGCTAATTTGTCCTTGATTAGTTACATCTGTTGGTGCAGTGATCTGATTGGTCATTTGTGGCTGCTGAGCTTGCCATTGGTTCTCACCCTGCCCTTGTTGCTGGTAACTGTCATAGTACCCTGTATTAAGCGAGAAAGAAGACATTCAGTTATAATAATAAGCAATACATGTAGTATCTCTACCAATACACACTTCTGTATTTTAAGATACAGCTGTAATAAGAGTACCATACACTATATACCCACCATGTTATAAATAGTATTATTACCTCTTTCACTGGTTGGATGTTCAGGTATTGAAAGACAATATTTGTTAACTCCTGCTCCACTAATGGCTTCTGACTCTTTTACCTAAAACAGATAGATTTCTTCCTTGTCTATTAAGCAAACCAGCCAGAAAGAATGTCAACAATGTAAGCTAGTGTTCATGATCAAAAAGGGTAGGAGAACCAAACAAAGGGAATAATCGGTGAATTCAAAGCTTGGTTTGGTAGATACTTTCATTATGGAGAAGCAGGTTCTGAAGTTGGTAGCGAACTTAAAACTCCTGACCTACATATCCAGTTCATCTCAGAAATGGCAAGCTATCATTCTTGGACACATGTATACATGTAAATGTTGATGGATCAACCAAAGTCACTGTGTATAGAAAACCAACCCACAATGACAAGTACCTGAATATTTTTTTTTTTAACAATGACCATCTGAAACACATAAAATCAGCAGTAAAATTTTTAATGCACTGAGTTAAGTCCCTAATCATTGATGAGACAGACTGAATGGCAGTTGTAAAGCTTTTGAAATCAGCACTAAGGATTAAATTGCTTTCCAAAGTGGATTTTCAAACTTCCAGAAAAGTGGAAACAAACACCACACAAAACCAGGAGTAGTCCAAATAGAATCAACATTGGCATGTCCTAGCCAGAGTGTTCAGACAACATGGGATCAACAAGTATCACAAACCATACAACTCTTTCAGACAACAACTTGTATGTTTGAAGAATAAAACTGAACATTCGAAAAAAAAATGTAGTGTGGTATATTATTTCAGATGTAATTTTTGCAAGAAAGATAATATCGAAAACAGGCAGAGAGTTAAAAACCAAGAAACACATCAGTAGAGAGTATTGCAGCAATATGGGACATTCCATTGTCCCCAATCAAACCAAGGTGATCACATCAGAGGACAACATCGTCCCCAATCAAACCAAGGTGATCACATCAGAGGACAACATCGTCCCCAATCAAACCAAGGTGATCACATCAGAGGACAACATCGTCCCCAATAAAACCAAGGTGATCACATCAGAGGACAATACATAAAAAAGGAAGGTGAAGTTTTATGGAAACAAATCTAAGTCAAGAAACATGAAAACATGGTAGATGAAACTGATTTGACATGTTAAAGCTGACTAAAATGGATATTTGGGCACAACAGTTTTACTTTCTTACAATGACTCTATAAAACTTTTGGTAGTCATATACCCATTGCAAACATTATTTAAAATGTCATCTCGTGCTAAAGTAATCAAGGCATCAACATATCAGCTCTTAGAAAACATTAAACAATAGATAAAAAGTCATTCTATTCTAAAACATTAAATTAGAGCTAACATACTGAGATGATAAAAGCAAACACTGATTCTGATTTTGATCTTCTTTGCTTTCATGCTTTTATATCAGTTTTCTTTATATAAGCTTCAACGGCAATTAATAATATACACCTCTTCAAGCCATACTTTACAGTATGAAAATTAAGGGCTTTACAGTGTTAAAGCCAAAGGAATCTACAATGGGAAAGTCAAGGACTTTTTAGTGTTAAAGCCAAAGGAATTTTCAGTGGGAAAGTCAAGGGCTGTACAGTGTTAAAGCCAAAGGAATCTAATATGGGAAAGTCAAGGGCAGTACAGTGTTAAAGCCAAAGGAATCTACAGTGGGAAAGTCAAGGGCTTTACAGTGTTAAAGCCAAAGGAATCTACAATGGGAAAGTCAAGGGCTTTACAGTGTTAAAGCCAAAGGAATCTACAGTGGGAAATTCAAGGGCTTTACAGTGTTAAAGCCAAAGGAATCTACAGTGGGGAAAGTCAAGGGCTTTACAGTGTTAAAGACAAATGAATCTACAGTGGGAAAGTCAAAGGCTTCACAGTAGGAAAGTCAAAGGCATTACAGTGTCAAAGTCAAGGCTTTACAGTGTTAAAGCCAAAGGAATCTAGTGTGAAAATCAAGGACTTTACAGTGTTAAAGCCAAAGGAATCTACAGTGTAAAAAACAAGAGCTTTACAGTGTGAAAGTCAAAGGCATTAAAGTGTGAAAGTCAAAGGCATTACTGCGTGAAAATCAAAGGCTTTACTGTGTGAAAGTCAAAGGCATTACAGTGTGAAAGTCAAAGGCATTACAGTGTGAAAGACAAAGTCATTACAGTGTGAAAGTCAAAGGCTTTACAGTGTGAAAGTCAAAGGCATTACAGTGTGAAATTCAAATGCTTTACATTGTTAAAATCAAGGGCTTTACAGTGTGAAAGTCAAAGGAATCTACAGTGTGAAAAACAAGAGCTTTACATTGTAAAAGACAAACATTACAATGTGAATGTCAAATGCTTTACTGCATAAAAGTTAAAGGCTTTACTGTGTGAAAGTCAAAGGCATTACAGTGTGAAAGTCAAACGCTTTACTGTGTGAAAGTCAAAAGCATTACAGTGCAAAAGTAAAAGGCATTACAGTGTGAAAGTCAAAGATTTATTGTGTCAAAGTCAAAGGCATTACTGTGTGAAAGTCAAAAGGCATTACTGTGTGAAAGTCAAAAGCATTACAGTGTGAAAGTCAAAGGCTTTATTGAGTCAAAGTCAAAGGCATTACTGTGTGAAAGTCAAACGCTTTACTGTGTGAAAGTCAAAAGCATTACAGTGTGAAAGTAAAAGGCATTACAGTGTGAAAGTCAAAGGCATTACTGTGTGAAAGTCAAAGGCATTACTGTGTGAAAGTCAAAAGGCATTACTGTGTGAAAGTCGAAGGCATTACAGTGTGAAAGTCAAAAGGCATTACTGTGTGAAAGTCGAAGGCTTTTACTGTGTGAAAGGAAAAGGCATTACTGTGTGAAAGTCAAAAGGCATTACTGTGTGAAAGTCAAAGGCTTTACAGTGTGAAAGTCAAAGGCTTTACTGTGTGAAAGTCAAAGGCATTACAGTGTGAAAGTCAAAGGCATTACAGTGTGAAAGTCAAAGGCTTTACATTGTGAAAGTCAAAGGCTTTACTGTGTGAAAGTCAAAAGGCATTACTGTGTGAAAGTCAAAGGCTTTACAGTGTGAAAGTCAAAGGCATTACAGTGTGAAAGTCAAAGGCATTACAGTGTGAAAGTAAAAGGCATTACAGTGTGAAAGTCAAAGGCATCACTGTGTGAAAGTCAAAGGCTTTACTGTGTGAAAGTCAAAGGCATTACAGTGTGAAAGTCAAAGGCTTTACAGTGTGAAAGTCAAAGGCATTACAGTGTGAAAGTCAAAGGCATTACAGTGTGAAAGTCAAAGGCATCACTGTGTGAAAGTCAAAGGCTTTACTGTGTGAAAGTCAAAGGCATTACAGTGTGAAAGTCAAAGGCATTACAGTGTGAAAGTCAAAGGCTTTACATTGTGAAAGTCAAAGGCATTACAGTGTGAAAGTCAAGGGCTTTACAGTGTGAAAGTCAAAGGCTTTACTGTGTGAAAGTCAAAGGCATTACAGTTTGAAAGTCAAAGCCTTTATTGTGTGAAAGCCAAAGGCTTTACATTGTGAAAGTAAAAGGCTTTACTGTGTGAAAGTCAAAGGCTTTACAGTGTGAAAGTCAAAGGCATTACAGTGTGAAAGTAAAAGGCTTTACAGTGTGAAAGTAAAAGGCTTTACAGTGTGAAAGTCAAAGGCATTACAGTGTGAAAGTCAAAGGCATTACAGTGTGAAAGTCAAAGGCTTTACAGTGTGAAAGTCAAAGGCTTTACAGTGTGTAAGTCAAAGGCTTTACATTGTGAAAGTCAAAGGCTTTACAGTGTGAAAGTCAAAGGCTTTACAGTGTGAAAGTCAAAGGCATTACAGTGTGAAAGTAAAAGTCTTTACAGTGTGAAAGTCAAAGGCTTTACAGTGTGAAAGTAAAAGGAATCAACAGTGTGAAAAACAAGAGCTTTACATTGTAAAAGACAAACCCATTACAGTGTGAATGTCAAATGTTTTACTGCGTGAAAGTTAAAGGCTTTACTGTGCGAAAGTCAAAGGCTTTACAGTGTGAAAGTCAAAGGCTTTACAGTGTGAAAGTCAAAGGCATTACTGTGTAAAAGTCAAAGGCTTTACATTGTGAAAGTCAAAGGCTTTACAGTGTGAAAGTCAAAGGCTTTACAGTGTGAAAGTCAAAGGCATTACAGTGTGAAAGTCAAAGGCATCACAGTGTGAAAGTCAAAGGCATTACAGTGTGAAAGTCAAAGGCATTACAGTGTGAAAGTCAAAGGCATTACAGTGTGAAAGTCAAAGGCTTTACAGTGTGAAAGTCAAAAGGCATTACTGTGTGAAAGTCAAAGGCTTTAACAGTGTGAAAGTCAAAGGCATTACAGTGTGAAAGTCAAAGGCATTAACAGTGTGAAAGTCAAAGGCATTACAGTGTGAAAGTCAAAGGCATTACTGTGTAAAAGTCAAAGGCTTTACTGTGTGAAAGTCAAAGGCTTTACAGTGTGAAAGTCAAAGGCTTTACAGTGTGAAAGTCAAAGGCTTTACAGTGTGAAAGTCAAAGGCTTTACTGTGTGAAAGTCAAAGGCTTCACAGTGTGAAAGTCAAAGGCATTACAGTGTGAAAGTCAAAGGCATTACAGTGTGAAAGTAAAAGTCTTTACAGTGTGAAAGTCAAAGGCTTTACAGTGTGAAAGTCAAGAGCTTTACTGTGTGAAAATAAAAGGCTTTACAGTGTAAAAGTCAAGGGCTTTACTGTGTGAAAGTCAAAAGGCATTACTGTGTGAAAGTCAAAGGCTTTACAGTGTAAAAGTCAAGGGCTTTACTGTGTGAAAGTAAAAGGCTTTACACTGTGAAAGTCAAAGGCTTTACAGTGTGAAAGTCAAGAGCTTTACTGTGTGAAAGTAAAAGGCTTTACAGTGTGAAAGTCAAAGGCTTTACTGTGTGAAAGTCAAAAGGCATTACTGTGTGAAAGTCAAAAGGCTTCACATTGTGAAAGTCAAAGGCTTTACAGTGTGAAAGTCAAGAGCTTTACTGTGTGAAAATAAAAGGCTTTACAGTGTAAAAGTCAAGGGCTTTACTGTGTGAAAGTAAAAGGCTTTACAGTGTAAAAGTCAAGGGCTTTACTGTGTGAAAGTCAAAAGGCATTACTGTGTGAAAGTCAAAGGCTTTACAGTGTAAAAGTCAAGGGCTTTACTGTGTGAAAGTAAAAGGCTTTACACTGTGAAAGTCAAAGGCTTTACAGTGTGAAAGTCAAGAGCTTTACTGTGTGAAAGTAAAAGGCTTTACAGTGTGAAAGTCAAAGGCTTTACTGTGTGAAAGTCAAAAGGCATTACTGTGTGAAAGTCAAAAGGCTTCACATTGTGAAAGTCAAAGGCTTTACAGTGTGAAAGTCAAGAGCTTTACTGTGTGAAAATAAAAGGCTTTACAGTGTAAAAGTCAAGGGCTTTACTGTGTGAAAGTAAAAGGCTTTACAGTGTGAAAGTCAAAGGCTTTACTGTGTGAAAGTCAAAGGCTTTACAGTGTGAAAGTCAAAGGCATTACTGTGTGAAAGTCAAAGGCTTTACTGTGTGAAAGTCAAAGGCTTTACTGTGTGAAAGTTAAAGGCTTTACTTTGTGAAAGGAAAAGGCTTTACTGTGTGAAAGTAAAAGGCATTACTGTGTGAAAGTCAAAAGGCATTACTGTGTGGAAGTCAAAAGGCTTCACATTGTGAAAGTCAAAGGCATTACAGTGTGAAAGTCAAACGCATTACTGTGTGAAAGTCAAAGGCATTACTGTGTGAAAGTCAAAGGCATTACAGTGTGAAAGTAAAAGGCATTACTGTGTGAATGTCAAAAGGCTTCACATTGTGAAAGTCAAAGGCATTACTGTGTGAAAGTCAAAGGCATTACTGTGCGAAAGTCAAAGGCTTTACCGTGTGAAAGTAAAAGGCATTACTGTGTGAATGTCAAAAGGCTTCACATTGTGAAAGTCAAAGGCATTACTGTGTGAAAGTCAAAGGCTTTACCGTGTGAAAGTAAAAGGCATTACTGTGTGAAAGTCAAAAGGCATTACTGTGTGAAAGTCAAAAGGCTTTACATTGTGAAAGTCAAAGGCATTACTGTGTGAAAGTCAAAGGTATTACTGTGTGAAAGTCAAAGGCTTTACAGTGTGAAAGTCAAGGGCATTACAGTGTGAAAGTCAAAGGCATTACAGTGTGAAAGTCAAAGGTATTACTGTGTGAAAGTAAAAGGCTTTACAGTGTGAAAGTCAAAGGCATTACAGTGTGAAAGTCAAAGGCTTTACAGTGTGAAAGTCAAAGGCATTACAGTGTGAAAGTCAAAGGCTTTACAGTGTGAAAGTCAAAGGTATTACTGTGTGAAAGTCAAAGGCTTTACAGTGTGAAAGTCAAAGGCATTACAGTGTGAAAGTCAAAGGCTTTACAGTGTGAAAGTAAAAGGCATTACAGTGTGAAAGTCAAAGGCATTACAGTGTGAAAGTCAAAGGCATTACAGTGTGAAAGTCAAAGGCATTACAGTGTGAAAGTCAAAGGCATTACAGTGTGAAAGTCAAAGGCTTTATTGTGTGAAAGTCAAACGCATTACAGTGTGAAAGTCAAAGGCATTACAGTGTGAAAGTCAAAGGCTTTACTGTGTGAAAGTCAAAGGCATTACAGTGTGAAAGTCAAAGGCATTACAGTGTGAAAGTCAAAGGCTTTACTGTGTGAAAGTCAGAGGCTTTACAGTGTGAGAGTAAAAGGCTTTATTGTGTGAAAGTCAAACGCATTACAGTGTGAAAGACAAAGGCTTACTGTGTGAAAGTAAAAGGCTTTACTGTGTGAAAGTCAAAGGCATTACAGTGTGAAAGTCAAACGCATTACAGTGTGAAAGTCAAACGCATTACTGTGTGAAAGTCAAAGGCATTACTGTGTGAAAGTCAAAGGCTTTACTGTGTGAAAGTCAAAGGCATTACAGTGTGAAAGTCAAAGGCATTACAGTGTGAAAGTCAAAGGCTTTACTGTGTGAAAGTCAGAGGCTTTACAGTGTGAGAGTAAAAGGCTTTATTGTGTGAAAGTCAAACGCATTACAGTGTGAAAGACAAAGGCTTACTGTGTGAAAGTAAAAGGCTTTACTGTGTGAAAGTCAAAGGCATTACAGTGTGAAAGTCAAAGGCATTACAGTGTGAAAGTCAAAGGCTTTACTGTGTGAAAGTCAGAGGCATTACAATGTGAAAGTCAAAGGTTTTATAGTGTGAAAGTCAAAGGCTTTACAGTGTGAGAGTAAAAGGCTTTATTGTCTGAAAGTCAAACGCATTACAGTGTGAAAGACAAAGGCTTACTGTGTGAAAGTAAAAGGCTTTACTATGTGAAAGTCAAAGGCTTTACTGTGTGAAAGCCAAAGGCTTTATTGTGTGAAAGTAAATGGCTTTACTATGTGAAAGTCAAAGGCTTTACTGTGTGAAAGCCAAAGGCTTTATTGTGTGAAAGTCAAAGGCTTTACAGTGTGAAAGTCAAAGGCTTTACAGTGTGAAAGTCAAAGGCATTACAGTGTGAAAGTCAAACGCATTACAGTGTGAAAGTCAAAGGCTTTACAGTGTGAAAGTCAAAGGCTTTACAGTGTGAAAGTCAAAGGCTTTACAGTGTGAAAGTCAAAGGCTTTACAGTGTGAAAGTCAAAGGCTTTACAGTGTGAAAGTCAAAGGCTTTACAGTGTGAAAGTCAAAGGCTTTACAGTGTGAAAGTCAAAGGCTTTACAGTGTGAAAGTCAAAGGCTTTACAGTGTGAAAGTCAAAGGCATTACAGTGTGAAAGTCAAAGGCTTTACAGTGTGAAAGTCAAAGGCATTACATTGTGAAAGTCAAAGGCTTTACAGTGTGAAAGTCAAAGGCTTTACAGTGTGAAAGTCAAAGGCATTACAGTGTGAAAGTCAAAGGCATTACATTGTGAAAGTCAAAGGCTTTACAGTGTGAAAGTCAAAGGCTTTACAGTGTGAAAGTCAAAGGCTTTACAGTGTGAAAGTCAAAGGCTTTACAGTGTGAAAGTCAAAGGCTTTACAGTGTGAAAGTCAAAGGCATTACAGTGTGAAAGTCAAAGGCTTCACATTGCGAAAGTCAAAGGCTTCACATTGCGAAAGTCAAAGGCTTTACATTTTGAAAATCAAGGGAATAGCAGTGTGAAAGTCAAAGGAATCTAGTGTGAAAAACAAGAGTTTTGTATTGTAAAAGTCAAACACATTACAGTGTGACTGTCAAATGCTTTACTGCGTGAAAGTCAAAGGAATCTACAGTGTGAAAAACAAGAGTTTTGTATTGTAAAAGTCAAACACATTACAGTGTGACTGTCAAAGGCTTGACATTATGAAAGTCAAAGGCTTTACAGTGTGAAAGTCAAAGGCATGACAGTGTGAAAGTCAAAGGCTTTACAGTGTGAAAGTCAAAGGCTTTACAGTGTGAAAGTCAAAGGCTTTACAGTGTGGAAGTCAAAGGCATTACTGTGTGGAAGTCAAAAGGCTTTACATTGTGAAAGTCAAAGGCATTACTGTGTGGAAGTCAAAAGCTTTACTGTGTGAAAGTCAAAGGCTTTACAGTGTGAAAGTCAAAGGCATTACTGTGTAAAAGTCAAAGGCTTTACATTGTGAAAGTCAAAGGCTTTACAGTGTGAAAGTCAAAGGCTTTACTGTGTGAAAGTCAAAGGCTTTACAGTGTGAAAGTCAAAGGCATTACTGTGTAAAAGTCAAAGGCTTTACAGTGTGAAAGTCAAAGGCTTTACATTGTGAAAATCAAAGGCTTTACTGTGTAAAAGTCAAAGGCTTTACATTGTGAAGGTCAAAGGCTTTACAGTGTGAAAGTCAAAGGCTTTACAGTGTGAAAGTCAAAGGCATTACAGTGTGAAAGTCAAAGGCATTACAGTGTGAAAGTCAAAGGCATTACAGTGTGAAAGTCAAAGGCATTACAGTGTGAAAGTCAAAGGCTTTACAGTGTGAAAGTCAAAGGCATTACAGTGTGAAAGTCAAAGGCATTACAGTGTGAAAGTCAAAGGCATTACAGTGTGAAAGTCAAAGGCTTTACAGTGTGAAAGTCAAAGGCTTTACAGTGTGAAAGTCAAAGGCATTACAGTGTGAAAGTCAAAGGCTTTACAGTGTGAAAGTCAAAGGCATTACAGTGTGAAAGTCAAAGGCTTTACAGTGTGAAAGTCAAAGGTATTACTGTGTGAAAGTCAAAGGCTTTACAGTGTGAAAGTCAAAGGAATCAACAGTGAAAGTGAAAGACTTCAGATTGTAAAAGTCAAAGGAATCAACAGTGTTAAAGTCAAAGGAATCTATAGTGTGAAAGTAAAAGGCTTTACAGTGTAAAAGTCAAAGGCATTACATTATGAGTCAAAGGCTTTACAGTGTTAAAATCAAAGGCATGACAGTGTTATAGTCAAAGTTGGTACAGTGTGAACATCAAAATCTTTTCAGTGTTAAAGTCCAATGCTTTAGATTGTGAAAGTCAGACTTTACAGTGTGAAAGTCAAAGGCATTACAGTATGAACATGAAAGGCTTTACAATGTTGAAGTCAATGGTGTTACAGTTTGATGTCAATGGTGCTACTGTGTTAAAGTCAAATGCTTTACAGTGTGACAGACAAGGGTGCTACACTGTTAAAGTCAAAGGTGTTACAGTGTGGAAGTCAAAGGCTCTATTAACCACTGCAGCTCAGATCTCAAATGAAACACATGCAATCCACTGTATATTTTGTTGATCACAAAATTTAAGTAATTATCTTAGTTCCAAAATTTAAGTAATTATATTAGTTCCAAAATTTAAGTAATTATATTAGTTCCAAAATTTAAGTAATTATCTTAGTTCCAAAACTTAAGTAATTATCTTAGTTCCAAAACTTAAGTAATTATCTCAGTTCCAAAATTTAAGTAATTATCTTCTTTCCAAAATTTAAGTAATTTTCTTAGTTCCAAAATTTAAGTAATTATCTTAGTTCCTAAATTTAAGTAATTATCTTAGTTTCAAAATTTAAGTAATTATATTAGTTCAAAAGAGCAACTCAAAACCATTTAGAATTTATGCCACAGTGATGACATTGTTATTCAATAAGCTTTGTGGCATTAGGGTTGAAAAGTGTAGAGGTTGTAGACAACTATGTATACTTTGGGAGTTAGCAGTCATATTTACCACTTTCTAGCTCCTTGCATATTTCATGTTTAAGAAAACAAATATTCTAAACACATTCCTCTGGTACATATTGAATTCTTTGTTTCTTTTTACTTTCACTCTTGGCACAGGATTTCAAAGTACTCATTAATCTAGCTAAGGTTGCTTAAGCTCTGAAGGTCCCTAGTTACTCTGATGGTACAACCTTGGGAGGTTCCTAGTTATTCTGATGATGCAGACACTGGAGGTCCCTAGTCAAACTGATGATGCAGACTCTCCAGGTCCCTAGTTATAATGGTAATGCAGACTGCACATCCCTTAATTTTCCTTCTTGCACAGACATTGAAGGTCCCTATTTATACTGATGGTGCAGACTTTAAAGGTCCCTAGTTATATGTGCAGACTCTAAAGGTCCCGAGTTATACTGATGGTGCAGACTTTCAAGCATAAGTCAAATGCATCAAAATCCCCAGTCAATTTGCATGCTATTTCAATAGTATTTCTTCCTGAATTTTTACAAATAAAAATAATACTGTATTTAACAAGCAATATTCTTTCAAGTGACTTTAGGTATAACAGGAACAAACCATACTATTTTAAGTAAGTCAATGATAATGTTCCTACTTATCAGTCTAACTCAGCGGACCTTCATTTTCATGCCCTTTTCAAAATAACCACCACATTTGAACTATTTGAAATAATATGTGTACCTTGTACACATTTAATTATTTTTTATGATCACTTGTACAACTTACAATAGTCATGGTGTTGAAAGTAAACTATCACATCATCTTTACAATGCATTGTCATTAATAAGAAAAGTTTATCCTAGAATAAGCATATATATTCTTACTTTTGATTGCATTCCTCATAAGGAGTCCTCTCTGTAGGCTTGGAAAAACCTATGTAGTCATGGTCAAAAACAGATACTTTATTTGGAAAGCATAAGGTAGATCACAATGACCTTATCTGAAGATAAAGCCAAAAATGTGTTTTTGCTAGGCCATCCATCATTTGTTTTCATAGCCAACCCTAGCACATAACCCCAACCCATAAAAAAACAATAAGTAAAAACAAATCTGAAATTGATTTGTGCATCTTACTGAGCCACTTTTGCTCAGTACTTAAAGAGTTTAGTACATTATATATATTAGATATTGGGATTTTTTTTAAAATGCCTACCTTCCCAAATTTTAAAACCAATGCAACAGGAAAAAAAACGTATTTGTTTTGCTAATGGTGTAGTACTAACAGAGATGCATTCAATGATCAAGTTTTATAATTCTAACATAAGCATTACACCATAAAATATTATTAAGTTCAACAAAGTCACTGAAGCCTGAACTATGGGTCACAAAGATGGCTTTTCACAATAAGAGTACAGTACTTTAAAAGATGCATGCCTTGACCAAATTTCTCAACCCTAGGTGGGAGGTGTGCATATGGAATTCAAAATCATAAAGGTATATACAATCACCTAGTTAAATGATTCCAGCAAAAACAGTTGATTTATAAATTTATATCCATGTCAGTGAACAGTGACCTACTTTTGGAATGAAGGTTTAATAATCATTAAGATGCATACTCCGAACCACATTTCATGATTCAAGGTCAACAAGAATATACACAAGATGCAAATAAAGCTAAAACCCCAAACTTTGCCATGTTAGGTTACACATACCTTCATTTGTTGAAAGCATATAGTTCAATTAGAGATGCATAAAATTATTTAGTTTGATGATTCTAGTATTAACAGTGCTTGAGAAGAAACTTAAGACAAAATTTAATGCATGACTCTGAAGAAAAAAAATGGGTGACAATGACCTATGTTTGTGATTTGGTTGTAGTACTGACAAATATGCATTGCTCACCAAACTGTATGATTTCAGGTTTAATTGTTTATATACAGGATGTAAACAAATTGAGCTAAACACAATAATGTAGCCAAGATGATTTATATAATACACATGTACATGGTCAACATGGTGATCCCCCTTACTTGGGAGTTGGAATTGTAAAATCCAGTCCTACTAGACACACAGTCATCCCCCTTACCAGGGAGTTGGTATTGTAAAATCCAGTCCTACAAAGTACATGGTCATCCCCCTTACCAGGGAATTGGTATTGTAAAATCCAGTCCTAATAGATACACGGTCATTCCCCTTACCAGGATTTGGTATTGTAAAATTCAGTCCTACTAGGTACATGGTCATTCACTTTACCAGGGAGTTGGTATTGTAAAATCCAGTCCTAATAGATACACGGTCATTCCCCTTACCAGGATTTGGTATTGTAAAATCCAGTCCTACTAGGTACATGGTCATTCACCTTACCAGGGAGTTGGTATTGTAAAATCAAGTCCTACAAGGCACACAGTCATTCCCAATACAAGGAAGTTGGTATTGTAAAATCCAGTCCTAATAGATACACGGTCATTCCCCTTACCAGGATTTGGTATTGTAAACTCCAGTCCTACTAGGTACATGGTCATTCACCTTACCAGGGAGTTAGTATTGTAAACTCCAGTCCTACAAGATACACGGTCATTCCCATTACCAGGGAGTTGGTATTGTAAAATCCAGTCCTACTAAGTACAAAGTCATTTCCCTTACCAGGATTTGGTATTGTAATATCCAGTCCTAATAGATACATGGTCATTCCCCTTACCAGGATTTGGTATTGTAAAATCCAGTCCTACTAGGTACATGGTCATTCACCTTACCAGGGAGTTGGTATTGTAAAATCCAGTCCTACAAGGTACACAGTCATTCCCATTACCAGGGAGTTGGTATTGTAAAATCCAGTCCTACTAGGTACACAGTCATTCCCGTTACCAGGTAGTTGGTATTGTAAAATCCAGTCCTACTAAGTACATGGTCATCCCCCTTACCAGGGAGTTGGTATTGTAAAATCCAGTCCTAATAGATAAACGGTCATTCCCCTTACCAGGATTTGGTATTATAAACTTCAGTCCTACTAGGTACATGGTCATTCCCATTACCAGAGAGTTGGTATTGTAAAATTCAGTCCTACTAGGTACAAAGTCATTCCCCTTACCAGGATTTGGTATTGTAAAATCCAGTCCTAATAGATACACGGTCATTCCCCTTACCAGGATTTGGTATTGTAAAATCCAGTCCTACTAGGTACATGGTCATTCACCTTACCAGGGAGTTGGTATTGTAAAATCCAGCTCTACAAGGTACACAGTCATTCCCATTACCAGGGAGTTGGTATTGTAAAATCCAGTCCTACTAGGTACACAGTCATTCCCGTTATCAGGTAGTTGGTTTTGTAAAATCCAGTCCTACTAGGTACATGGTCATTCCCATTACCAGGGAGTTGGTATTGTCAAATCCAGTCTTACTAGATACACACTCATCCCCCTTACCAGGGAGTTGGTAATGTAAAATCCAGTCCTACAAGGTACATGGTCATTCCCCTTACCTGGGGGTTAGTGATGTAAAATACCTTACTACTAGGAGTTAAGAAGTATGAATGGTCAAGATGCATTCAGGATTTAGGTATGTATATGCTTTCATAACTGCAGATGCCACTGGCAATGCCAGGCAGAGAACAAACAGCTCTTATTAGAGGCAAGCTAAAAAGCTCTCAATACAGATTTTCTATACTAGCTCAATTCGTAAAGAGTTACTTTTCTTCATCTGCCATCTCTTAGATCAATTGATATGATTGTTATTAAAGAAACTTGCACTGATTTGTAATTTGAAAGACAGAAAATCAATCATTTCAATTTTTCTTATAAAAGTGGTTTACTTTTCTTCATTTACTTTCCTTCATGTCATAATGGTATGAATATGATACTGAAAACATGTCAATTATTCTATAAAAAAGGTAATGTTAAAAACAAAGTATTTTTTTTTATAAATATACATCATTCAGCACTGACCTAAAAGTGGCAGACAAGATATGCAAGGGGAGAGAACTCTAATTACTGGCACCTAACAATGCTAAGCCTGCAATTAGTGATTTCATTTATTGCACAATAAACAGGGACAGAGAGAAATAATGTAAATGCTTGGACCTCTCTCCCCTAAAAAAAGTACAAGCTTAACACTACACAGAAAACAATATCTTGCCAGAAAAATGTTTTTCTGCAGACTAGAGAAATCAAAAGGAAAAAAAAATATTTAGAAACTAATCTGTACTGCTGCAATTTGAACACTGATAAGCAGTCTGCCCAAGCAGTCAATACAGCATTTACTGTAAGATGACATGCATTAATGAAAAGAAAAAAAAAACAAAAAAACAAACAACACATGAAAGAAATACTGCAGATATTGATCATTAAAAGATGATGTATTGTCAATTTATTACCAAAGGCAAAGTAAACATGAAACATGCATCTTGTTACCTGACCAATACTGATGTGACATTCTGGAATTTGTCAAGTATGCTGTCAATGGACATAATATGATTCACAATTTTCATTCAATTTTGGACTTTTCTGTTATGCTATCTTTAATAGAATAAGTTTCCTTAAATCTTTTTATGTCAATGCTATCAATAATCCACAAGATGATTCTCACCATGACTTATAGGTATATAATCCACAAAATTATACTCACAATGGCTTATAGGTATATAATCCACAAAATTATACTCACTATGGCTTATAGGTATATAAGCCACAAAATTATACTCACTATGGCTTATAGGTATATAATCCACAAAATTATACTCACTATGGCTTATAGGTATATAATCCACAAAATTATACTCACAATGGCTTATAGGCATATAATCCACAAAATTATACTCACAATGGCTTATAGGTATATAATCCACAAAATTATACTCACTATGGCTTATAGGTATATAATCCACAAAATTATACTCACAATGGCTTTTAGGCATATAATCCACAAAATTATACTCACAATGGCTTATAGGTATATAATCCACAAAATTATACTCACAATGGCTTATAGATATATAATCCACAAAATTATACTCACAATGACTTATAGGTGTATAATCCACAAGATTATACTCACAATGGCTTACAGGTATATAATCCACAAAATTATACTCACAATGACTTATAGGTGTATAATCCACAAAATTATACTCACAATGGCTTATAGGTGTATAATCAACAAAATTATACTCACAATGACTTATAGGTGTATAATCCACAAGATTATACTCACAATGGCTTATAGGTGTATAATCCACAAAATTATACTCACAATGGCTTATAGGCATATAATCCACAAAATTATACTCACAATGGCTTATAGGTGTATAATCCACAAAATTATACTCACAATGACTTATAGGTGTATAATCCACAAGATTATACTCACAATGACTTATAGGTGTATAATCCACAAAATTATACTCACAATGGCTTATAGGTGAAGCCCTTTAAATACTCAGGCAATTTATATGGCAATTTAAAAATACTGACTTTAAAATATTCACTAAAAAGCAAGGAGACATTCTTGCAAAACAATTAAGAGATCATTAAATGTAAATATAATCAAATAGAAGCACCTCAGCATGAATAAAGATAGAATCCTTCTCTGATGGAGCAATAATGATCCCTCCATAAACGGTACCTCAATATAATACATTTACTGACTAAAGACCTATATGATTATGATGGCATCATAACGGGTGAATTTTTATTTCTCGTTTAACTACACAATTTAATTCAATTTTAGTTCTTTGTCTTTTATCATTCATTATGATTTAATTTCCAATACAACATACCCAATCATAATGTGGTTTCGCACAAAACATTCCCAGTGATAATGTGGTTTTACACCCAATCATACTGTGGCTACAATAAAATTTGTTAAATGCTGGGTCTATTTATACTGTAATAACTCAATATACTAGTCCTTCTGGCTACAATGAAATTTATGTTAAATGCTGGGACTGTTTATAATGTAATAACTCAATCTACTAGTCCTTCTAGCTACAATGAAATTTATGTTAAATGCCTGTTTATACTGTAATAACTCAATCTACTAGTCCTTCTGGCTACAATGAAATTTATGTTAAATGCTGGGCTTGTTTGTACTGTAATAACTCAATTCTGGATACAATGAAATTTATGTTAAATGATGTGACTGTTTATACTGTAATAACTCAATCTTTTAGTCCTTCATGCTACAATAAAATTTATGTTAAAAGCTGGGCCTGTTTATACAGTAATAACTCAATCTACTAGTCCTAGCTACAATGAAATTCATGTTTAATGCTGGGCTTGTTTATACTGTAATAACTCAATATACTAGACCTTCTGGCTACAATGAAATTTATGTTAAATTCTAGGCCTGTTTATACTTAATAACTCAATCTACTAGTCCTTCTGGCTAAAATGAAATTATGCTGGGCCTGTTTATACTGTAGTAATTCAATAAACTAGTCCTTCTGGCTGCAATGAAATTTATGTTAAATGCTGGGCCTGTTTATACTGTAATAACTCAATCTAATAGTCCTTCTGGCTAAAATGAAATTATGCTGGGCCTGTTTATATTGTAATAACTCAATCCACTAGTCCTTCTGGCTACAATGAAATTTATGTTAAATGCTGGGCTTGTTTGTCCTGTAATAACTCAATTCTGGATACAATGAAATTTATGTTAAATACTGGGCCTGTTTATACTGTAATAACTCAATCTAATAGTCTTTCTGGCTAAAATGAAATTATGCTGGGCCTGTTTATATTGTATAACTCAATCTACTAGTCCTTCTGGCTACAATGAAATTTATGTTAAATGCTGGGACTGTTTATACTGTAATAACTCAATCTACTAGTCCTTCTGGCTATGAAATTTATGTTAAATGCTGGGCTTGTTTATACTGTAATAACTCAATCTACTAGTCCTTCTGGCTACAATGAAATTTATGTTAAATGCTGGGCCTGTTTGTACTGTAATAACTCACTCTACTAGTCCTGGCTACAATGAAATTTATGTTAAATGCTGGGCTCGTTTATACTGTAATAACTCAATTCTGGATACAATGAAATTTATGTAAATGCTGGGCCTGTTTATACTGTAATAACTCAATTCTGGATACAATGAAATTTATGTAAACTTGGGCCTGTTTATACTGTAATTACATGAATAAGTTGGTTTGCTGTAGATCCAGCTTAATACCTAAAAGCATGAGAAAACATAGGAAACAACCTTTGTCAATTACAACATACCTTGTTGTTGATTCTGCTGACCCTGCTGATCCCCAATATTTGTTGCCTGTCCCTGTTCTCCTGAACCTGCCTGCCAATACTGTTGCTGAATGGGTTCAGTAACATTCCCTTGAGGTCCCTGTTGCTGATATTGTTGATACTGCTGGTGTTCCTGATATTGTTGATATCCTTGGCCACCATATGTTGACTGTTGATACTCAATATGGGCAGGTTCCATTTGGGTTTGGGGTGTAACAGCATCAAGTCCTTGAGTGTATGCTGCCACTTCACCACTTTCACTACTTGCTGTGGTTCCTGCATAGTGCCCCATTGGTGTAACAGTCCCTGACATGGGCTGAATGGAACCTTCCTGCATGGGAGATAAAAGTCTTTGGCTTTTATTTTAAGTTATTCCAGTATACAGTTTTATCAAACAGACTTAAATTGAGGACATTTGATATGATACAAAATATATCAGCTTTAATTGATTTGTTGTTTGTGTTTAACTCGTACAACGCATGAAAGCAAATTACACATTATTTTTCTAATTTCACACCAAACAGAATGGACACACAATGGCATTGTCAGCTTAAATTCAATGCAAAACAATGACAGAAGTTCCCAAACTGTGTAGCAACAACACCGTCAACCACAAAATGTTTGCAAACATAACACATTCAAATTAATATAGAATAATCTGTGAATTCATCATTACTGGTGGGTACCAATTCTTGTGATGTACCAATGTTTGTGGTTGAGGTTTTCAAGGGCAAAGAGAGACCAAGAATCTACATTCTCAATAAAATATGGCTCAAACTTATAACGAAAGCGTGCTCCACTTTCCATTAATGAATGCCGTAGCAGTGCACCACTTATTTGTAGACTTCAATATCAACTGTGTTATCAAAGCTCTGCACTAATATAATGACTTTATTTGATGATAAAGTAATGAATACAAAATACCTTAGAAAACATGTGCCTCTTGCCTTCACAAATCACATGCTATATCCAATATAATAATCAATATTTTTTTAAAAAATGGATGCAATCCCATTATCTAAGCAATCTTTGAAGAAACATGAAGCATTTAAATCTATGAAAATAAAATGTCTCAATTTGTGCCACTTTTAAGTGCACATAACCTTGAATAATGTTAGAAGATTTATTTATCCAAACCAGTATCAAAAAAAATATGTGTGAATCATAATGGCATTATTAGCATTATCTACCATTCAATGCTCTTCCAAATAGAACGGACAATAATGTGAAAGTAATTACCAGGTCTGATTCAAGAGTTAATTGTATCATTGTATCATGGGTCTTCACATTTCAAGAGAATAATGTGAAAGTAATTACCAGGTCTGATTCAAGAGTTAATTGTATCATTGTATCATGGGTCTTCACATTTCAAGAGAATAATGTGAAAGTAATTACCAGGTCTGATTCAAGTGTTAGTTGTATCATTGTATCATGGGTCTTCACATTTCAAGACAATAATGTGAAAGTAATTACCAGGTCTGATTCAAGAGTTAGTTGTATCATTGTATCATGGGTCTTCACATTTCAAGACAATAATGTGAAAGTAATTACCAGGTCTGATTCAAGAGCTAGTTGTATCATTGTATCATGGGTCTTCACATTTCATATTCTACTTATCACAAGTACTATTTATTATTCCATTCAGCAAATGAAACACAGGAGCACACCGTAGTTCCTGATTACATTTCAATGCTGTAACTAAATCCTGGATGATGAATCAATGGATCAGTCCCACTCTCTCTAATTTAATTGTGTCTACCCAAAGTGATATTTGCCATGTTTGGAGATAATCAATTTTTACTTAAGGGTAGATAATTTAAGGTCAATCAAGACCTAATCTGAGATAATCAATCTTGGCTTAAGGGTAGATGTCAATCAAGATCTAATCTGAGATGAATTTTAGCTTAAGGGTCAACAATAAGTCAATCAATACCTTAACAGAGATGATCAATTAAAGTTTAAGGGTAGATATTGTAAGATCAATTAAGAACTAATCTGAGATGATCAATTTAGGTTTAAGTGTAGAAATTGTAAGGTCAATTAAGACCTAATCTGAGATGATCAATTTAGGTTTAAGTGTAGAAATTGTAAGATCAATTAAGACCTAATCTGAGATGATCAATTCAGGTTTAAGGGTAGATATTGTAAGGTCAATCTATACATAATCTGAGATAATCAATCTTGACTTAACAGAAGATATTGTAAGGTCAATGAAACCTAAACTGAGATAATCAATCTTGTCTTAATAGAAGATGTTGTAAGGTCAATCAAGACCTAATCTGAATTAATTAATCTTGGCTTAAGGGTAGATATTGCAAGGTCAATGAAGACCTAATATGATAGAAAATCTCCATAAGATTCATTCTTTGAGGACCATGTCACCAACATTTTGAAATTTGATAGAATGAAACTTTTTTTTTAACCTATGTTGGATGTCATTGGCTTCATATAGTGCCTAATCCATAATTGTTCAGCTCATTACCATTTGATAGCAGTCTTTAAGAAAACACTGAAAACAATAACTTTAATCTTGATTGAAGTATGTTGGCATTTTCTTTGATTCATTAACACTTAATAACTTGCTCAATCTAATTACTTTTACAGTAGTTGGGATTAAGCTTGGATGCTAATGACATCATAACCTATAAAGAATTAAAAGTCATCAATTTAACTTTTTGTTAAATGACAAATCCACTAAATTAAGTACCCATGTGTAGTTACTTCTTAACAAACCATGAAATTTAATACCCAGAAATTTAAAATAAATCAATAATTCAGATTAAAGCAATATATATAAATCTTTGGGCAATCATCAAATTACACGAATCTGCCATTGTAGGCTTACTGAATTGAAGCAAACTAAACATATTCATATATTCATCACACAGTAAACTCCGTTAATAATGACATTAGATGCAAAGAAATTTATTTTATCACAAAATGCACACTGTAAGGTCCATCTAATGTATCATAAAAAAATTTCCCCCTCTATTTTAGTGACAATTTAAATACACATATATGAATTTGGGATCCCATGGGATTTGTTTCACCCAGAGTCGACTGCATATGTAAAAGAAATGTTTTTTTAGTGGTGAACAATTTGCACCTCAAATCGCTGGAGTATCTGATACAGCTGTGTAAGCCATTCTGGATCTTCTGCATCATCTCCCTCCTGTAGCCGCTGAACATCGTAGAACTTTAGCTGGTTAGCCAGCTGAAATACAAAAGTATAAAATGTCTTTATCTTAGGTATGTTACTTAGCATGCAACGCATGTTAAATATTGTGTCATAACCTCACACTGACATCAACGTAATCCTACAATACAAGAAAATAAAACACTCATACTATATGGCCCTTCATTAAAACATTGTTCCTGTTATCAGACATGATTCCTGTTATCAGACATGATTCCTGTTATTAGACATGATTCCTGTTATTAGACAAATACAGTCCTGTACTCAATTTCATTAAGTGGTTGTAAATATGCATAATGTAAATAGGTATAAAGCAGCCTCAAAATAAGGCTCCAATGGACCATGTAAAAGAAGGGAATATTTTACATGGTTCCCATGCTTTTTTAAAGATAATTTTCCAGGTCATTTACAGGATGAAATTAATTTTTTCAAGGTTCACATATGATCATTACTGAATAAAATTAAAGAAAGTCTTACATTACAAAACATTCATTTTCTAAATCTAAAGATGTTTCTCTTTCAAGACTCTCCAAAACATCAAAGTTAGAAAAGATATTGTACAAAACCACAAAATGTATCACATAAAACTAGTTTGTATTTATTCCTATAAAATGGCCGTGTAAAGTCAGTTCAATGTTCAGAATTCTAACTTTATTTTGCTGACCTGCATTATGTTGCTAAGTGGTAACATTTCCTAAGTATTAAAAAAAAATGCAAATAATCAGAATCTTGTCTTGTTATGAAAAAGTGTTTAACCCTGATGTTATCAGTGCCAATAAAATCTCAGCCAAGATTTTGCAAAACAACTTAACCTACTTATGATCTGGATAAAAATCCATTATTTAAAAAACTTTTTCAAAAAGGGTTGATTAAAATTTTCACCAAAGACCTTCACAATTATGTACTGTTGTATAAACAAGGACTGAATTCTCTGTAAAATCAACTTGTCTTCATGTAATTTGTTAAACCAATCCCCAAGCCTGTATTGATACATATACTTGCAGTATAGTGTTTTTAATATATATAATACAAGGAACAATAATTTCTCATTTCACCTCTGAGGTTCAACAATTTAGACTACAAATTTCATTTAAAACGGATAGCAATCTGTTTTCTAATCTGGGTTTCCTCCAAATATTCCCACCCCACTTTTCATTTTGGACATTTAAGTTGAGGTGTGGGGTCATTGCAATTGCATATAGAAAATTTGGAATTTGCCACCATCATGCAGTAGCGACAAATGGTAGTCGCTTACCAGTGAGCCAAGAAAATTTGAACTTATGTTATATCAACTTATACCTGTGTGAAATCTATAGAAAAATGATTTATTTTCTCAGAAATTTCAAGTATTATAATTGTTATGTTTTTAACCGCTAACAGACTAAACAAAACAATGGCATAGATATAACCCAATACAGTACTCGTCATTTGCATAACCAGTTATATATCTTCACAAATCTCAAATGAAGACATCAGAAGTCCAACAGTCATGTGATATCAACAACAAACTCCTTTTTAATGTTGTTGTACAGAAATTCAATTATATTAAATGAAAGTCAGATACTTTTTGTAAAAACCAGCAATCTGTCCAGTCTGATTTATTAAGCAGACAGCATGTCAAAGTGGTAGTCAGGTGATACAACAAAACTCCAGAAGTTGTTCTCAGAATAAATATAAACATGGAACATTTTGTGTTCTTTGGGTTTTGTATTTTTATTACAACCAGTATATATTTAATATTTTATTTTTTCTCTCAACACTTGCAAATGTGAGTTGTTAGATTTGTGTACTCATGCAACTAGCAATGTAAAGCACAAGTACCAGGTTACATTTCATCAACGCCATAGTTTTATCTTGTCTTTTAGCAGCTTAACGACATAACGATTTTAATACTCACAATTTTGAGAAAATAAGTAATTTTCCTATCAATTTCATGTATCAATCTAACAACATTGAAAGTTTGATAGGCCATTCTGTAAGCAGCTTTGCTTTGCCACCACCTTGTTGGCTTTATGATGCTAGACTGGTTTTCATACCTTCCATGTAAGGAAAGATATAGATATTGAGCTGACTTCGAAAATAAAAGTCTGCTACTCAAATCTAATCAACCGAGCATTTGGACTGACTCAGCACATATTTTTATTGCAAGCATCCAAACGATCCATGTCACACCCTCTGAATATTCTGATTAGAACTAGAGAAATTTAAATCAGTATCAGTTTACTTAAGTCTCAATCACGTGATTGTTTCAGGAATCAAGTGGTGGTGGAAAATTCAGCAGTACTTATTTCATACCAAAATGTTCAACTAGCTACTCATACAGCAGTACTTCTTTCATACCAAAGTGTTCTACTAGCTAAGAAGATTCAGCAAAAGATGACATATCCCCTATTTTATGTCAAGACTCCTAATGAACGTCCATGATGGTCTAACTCTCAATTTTCATACAATGCAAGTGCCCTATGATGAAGCATTCTCAATGTATATACTATTTTGTTGTTGTTGTTGGGCTTAAGAACATTTTTCAGCACACGATAGGCTATTCATGGCGGCCAGTATTAATGGTGGAGGAAGAAACCGGGAAATCACCGGAAAGAACTACCGACCCACGAGAAGCTACTGGCAAGCTTTCTCACATATCCACATTCGCCGAATCCTAGACTCGAACACACACAGACAGAGGTGAGATGGCAGTGATCCGTAACGGACAGCGCTTTAGACCACTCGGGGCCCCCATATATACTATTTTACGATATACTTTGTTTCCATGATAAAGGAAAAATTCTAAATGCTGAAAATTATAATTATCAATTGGAACCTCTCTTAACTGACACATATATCAAGTTTAGGTTGAAATACTTTGACTGGCTTGAGAGTTATGCTCTAGAAACAAAAATTTTTATGGACAGACAGACAGACAAAATGATATAGCAACACCTATATCCCCCACATATATTAAACACTATCTGGACTTTTTTCCAAAGCGAACAACTGAAAAAAATATGAAAATAGAACCATCAACAATTATGTACCTATCAATAACTACATAAATCAATAGGCTTCTTTTTAATCTAAAGTGTAGACCAAAACTTTGGTGAAAGTAAATGGCTGAAAATTGAAGTTTCTGTACTCAATTTTTCGATATTTACCTGATTTAGAATTGCAACTTTACTTTCAAAATTAACTGAATTATGCATTTACATTTAGGATAACATTTAAATTGATTTTATTCATAAAAGAAATTGACTCCAACTCACCTCATACACAAGTTTGACTAGTACTGGCTGAAAACATCCAGGCATCAAGTGGATGTATCTTGAGATCACCTCAAAATATTGCAATGCCTAAAACAAAATTATAACTGAATTAACAACTTTTCAATTTTTGCTCCAGTAAACAATAAGGTGTATTTAATCCCGATCAAGTATTCTAAATAAAGAAGAATCTAAAATATCTGAGAAAATTCCTATAGAGAAATTAATATTCTGAATATTCAAAGTCCACAAATTGAGTATGACATTCAGGTGAATACTCTTAGCAAAATACCATATATGATAAACTATAAGTAATATTTCTCATATGAAGTATATCGTGTATGATACACTATATATAACATTACTCACAGGAAGCATACCATGTCTGATACACTGTATGAAATATTTCTCTCAAGAAAAATCCCATGTATGTAAGATACGCTGTATGGAATATTTCTGATAGAAAGAATACCATGTAAAATACAATGTAATATTTTTCACAGGAAGTACACCATGTATGATATGTAATATTTCTCACAAGAAGATCATGCATGATACATTGTAACATTTCTCACAGGAAGTACATCATGTATGATACACTGCATTGAATAATTCTCACATGAAGTGGAATAATTCTCACAGGAAGTGTATCATGTATGATACACTGCATTGAATAATTCTCACAGGAAGTGGAATAATTCTCACAGGAAGTGTATCATGTATGATAATACACTGCATGGAATAATTCTCACAGGAAGTGGATCATGTATGATAATACACTGCTTGGAATAATTCTCACAGGAAGTGTATCATGTATGATAATACACTGCATGGAATAATTCTCACAGGAAGTGTATCATGTATGATAATACACTGCATGGAATAATTCTCACAGGAAGTGGATCATGTATGATAATACACTGCATGGAATAATTCTCACAGGAAGTGTATCATGTATGATAATACACTGCATGGAATAATTCTCACAGGAAGTGTGTCATGTATGATGCACTGCATGGAATAATTATCACATGAAGCATATCATGTATGATACAATGCAAGGAATAATCCTCATAAGAAGTATACCATGTATGAGACAATGCATGGAATAATCCTCATAAGAAGTATACCATGTATGAGACAATGCATGGAATAATCCTCATAAGAAGTATACCATGTATGAGACAATGCATGGAATAATCCTCATAAGAAGTATACCATGTATGAGACAATGCATGGAATAATCCTCATTAGAAGTATACCATGTATGAGACAATGCATGGAATAATCCTCATAAGAAGTATACCATGTATAAGACAATGCAAGGAATAATCCTCATAAGAAGTATACCATGTATGAGACAATGCAAGGAATAAACCTGATAAGAAGTATACCATGTATAAGACAATGCAAGGAATAAACCTGATAAGAAGTATACCATGTATAAGACAATGCAAGGAATAAACCTGATAAGAAGTATACCATGTATAAGACAATGCAAGGAATAAACCTGATAAGAAGTATACCATGTATAAGACAATGCAAGGAATAAACCTCATTAAGAAGTATACCATCTATGATACAATGCATGGAATAATCCTCATAAGAAGTATACCATGTATGAGACAATGCATGGAATAATCCTCATAAGAAGTATACCATGTATGAGACAATGCATGGAATAATCCTCATTAGAAGTATACCATGTATAAGACAATGCAAGGAATAATCCTCATAAGAAGTATACCATGTATGAGACAATGCAAGGAATAAACCTGATAAGAAGTATACCATGTATGAGACAATGCAAGGAATAAACCTGATAAGAAGTATACCATGTATAAGACAATGCAAGGAATAAACCTGATAAGAAGTATACCATGTATAAGACAATGCAAGGAATAAACCTGATAAGAAGTATACCATGTATAAGACAATGCAAGGAATAAACCTCATTAAGAAGTATACCATCTATGATACAATGCATGGAATAATCCTCATAAGAAGTATACCATGTATGAGACACTGTAAGAAATAATACTCATAAGAAGTATACCATGTATAAGACAATGCAAGGAATAATACTCATAAGAAGTATACCATGTATGAGACAATGCAAGGAATAATCCTCATAAGAAGTATACCATGTATGAGACAATGCAAGGAATAATCCTCATAAGACGTATACCATGTATGAGACAATGCAAGGAATAATACTCATAAGTATAACATGTATTTTTATATGCTCATTTTTTTTCTCCATTAACTTTACATTGTCAGAATCGTTCAATATTCCCTGATATTGAACACCATACTGTACCCCCCATGCAAAGAAACTATTTTTTAACGTAAACAATTTTTTATGAATGAACTAAAGCAGATATTTCATGGACAGCCACATACCAGCAACTGTTTCATAGACTGACACATACAAACTGCTTTGGCACATTCCACATTTACATCTTTTGATACGTTTCAGATTTAGCTAGATATATACGCTACATTATGATCCGAATCATTCAATGACAGAAAAGAAACATGCATGCCGATGTCAACACAATTCAAAATGATTAAATTGGCAGATGCTGCTGGAATCCAATGCAAGTCACTTCATATAGATAAATCCAGACCATAATCAAAAGATTGTGTTGAATCGACAAAAATACCAAAACTTATTCATTCCAGATCAATATTACTCCAAATTTCAATTTTAAGTAGATCAAATGCCATTTTCTTTCGAACCGTACATCTAGCGCGCAACCAACTTCATATTTATCTGGGCAGAGTTATGCACTCATTAATAATATTGTGTAATGATCCATCAACGCTTGTGTATTTAGTTCGGAATATGGCATACATGTAGTTACTTTGTTTCTTGCAGAGTATTTTTGTTCATATATTTAAGCCTTGGGAAGAATAAGAAATGAGCCATCCGAAAAACTCATTCATATTTTCCCATACAAATGCAGTAACCTATCAAATCCATATCAACTAATTGCACAGGACCAAATTATTAATCACATAATTTGCCAACAGATCTAGGTCTATTCAGTGTGTTAGGGTCAATTATTAAACATACATCACAGATGGCAGAACTGATGTCCATGTTGTCTGCAATTGGACCATACTTATATGTTAGTATATACAGTATATTACAAAATGTATGAACTTATGTCTGATCTCTAGGCTCTATATTTTTAAATCTGGCAGAAAAGTGTGTTGAAATTTCCTTACCTGCTCAGGATACCCATATTCTACAAGCCTTGTGGCATACAGGAATTTGAAGTACTGAAAGAAAATATTGGGTTACAGATCTTTAGAAATATTTCTTTTGACGAGCATAAAATATACAGCCTGCTCAAATGTATAAATGAAAACATACTCATAATATTTACTCTTTGATCATATAAACACATTAAAATTGTGTACATTTGCAGAATTTTATAAGTTTGGAAAAGTTTAAGAAATTATTGTTTTATCTGAATCTTACAACAAAGAAAATTCTTTTCTTTTCCTCACATCATTTTGTACTATGTGCTACAGCAATACAAATGTAATAATCACTCAAAAATTTCACAGAACAATATGTCTCACCTGCTCTTGTGTGTATATTCCAAAAACTTGCAAAGTCAGTAAAGCAAAACAGAACATCACTGTAACCTACTTTTGACAAGTAGTATCTATCAAGATAAAGACACCCATCTGATTTCATGACTCAACATTCAACAATGCTAAAGAAACTAAATCCAAAAATTTAACATAATGATCAAGAGCAAGAAAAGCAGGTCAGTGACATGTTACTATAAATACAAGTTTCATGACTGTACAAACAATAGGGTGAAATATCTGAACTAAAGCCTACAATGATAAAAAGAGCAGGAAATGTTATACCTAAATGTAATTTAGAGTTGTCTAAATGTATAAATTTAGTACTGTAATTCTCAATTTATTTCTGACTTTTATCAATGTTTATATTTGTGCAAAGTGCATATTACAAAATAACACCACTTAAAGTAAATATGAACTTTATAAATTTTAATAAAATGTTATGATGCTAAATGTTAAAATTTACACAATTACAAAAACTTAAATTTTACTTAAAATAATCCGAAACATGAATAAGAATCTGAAAGTGCATTTTAAATGCCGTGGCATAATCCACAATCCTTGCAAAGTCACTAGAGCTATAAATCATTTGAATCTACTTTTGAATATGGTTTGAATCATCATTCAAATAAAAAATACCAAAAAAGTTGCAAGACTGTACATGCAATAATGTCAAAAGAAAATGAACTAAATGTCAATACCTATAATAATCAATGACCATGCAAAGTGGGAAACTACAACTGCCTTTTGCTTGTGATACACAGTACCCACAAAAATGAGAATTTTACTAATCTAATGGCAATACAACAGTATCAGAGCTAAATTTGTAAACCTAACACTTATGCCAACTATGATGACACTGGAAAAGTAATACCTGAATCTCAACCATGCTTCACATGTACAATAAAAAGGGCACAACAATGAAATATTTGCAGTGTGCATTAAGGTATTGAATTAAACATACCTGATAATAAATCAAGCTGAACTGTGTGTTTCCAAGTGCTAGAGCATATTCATATATTTCTGTACACTGTATAGCTTCATTACTTGCAAATGCTTCTAATGGTAAACTGCAAACAAATAAACAGGAACATATTCAATGATTTTCATGAAAGAAATCAACAAGGAACAAAACAGTTCTGAAAGTCTTGCTTTGATTGTCTTAAGTTAACACATTCTAATTTAAAACTAAACCCAAATGAACTGAGAGATTTTCAAATGTAAGAATAAACCACATGGGTCTACAATGGAAAATGATAAGGAATTTGCAGTAAAAGCAAAGACATGGGTTTACAATGGAAAATGATAAGGAATTTGCAGTAAAAGCAAAGACATGGGTTTACAATGGAAAATGATAAGGAAGTAATAGTAAAAGCAAAGAATCCTCATCTGAATGAAATACTTCAAGTTGAATCTATGAAGCATTACCATTAACATTATTAATTTCTCAAACACAATATTGCTAATGAGATTCTAACATACCATATATTCTTGGTTAAAAGTGCAAACTGTATAGATCCAACTCTGCCATCAGAAGAACAACACAGACCCTGTTCTGCTGGCACATTATGCTGTGGCAGCTCAGGGGTCTACATTGTTTGCAGCTGGACTTGAATTTTAAATGTGAGTTGACAGTTTTTATTGGAAAATTTGGTTCAAGAATGTCATAATATGTAATTCTCCTTGATGATAAATGGTCATTACATGACAAGTACAACTGAATTCAAGTTTCCAACAGTATATAGTGCAATGTCTAAAAACATATTACACTTGCCAATGAGTTTGACATTCTTCTGATCAGAAAGCTTAATATATTACAGATTAGTTGGACTTTACTTCAATAACAAGGTAACATGAAAGTTTCTTACAGTTAGTCCATGGTGCAAATTTACTATCTGTCATGGTGTACCAATGTTTGTAATTTTAAAATCCCAATTAAAATTGATCCTTCAATATAAATTACAGGGCCCCTTCACCAATCAATTTAAGCAAAAATAAAAATGTTATTGATTATGAAACCACAAAAACAAATATGAATGAAAATAAATGAATTCATTGTTACACTAGTGAATTTTATGATCTTACTTTTTTTTTACATTTGGTCAGTCATAAAAAGCAAATTTTCAAATGTGTCAGAATATATTTTTTAAATTTTCAAAACATTATATAAAAGACGATGAATGAATTTGAATATTAGCAGTTTGCTCAGCTTTAAGGCAAAATCATGAATACTTAGTGCTCATTAAATTATACTTAATGATAACAATCTTTTAGAAAATCTATTGTAAAGTTTTTAATGATACCACAAAAGAATTTATATCAGTACACATTTATTACAACTACATTAAGTCTACTGGCTTTCCCCATTATTTGTACATATTAAATTTAACATAATACAAATTTAGACTTTAAATGCTATAAGATATGCCAATGTATTAAACATTTATGTTACCAAGTCAATAGCTCTACATGAAATAATAAATTACAATAATTGCATGTTATTTATGGCAGAGCTGTTACATTTATACATGTTATCTATGGAAGACATTTATTTTTTAAATATATGCCAGGGTACTTTGATTTCATAGATTTCATATTAAAATATAATAAAATTCTAAATCTGCATTAGTTACCCACATCAAAAGTGTCTTCCCTGGGTCCCATGTATGTTTTACTGGAACAGCCCTTACACAGTTACACAATGAAGTAAAACCTTAGTTCTACATGCCATAAAATAATATACATTCATCTATCACATTATATGTATGTAATCTTTCATAACTGGTGTGTATTTGTGTGTGATTTGGATTTTTAACAAAGCTTTAACACTTTTTCAGTCATATCGCTATGATATCTGCAGTGTGGCAGTTTATTGTGATGACTAGAACAGAGGCATCATGTTGCAGACATGTAGCAAGATGTTTCACCCAGTCACATTATCCTGACACCAGGTCGACCAGTCCTAACACTAACCTCTTAATGCTGAGCGCCTAGCAAGGCAACTGTAGGTACCATTTTTTTAAGACTTTGATATGACATGACTGAGACTCAAACCCACAACCTCCCGCATCCTTTATAACTTGTTGTAAACCACATAAACCAAGGGTACTAGATTTCAGAGGTGCATAACAATCATTTATGTTGGCTGTAACTGACTTTGAATGGAACTAAGCATCAGCAGTGTGAAGCATAACTCAATCATTTATGTTGGCTGTAACTGACTGAATGGAACTAAGCATCAACAGTGTGAAGCATAACTCAATCATTTATGTTGGCTGGAACTGACTGAATGGAACTAAGCATCAACAGTGTGAAACATAACTCAATTATTTATGTTGGCTGGAACTGACTGAATGGAACTAAGCATCAGCTGTGTGAAGCATAACTCAATTATTTATGTTGGCTGGAACTGACTGAATGGAACTAAGCATCAACAGTGTGAAGCATAACTCAATTATTTATGTTGGCTGGAACTGACTGAATGGAGCTAAGCATCAACAGTGTGAAGCATAACTCAATTATTTATGTTGGCTGGAACTGACTGAATGGAACTAAGCATCAACAGTGTGAAGCATAACTCAATTATTTATGTTGGCTGTAACTGACTGAATGGAACTAAGCATCAACAGTGTGAAGCATAACTCAATTATTTATGTTGGCTGGAACTGACTGAATGGAACTAAGCATCAACAGTGTGAAGCATAACTCAATCATTTATGTTGGCTGGAACTGACTGAATGGAACTAAGCATCAACAGTGTGAAGCATAACTCAATTATTTATGTTGGCTGGAACTGACTGAATGGAACTAAGCATCAGCTGTGTGAAGCATAACTCAATCATTTATGTTGGCTGGAACTGACTGAATGGAACTAAGCATCAACAGTGTGAAGCATAACTCAATCATTTATGTTGGCTGTAACTGACTTTGAATGGAACTAAGCATCAACAGTGTGAAGCATAACTCAATTATTTATGTTGGCTGGAACTGACTGAATGGAACTAAGCATCAACAGTGTGAAGCATAACTCAATTATTTATGTTGGCTGTAACTGACTTTGAATGGAACTAAGCATCAACAGTGTGAAGCATAACTCAATTATTTATGTTGGCTGGAACTGACTGAATGGAACTAAGCATCAACAGTGTGAAGCATAACTCAATTATTTATGTTGGCTGGAACTGACTGAATGGAACTAAGCATCAACAGTGTGAAGCATAACTCAATTATTTATGTTGGCTGTAACTGACTGAATGGAACTAAGCATCAACAGTGTGAAGCATAACTCAATTATTTATGTTGGCTGGAACTGACTGAATGGAACTAAGCATCAACAGTGTGAAGCATAACTCAATCATTTATGTTGGCTGGAACTGACTGAATGGAACTAAGCATCAACAGTGTGAAGCATAACTCAATTATTTATGTTGGCTGGAACTGACTGAATGGAACTAAGCATCAGCTGTGTGAAGCATAACTCAATCATTTATGTTGGCTGGAACTGACTGAATGGAACTAAGCATCAACAGTGTGAAGCATAACTCAATCATTTATGTTGGCTGTAACTGACTTTGAATGGAACTAAGCATCAACAGTGTGAAGCATAACTCAATTATTTATGTTGGCTGGAACTGACTGAATGGAACTAAGCATCAACAGTGTGAAGCATAACTCAATTATTTATGTTGGCTGTAACTGACTTTGAATGGAACTAAGCATCAACAGTGTGAAGCATAACTCAATTATTTATGTTGGCTGGAACTGACTGAATGGAACTAAGCATCAACAGTGTGAAGCATAACTCAATTATTTATGTTGGCTGGAACTGACTGAATGGAACTAAGCATCAACAGTGCGAAAGTTTTGTCTATAAAAATATGCAAATGTACATGCAAAACGTAAGGATAAAAACTCGGGGCTCCAAAAAAATGTGTTGGTTGGCTGCAAGCCAGGTACATTTTTTAAAACTGTATGAGTTTCAAAATAAACAGAATAAAGATTTTTTGTAAAATAATACAATAAATCTCCATTTTGTATTTATATAAATAGCCCAAATTATCACTTACTTTCTCATAGCTTATCCCAAGTCATGTCCAACTGCAAACAACGTAGACTCTGACCTCATTCTGCATCATGCGCTAGCAGATCAGGGTATTTGTTGTTTGTTCTACTGATCACTTCTAACAAACTGTACAGACTCGGATCTGCTGATACATTATCTAATGGCAGATCTGGATTAATGCAGATTTCAACTTATAAGCAACTACAAATGGTATGTTAAAAATCTCTTATGACCAACCTTATGGCAATATGATACAACAGACCAAGGTAATTGCCTTTCTCTCTTACCTGTGACTAGAGCCAACAAGAACAATTTTGGACGACTTTTTATTGTAGGAACCAAATGGAATTTGAGACATCATGTAACAGAAGTGACTTGCATACAGATACCCTTTGGCCGCTGAAATGAAGCAAAAGAACATTAAAAAAATTGTATTTATTGTACAATTAAATAACAATCTGAGTTCTGAATTAGATATCTTCAGTACAGTTTAAGCAAATTTTATTGTCATAATATTGATACAATGGGACCAGGCAGAAGTTCTAACAACTTAATTAGTCCTCTCCCTTATATAATACAAATATTTCATCATATTTCAATCTGACAACAGTGAAGCAAAAACTAATATTGAAAAAATGCATAGATTACTGTGTATTATCAAGCAATACAATTAATTAAATATATATATTTCCCATTTAAGGATCACTGCAGAGGAATATATTGTTAACAGCAACCTGTAACCAACCATCTATTATAGTATCAGCCTTTCCTGATGCATGAAGAAAGTCTCTATCAATCAGAATATTGCAAAGGCTGCAATATGAAAACACTCATCCAAGACACCATTAAAAAGTCCACTGATTGGTGGTTACCATATACTTGATGTCTTTTATTTAGACTGATTAGTGGTTACCGTATACCAGATGTCCTTCAGACTGATCAGTGACTACCATGTACCAATGTCCTTCAAACTGATCAGTGGTTACCATATACCAGATGTCCTTCAGACTGATCAGTGGTTACCATATACCAGATGTCCTTCAGACTGATCAGTGGCTACCATGTACCAATGTCCTTCAGACTGATCAGTGGTTACCATATACCAGATGTCCTTCAAACTGATCAATGGTTACCATATACCAGATGTCCTTCAGACTGATCAGTGGTTACCATATACCAGATGTCCTTTATACTGATCAGTGGTTAACATATACCAGATGTCCTTTACACTGATCAATGGTTACCACATACCAGATGTACTTGAGACACATAGTTTGTTAGTATATACAAGACTTCCTTACATTTAAGCTTTTGCTGCACTGTGATGCAGATTACATCACTGGCACCTCTCTGTCAAGTCTGTATCATACAGACACATAAGTTTAACCTCAAGCATTGGTAAGTTCATTGACTTTCATTTGCCTAGTTCTATCTCATAAATATTAAAAGTGCTAAACGAACAGCTACTATACACTTCAAATGAGCCATAATGCTGTTACTGCAAAAAAATGTAAAAACTGTCTTAGGGATTATAATTGAAAGCAAGGCAAAAACACTTTACCTAAAGTATCTCCAAGTGATGTTATACTTTTTCTGTCTAAATCTGGCTTTTGGGATTGGTTGGACAAGATCATTGCTAAGTGTGGCCTCCAGTCACCCCATGTCTCCTCCACGATACACTGATACATGAAACAAAATTAAGATAAAATGTTAAATGTGGCCTTCAGTAACACAACTTTTAAATACATTGATGATATCAAGTTTGTTTGCTCATTTTACAGAATTTGAAGAAAAAAAAGCAGCAACTTTACAAAAGTTAACCTCTGAGTAACATACATTTTATAAATTATGTTCACAACAGTTATTTCAAACTTTACAATTATTCCAACTGTATCATGAAATATACAGCAATATTTTCTTTATATTTGGCATTTAGTACACCTTTGGACAGTGAGTTCCATCCATATTTAGATACATCTTTTCAAACAATAAGTTCCATCGACAATTAGATATATCTTTACATACATGACAGTGAGTTCCACCCATATTTAGATATATCCTTACATACAGGACAGTGAGTTCCACCCATATTTAGATATATCTTTGCAACATTGAGTTCCATCCATATTTAGATATACCTTTACATACAGGACAGTGAGTTGCATCAACAATTAAATATACCTTTACATACATGACAGTGTTCTATCTATATTTTTATATACCTTTGCATATAGGATACTTAATTCCATCCATACTTAGTTATATCATTATGTACAAACAGTGAGGTTTATCATTATTTAGATAAACATTTACATACAAGAAAGTGAGTTCAATCTATAAACCTTCATACACAGAACAGTGAGTTCTATCCCTATTTAAAAAAACCTTTATATACAGGACAGTGAGTTATATACATATTTAAATAAAACCTTTACATACAGGACAGTGAGTTCAATACAAATTGAGATTGATATATAACCTTACATACAGGATAGGAGTTCTATCCATATTTAAATAAACCTTTACATACAGGACTGTGAGTTATATACATATTTAAATAAACCGGAGAATAAGTTATATACATATTTAATTAAACGTTTACATACAGGACAGTGTTATATATGTATTTAAATAGACCTTGACATACAGGACAATTAGTTATATACATATTTAAATAAAATGGACAGTGAGTTATATACATATTTTAAAAACCCTTTACAAACAGGACAGTGAGTTATATACATTTTAAATAAACCTTTACATACAGGATAGTGAGTTCTATCCACATTTAGATATCAGCAACTACATTGTATGAAGTTAAGTGCATAGCATGGTACTGGTGTCACAGATTTGTTAAGGCCTAAATGAGTGTGCTGACATTCAGAACAAATTATTTCCATTATGGTGTACACAATCATACAAACAATTATAAATATTTGTCCAATGGGTGTGCATTGCTTCTAGCTTATGAGAGACAAATCTACAGTAACAAAAACTGTCAAGTCAATCTCACAGCAAAACTGGAATCATTGTCGCTATAGACAAACCAACAAATATATTTCAGATAAATGAGAACTTTATTCTTACTGTAGAGTGGCTGAAATGGATAAAATGAGGTGTATTGATAGTTACATTAATGAATCTTCTATTACTTAAATTAATACCATACAGCTGCTATCTTATGTTTACAATAATATATACATAAACACAATGCAGATTTATTTCAGTCTGCTTAAAACTCACCGTAACTGCTGCTGGCTGGCGCCCAGACATCAGCTGGTACAAAGTCTGTAGAGGATCATTCATCCTCATGGCTACATTGGCAAACCTGCAAACACAGCAATAAATGCAGCAAAATCTTGATATAAACATAGTAATGTCCAAGTGATAGCTTTACATTGGCAAACCTGCAAACACAGCAATAAATGCAGCAAAATCTTGATATAAACATAGTAATGTCCAAGTGATAGCTTTACATTGGCAAACCTGCAAACACAGCAATAAATGCAGCAAAATCTTGATATAAACATAGTAATGTCCAAGTGATAGCTTTACATTGGCAAACCTGTCAACACAGCAATAAATGCAGCAAAATCTTGATATAAACATAGTAATGTCCAATTGATAGCTTTACATTGGCAAACCTGCAAACACAGCAATAAATTCAGCAAAATCTTGATATAAACATAGTAATGTCCAATTGATAGCTTTACATTGGCAAACCTGCAAACACAGCAATAAATTCAGCAAAATCTTGATATAAACATAGTAATGTCCAAGTGATAGCTTTACATTGGCAAACCTGCAAACACAGCAATAAATGCAGCAAAATCTTGATATAAACATAGTAATGTCCAAGTGATAGCTTTACATTGGCAAACCTGCAAACACAGCAATAAATTCAGCAAAATCTTGATATAAACATAGTATTGTCCAAGTGATGATAGCTTTACACAAATTACTAAATTTTAAATAAACCTTTTAAATTTGTTCATCTCTACAATAAAGATGGGAGTGATGATTTGCTGGGACTCAAAATAATTCTTAGCATAGGTATTGACAAGAAGTATATTTCTTTCCACCACTTCTCCTGTGTAATTTCAGAGTAATGTAAATGTCATATTCTTGATAACAAACAGCCTAAATCTGATAATAGAACTATTTTTCTATATGTTTGAGTTCACAATATAAGTGCAATACAAAAATCTTTGTTGTGGCTTTGAGTTTAAAACATTGAACTTATGATAGTTATTGTCAAGAATTATCTTGAATTTTCAGTTTTTGTTTTGGTTCTTGGGGGTGGGAGACTTAAATGGTGGAAGAAGAACTCAATAATACCATGGAAAGAACCACCAACCAACGAAAAGCTTCTGGCAACTTTCTTATATATATATATATATATATATATATATATATATATATATATATATATATATATATATATATATATATATATAGAGTGTAATGAAAATAAATTCATATTTGATTGTATTATAATGCTAGTAAGCAATCATAGATATCCATACACAAATTCCAAGTCAACAACTTAGAGCAATGACTTTCAATTTATTATCCGATAAACAATGAAACACAAAGTCTAGTCAAAATTCTTTGTACATAAGCCTAACAAAGCACAAAAATGCAAGCAATGACCATAGACCTGACCCAAGATCAAATAGGTCTTGGCATCAAACTTGTTCACAATAGCATGGACATGGTGGTGATTTTATCAGCACCATTATTATTCAGGTCCAATTACATATTGCAATGCAAATTGACACCATTTTCATCTAGGGTCTACTACATAACTGTTCCAGTGCTGTAGTGACAAATATAAGATTTTCCTGATTTCCACGAAGGCACCCACTGGAAATTTGGTCAGCAACATTTTACATACAACTAGCTAACATATAAGTGTTGGGAGGTTACACCTGCACTATTTTTTTAGGACCAATTATATACCCTAAGAATTCTTTCAGTGGTAACCCAATATTAACATGACCATTCATTCATGAAAGTAGCAATAACTAGATTTTAAAGATAGCTGTCACGGCAGCCATTTTGTGGTGGACATATTTGGATTTCAGATTGACACCATTGTCATGTCCATGATGTATATGTCGTAAGAGTTTTTCATTGAAAACACCATGTTAATCTGACCATCCATGCAGGACAAGATCACTATGTTGGATGTTAGAAAATATACTCATCATATGATGTTAGCCCCATGTCAAAATGATCATATGTTCTTGAGACATAATAATAACAAAGGTTTTCAAAATGCTGGATATCAGATCACCATGAACTTCACTTAAGGCTTGATTAAGGACCATTTACAAATTATAAGAGGTCTTTAAGTGAAAACTCTTTACTAATATAAAAATCCAACAGCACAGTGGATATGTATGATAGAAGATTTGGCATCAGTTTCATCTGCTTGAGTGACACCATTTCTATTTGCGGTCCAAATTGTTCTGGAGGAGTAATAACAAATTTGTACTAATGGATTGACAGACGAACATAAACTTTTCTGGTCCTTGACCAAGAGTTAGTTGTTGTTGTTGTTGTTGGGTTTAATGCCATTTTTCAGCACATGATAGGCACAGTAACACAACTGGTTAAAGCTTCTTTCCTTCTCTCCAATGACTGTTGTTTGTTTTTTATTTTCTTGCAAAAATGTGTTAGATGTGATGGAAACTTTCTTGCAGACTTACACTAAACAGTATGCTACTTCAACCACTAGTGCAAAAGATCTTTCTTCCAAGCATTTATATACTGACAGACCTGCCCACCCTAACAAGACCTTCTCAATAAGGCAGTTGATATTTGTCCATAATTCAGACCAAGTAATGTGTAATACAAAACAGCATTGACAAGTTGGAAAATCTAAAAGTTCCTAGTAATCTGAGACTGATGAAACAATGGTAATCATTAAGTTACACTTGAGACTTTGTATAGTAACCAAGACCTTAATTACCTCCAGTTCAGTTTCACAAAGTACGGTGGAGCTCAATGGCTTCTTGCTATCTCCAAACTCAATGTAATGTAGCTTTTCAGTCCATTTCATGTTGCAATATCAATCATCTCTTCTGCCACAAGACATAATCAAGATGATATCCAATAAGCATAATTGTTGCCCTTCATGCTTTTTATCTCAAGACTTCTGAGCATTCTTTTTAATTGTTCATTGCTATTTAAAAGTTATAGGAAACCTATTGTCCCTTTTGTGTTGTACATGTATATGCTAGACCCCTTTTCCAGAAATTCTATAAACATCTAGATCATGCTGACGTTTTACATGCAAACATGATGCAATTTAAAGTCTATGAGGTACTCTTTTAAAGTTAGTCCATTTCCCTGACAAAAATTCCTCAGATTCTAATATGAAACCTGGACACGACTCAAACATAGTCAGAAGAGTCATTTCACAAGAATTACACTCAAATCATACCGGTTGGTAGGTTGTATTGATACAAGACCATAATATTTTCCAAGAAATATTCTGAAAACAAAATTTGGAAGGAGTGACAGCTGCAGACAAAATGGTCATGTGTGTGTGTTTTGGATTTTTAGCATAGCTTTACAGAAATTTCAGTGATATCGCTATGATGTCTGCAATGTGGTAGTTTATGGTGATGTCTGGCATTGGGGAATCTTGCTGCAGACATGTAACATGATGTCCTACCCAGTCACATCCTGACATCAGGCCAACCAGTCCTAACACTAAACTCTTAATGCTGAGTACCATGTGAGGCAACTGTTAGTATCAATTTTATAATTCTTTGGTATGACTTGTCCACGGTTTGAACCTGCAACCTCCCACATCCAATGCTGATGCTCTAACCACTAGGCCACCCAAATCAATGGTTTATTAATATATTTAGGGTTTTTTTTGCATAAATCACACTGTATGTTGTTGAATTTATTGGACATAACAAAAGTATTCTGTCACTAATTATAAGACAGTGCTATAAATATACAATGTATGTACCACTATCTCTGAAAAAACAATGGACTCCAGTCAACCAGTCACAGGTTCAGTACCCATCAAGGTCACTCCCATTCAGCTGCTTCTGTGTGTCCTTGAGAAACATACTTAAGTCTTCTTTCCTCAGTATCACATAGCTAATACAATGTGTTGAAAGTGCCATTAAACGCCAAGCAATCAATATAATTATAATAGTTTTTCCTCAACATATAACAATTCTGGGAATTATTGCATTCTTTTGTTTGGAGTCAATGACTACATAGGAAGAATTTAAGATGACTTTTTATTCATGTTAAAACTGACCTTGTCATGACTGTGGCATGAGTCCGAGTATCCATCTTGCTGGCCAAGAACAAGGCATGACCCCAAAGTTTATTTTTCATTGCCCATTCCAAAGCATCCTGAAAAATTAGTTCTTATTTAGTTTATGTGGAGAAAAATATCTGATGGATGCATAAAGACTGCATAAGATGACACAATCCATTTCTGTATGATCCATACAATGTTATTGATTTTAGCAAAATATAAAAAAATTCATTTTTCTAGTGGAAACACTCCTTTTCTACAGACTTTAATTTTTTATTTTTTTCACTGATGTAAAATATAAAATTCAACAATCATGCGTCATTATTTTATAAGTGATCTTGAAGAACTCACAGTACTAATTCGTCTCCCATTGTAAACTTTGGGAAACATGATAATATTAAAATTGAATACATTTACATTTCTGAATGCTCACGATCAAACCAAGAGAGGAATTTCAGGAATTCATGTTACACTGCATTTTTCCAATTGGCATATGTTTTAAACCGGCGTTTTCAAATCCTCACCAAAAGAATCTGGTCCTATCTGAGTACTGAGTGTTCCAAAGTTATGTCTGTAAATGGACTGAAATTCCATCAATAAAACATTCTTTAAATTTTGTTCAATTACAAATGGAACAATCTGTTATGAAAATTCAACATTCGCTCTTAATTTTTTATCATCATTTTATTTCAAGTTTTACCATTAGTGGACCAGTATACAAGGGAAATAATTACTATCAGGTCTAATCATGCAACTAAATTTGAGTTGTTTTCCCTGACATACAACTAATTTGGGGCTGTTCATTTATACCTTGTTACCACTTGTATCAGGATCATATAGAATTATATTGTTTTAATAACACAAATTTATATTTGGTAAAATATAACAGACACTACACAAGAAGCGTGAAGGGACTGACTACCCTCCAAATTAAAAATATAGCCATATCAACTGAACTATATGCAGTGCTGTAATGCACCAAATGCCATGGAGAAACTGGACCTCAGATTACTTGCCTTTTTCCTGCCATACAGAAGCAAGTGCCTAAATCTGTCTGTTACATCTTCCATCTGTCTGTCTTTATTGATTATGGAACGATCCACTGTCATCTGTGTGACAGATTGGTCAACATCTGAGTCACTGACAGAATCAAGGTTATCCATACTATGGGAAATCCTTACTCCTGATTGGCTGTATTCATGTGTTGTTGGTTCATGACCTTCCAGCAACAGGTCCGCTATATCAGTTCCCACAACAATCTGAAAATATAACACCAGATGTTTCAACTTTCTGATATATTTTGAGTAAGAATCCTGAGTATCCTGGATTTGGGGAACCATATGTTGAATTCCAACAGATCAAAAGGTTATTATATGATATACATTGGTTTACAATTTCATAGGCTTTTTTTTGTTTTCAAAACAATAAAAAAATTCTTCACAAAGAAGATTTATATTTGACTTGTAGCAAGACAAATCTTAAAGCTCTTAGCCACTAGCCTAATCTAGGTACCAAGTTTTAAAGGTCATCTTAACCACTAGTCTAATCTAGGTACCAAGTTTTAAAGGTCATAAAAACCACTAGACAAATCTAGGTACCAAGTTTTAAAGGTCATCTTAACCACTAGTCTAATCTAGGTACCAAGCTTTAATGGTCATCATAACCACTAGTCTAATCTAGGTACCAAGTTTTAAAGGTCATAAAAGGTCATCATAACCACTAGTCTAATCTAGGTCCCAAGTTTTAAAGGTCATAATAACCACTAGACTAATCTAGGTACCAAGTTTTAAAGGTCATAAAAGGTCATCATAACCACTAATCTAATCTAGGTACCAAGTTTTAAAGGTCATCATAACCACTAGACAAATCTAGGTACCAAGCTTTAAAGGTCATCTTAACCACTAGTCTAATCTAGGTACCAAGTTTTAAAGGTCATAATAACCAATAGACTAATCTAGGTACCAAGTTTTAAAGGTCATAAAAGGTCATCATAACCACTAGTCTAATCTAGGTACCAAGTTTTAAAGGTCATCATAACCACTAGACTAATCTAGGTACCAAGCTTTAAAGGTCGTCATAACCACTACTTAATCTAGGTACCAAGTTTTAAAGGTCATCATAACCACTAGTCTAATATATGTGCCAAGTTTTAACAGTCATCTTAACAACTAGTATCTTATATATGTACCAAGTTTTTTAATGGTCACCATAACCAGTAGTCTAATACATATACCAAATTTGAAAGGACATCTTAACCACTAGTCTAATCTATATTCCATGTTTTAAAGGTCATCATCACCAATAGTGTAATCTAGGTACCAAATTTGAAAGGACATCAAACCACCAGTCTAATATTTGTACCAAGTTTTAAAAGCTATCTTAACCACTTGTGTCTAATATATGTACCAAGTTTTAAAGGACATCTTATCCACTAGTCTAATCTGTGTACCAAGTTTGAAAAGAATACTTTAAGAAGTTTGAATAACTATAAAGGCAAAAGGCACATCAACACCCTTTGACTAAACAAGGTGCTAAATTTTATGATGAAAACTCCTTACCTGACAAGTGTAATAAATTATATATTGATAAGCCCTAGCTTAACACGTGTACTACATTTTGTAAAGATACTCCCTGCCTAGACTAATGTGTGTACTAAACTTTTTGAAGATATTGTGAGCTCCAGAAAATGAATGCGTAAATGGTAGCTGGATGAACAGATGTATGATAGGTATTAAAAATATTAAAAACCATAGAACTGTGAAGACAATGGGTATATATGGGATACAAGTCTTGTATGTGTACTAAGTTTCAAAGAAATATCTTTATAAACTGGTTTGGAGCTATACTCAAGAAATGTGTGGCTAATTGATGGAATCACATAAGAAAAGCTAAAAACACCAACAAATTAAAACTAAGAATTGTGAATTAAGTGTACAATTAGACTACTAATTCAAAATGAGTATGAAGTTTCAAAGATAAATTCTGCAGTTTGAGAGTTGTACTCCAAAAATAAAAAAGTTTTAATAGACAGACAGACAGCAAACAATGAAAAAAGACAAGACTGTCTTTTTTCACTGTTCTAACAGAACAATGAAAAAAGATGACTTGCAAGAAGGGTAAAAAAAGGCAAAATTTGTTAGAACAATGAAAAAAGACAAGACTTGTTTAATTTGAATTAGCAGTTGTATGAAAAACATCTTTCATCCACAATAATGCTGTGCTGTGCTCTGCTTATTTGCACAGCAACTAAAAATATGTGATTTGCAAATAATATAAGCAAATCATCAAGAGATAAGCATGCAACCATCATCTGAAGAATTCTTAACAAATGTTTTGCAAAGAAAAAAGGTGCACATAACAATTTATGCATACCCCATTTTACTTTGATTAGCAATAGTGTGTTCCCTATTTGTGACAAAAAGTAATGATGTTTTTTGCTTAATCAACCACGATGCATACCCCATTCTGCTTCAGAGATAATCACACATACCCCATTTTGCTTCATCAGTAATCACACATACCCCATTCTGCTGCATCAATAATTATGTATGCTCCACTTGCTTTATATATAATTATACCTACCCCATTCTGCTTTATTAGTAACTCCAAAAATTTCCATATAAGCTCAGCTGACTCTCTGTCCACCATATTAATATTGTCTGCACAAGCCTTGGCCTTCTTCTGGCAGAATACCACTACGTCATTTTTATGGGTGTCATTCCTGAAATATTGAAAGTAAGAACTGGCTCAAGACAATAATGCATACTCAATGACATTACAAGAACAAAATCTTGACATATTACAGAAAAATTACCCCTACATAATGAATACATTGTGACTCTCTGAAAAGCATGTTTCACTTTTTCTTTTAGGTTTTAAAAGATTGAAAAAAACTCCATGACAGATAACATCAGCTCTAATCATTTACCAATATTTTAGTTGCCTTCTTTGATATAAAAATGATCAGGAAGCCAATGGCAATAAACTTTAAAATTGTATGGTTTGTTATTATTAATAATGATACAAACTATATTTAGCCAAAGAGAATGGACACAATGCAATAATGTATGGAGGAATTAAAAGCACTCCAAGCCTAATAACAGATTATATATAAGCATATGTTCCAAGTTTGATTAAAATCTCATCAGAAATATGGCCTATGCAGTGGTAATAATCTAAGCCAATTATAGATCACCTCGTTAATATGCAAAAATCTCATTTATTAATAAACTCATCAAAAAGCTGAATGAACAAAAGCCTCTATTACAAATCTGATTAAAATCACATCCAAAACACAGCTTCTAGAACTATAACAAAATCAACCAATCATGTCAGATCACCTCTTTAGTATGCATGCAAATCTGATGCAAGATTACCTCATTATTACTTGCTGCTTTCACTGATTATCAAGCTTGTCAAAATTCTTGATGATACAAGTATTTGTTCCAAGTCTGACAAAAGCCAGATCAGAAATACTTTCTTTGAGTTTAACACCATTTTCAGCACCTGATAGCTTTATATGGCAACCAGAATAATTGGTGGAGGAAGAACCCAGAAAATCCCAAAGAACCACTGACGCACAGAAAGCTATTGACAAGTTTTCTCATATAACCATATTAGCTGAGCAATGACTCAAACCGAAGCAGACTGAGGTGTGATGTCACTGATCAGCTTAGGTGTATGTCTCAGACTTAAACTCATCCAAAGCTTGAAGGTCTAAGCCCATATATTAAGTCTGATTAAGACATGATCTAAAATGTGACTTCTGTAATGGACAATTAGATGCATAATCACTGCATTATGGGCTTGTGTTTTGATGTGCATGATCACTCACACATCATCATGCTCTTTAAACTGCTTCCAGGAGGGTGATCAATCGCTCTCCCCAATCTTGATGTTCAAAAAAACAAAGATTTTTTAGATGTTAACTGAGCAAATTTTTCAGCTTTTATGCCATATTTCATTGCAGTTGCCTTTCACTAATACAAATATGTTTACAGGTTCTGCCATTTTGATAAATGACATTGTATGCCATAAATGATGCCATAAGAATTTTAGTGGTATCTTGAAAATGGTAATTGTTTGAGTTTAATGATGAAACATATTATCATTTCTAGCAATTTCTATTTTTCGGTAGCATCATCATATCTTAAAAAACACACAACTTCACTTTTCTGATATTTACATTAACAGCCATCACTGTTCATTTACACATGTCTACAGAAATGTCATCTGCTAAAAAGACATGGAATTCAGTTCCGCTGATCACATTTCAATGATGGAATTGTTCCTATGTTTGGATACAATACTGACATGGTTGATGGTGAAGAAATGGTGCCAAAAATAAGGTGTAAAGTTTGTTCCAGGCATCTGCCAAAAATATACAGTTACAGTCATAATCGTATTTGAGGAGAGTGAGCAACTCTCCCAACATTACCAGTAGGTCTATCCACAGCACTCCTGTATTTTACAAAACACAAGGCCTGATGATTTATATTCATGAATCTCACTCATTATCAAACTTGTTTGAGATCTTAATTAAAATTTCCAAGTGTGACTAAAATCAAGTAATAAACATGACCTCCAAATTTGTATCAAATGCATCCAATCAAATGAAAATTTCTCCATTTTTTTAGATAGAGAAGTAAATTCCACCACCTTATTTTCAGTTCTTTAAAAGACCATGGACAATCTCACACCAAAAAAAGACATTTCCAATTTCAATGTGCAATGGATGGAAAATGGAATAACTGTTGCATTAGTAACAGTAAAATGAGATAAATGTATTAAAATTCTACTAACTTCACAAGAGGGCCTGGGAATTCCTTCATTTGATCCCTCTCCTCATTATCAGGTATCAGAGACTCCAGTTCATAGATTTCAACCGAGGCAGGCTGGCCTTCTGTGGGCCTATTTGGCAGAACTTTCACCAGCTGTCCCCCTGGACCAAAACTGGCACGAAGATGGGGAATCAAGAACCTTTCGGGTGTTTGGCGTCTAGGTTGTGCATCTACATGCAGAAAACAGTCATATGTAATAGAGTAGTGACCTTAACGGTTTTCATTTAAAACTGACATGTAACAAAAATGAATGGTTGATAAAGTTATTAAGTCATCCTGATCCTTAGTGTGTTAAAATAAAATTTGAACATTTCAATTTGTTTTATTAAATAAAAATTGAAGGGCATTCTGATAGCTACAAGAGGTCCAAGTGAGCATGATTTTGCTCACCCGACTTGCATCTACTTAACAGCCAATACAAGGGTAATTCTCCTAGAAATGAAATTGTACAATAAATTATGCTTCTCTAAGAATATTACCCAATCACACTGATGTCACGAAATAACTCCTACCTAGCCCTTAAGACAAAATAAAAAAGGAACTATTTTGTGGGAATATATCATATCAACAATGAAAATTTTATCTATGGGAAGAAACTCTTCCAGATACCTTTATAATTACTTCCCATTTGCACTACTATGTGGCATCCCAATCACCAGACTTTTTAATTAAAGCTTAAGCATGTAAACCCATAGAGGGAATTATGCACTATTTTTTCAGCACAAGTATAACTGGTGGAGGAAGAACCTTGGAAAACCCCAGGAAGAACCACCAACCCATGAGAAGCTACTGGCATGCTTTCTCACATACCCATGTTAGCCAAGAACTATGCCTTTAGTCCCTGTGGGAAAACACTTATGCTATGAACAAATGGTAGCCACCACATATATGAAATTGCTGAGAAAGCAACAAAATATCAGGAAAAGACATTAAAAAAGTGTGAGCTGTATCAATGACACTGTACAACTACAAATGCCTATGTATATAACCTTGTGAGAAATTATGCAGCATGGTTAGCATTATGGACTCACAAGTAAAATATAGGGTAAGATTCACAAGACTGAGTACATTAAAGTTTTTCTGGAGGAACACATCAAGTTTTATGGAAATAAAAATGACAACACACATCAAGTTAGGTGGAACAAGAAATGAATACACACATCAAATCTGGTGGAAAACAAATGACAACACACATCAAGTTTGGTGGAACAACAAATGACAACACATATCAAGTCTGGCTTACACAAAACAAGCATAAACAAGGTCAATTAAGATCTTGTGATCTCATTTTAATTATTTTATTTATGTTGCAATCATTAAATTTCAACAAATTAAGAACTATATTATTTCTTCTTAAAGTAATGTGTTGCAATATTTCATTCATATCTAAAATGTCAAAATGATTTTCAATTCAAGACACCTCTTTGTCCCTAAAAGGTTAATAGTCTAAGAAAAAGATTTAAATGCAACCCTGACCTGCATAACCTGAGCTCAATGTAGGCAAAAATCAATGAGTCATAAAATATTGGACACAGTGACCTAATTTTCAATACTGCACTTGTTCTCATGTCACAATTATATCCTAAACCAAAGGTTCTTAACCAATGAATCATGACCATGCTTTTTTGAGTGGGTCACTGAGATCAAACTTAAAAATATGAAATTTTCAACACGGGGTTTTTTTTAGCATCATAATCTCAGTAATAGCAAGATTCTATGATTGTTTTCAAGATCATGGAATCCCGCCATTCAATTTACACACAGGTGTTTAGAACTGATTACTGTAGTATTTAACAAAGAGTTGCAGAAGTGTCTGGAATTTAAGCCATGATACTAAACTTTCTGTAGTCTTTACTTAAAATGATACTAAGTCTTGCTAACATAACATGCAAAAACCATTTTTCCTTCACTCTTGCTTTTCTGCATATGAAAAGGACTTGCTTTTGTATACGCACCTGTATGATCCAACCAACTGCCGTCACTATGGTCGTATCCTGACCTGTTGTAGTAGTGGTCATAGTAATAGGAGTTGTCATATCCAGGATGGCTTGTGTTGCCTTGACCATAACCTTGTTTTAGTTCAGGAGGGTACTGGAACCTGGCAAGAGAAACAGAATATGAGACTGTTTAAAGCAAACTATTAATATCTTATTAATACCCTGCTCCCATTCTTTGGCATTCAGAGTGGCAACAAGGTCAGCCAATCCGATGCAAGATCGCCTCATTAATATGCATGAATTTAACTAACTTATGATCTTGATGATGGATACATACATTCCATGCTTTGATCAAACTCAGATCAGGAATATGGTATCCAAGTGATAACAAGCATTGCTGACAGACACAGGGCTATATCATTAATTCATCAGTTAAAAGTTACTGTGCAGAAAATAAATTAAGTGCAATGTTTTAAGGCAAAGAGCGGTCATACTTTGTAAATTTTGCTAAAAGATAGCGAAAACTGAACCTGACAGATGTTCTTAAAGAAAACCAAATTTACTTCAAATCAATGACATCTTTCAAATGTGGAAACCAAATTTGATACAGATGGGAAGGGATTTATGACCATGAATTGAGGAGTAATATTTCTTGCTGAATACTGTAGGTGCATAAAACAAAATTACAAAACTCCATCATTGTTAATTCATTAGCAGAAGTGTGATATTTATCTGACAGCTGATCTGGGTCAGATCCACACATGATAATTACCTGTCCACAAATGTGGGTCAGAGCCACAAATCATCACATAAGTCTACACAAATTAAGATATCTATCAAAATTGCATCTGAACAAAATACGTTTTAAACATACCAGTAAAGTAGAATTATTTGCTGGTACAAAAAGAGTTTTAAATATAATGTTAAAGGGAAATTATTTACCAGTACAAAAAGGGATCTAAACATACCAATAAAGGGATATAACAGCACAAAATGGGTTTTAAGGTTTTAAATTACACTAATTAAGCTCTGCATATATTTTCTTCATTTTTCTATATTTTTTCTGAAATCCAATCCATTAGGTGTTAAGATCAGATATACATAGGCACTAACCTGGACACATGACCTCAACAAGTTTACAGTGCACCTGCACTATCTTTAATACTACTCTATGTAGGTACTGGTTGGTCACATCTGACTTAAGGACATTGCTGACCAATGTGTCTCAACGACTTGGATTTGTGGTCAAAGAATGCAGTCTCTGACTGAAGTTACTGTGCAGAAACCACTTTTTTTCTTATTGGATTTATAGTGACCACTGACCACTAGTGCCCAGAATCTATAGGTTGCATTATTATCAACAGTGCAAGTCATCCAAAAGTTTGGTCCAGAAACTTACAAATAAAATTTATTCTGCATAAGTTAGTTGTTTAGCCATGTTCTTTCACAATACTGATCACATAACCAAGAGATATCTTCTACACCATGATGCTAGCACATCACAAACTTTTGGTCTATAACTATTAAGTCACTTTACTGTAGAAATCCTTCAGTCACAGTGACCTTTTGACATTTTATAACAACATGATGTTGTAATTGTTGATTGGCTCAACTGGTTTAATAATACAAGATGTTATAGCTGTTGATTGGCTCAACTGGTTTAATAATACAAGATGTTATAGCTGTTGATTGGCTCAACTGGTTTAATAATACAAGATGTTATAGCTGTTGATTGGCTCAACTGGTTTAATAATACAAGATGTTATAGCTGTTGATTGGCTCAACTGGTTTAATAATACAAGATGTTATAGCTGTTGATTGGCTCAACTGGTTTAATAATACAAGATGTTATAGCTGTTGATTGGCTCTATTGGTGTAGTAATATATGTCATAGCTGTTGATGTCCTCAACTGGTTTAATAATACTGATATTGGCTCAATTGGTGTAGAGGTCTAATGTGCATCCTACAGCAAGTGCCTCAAATTTCTTTTCCATTCTTGTTATGTTTGAACTATGGTTATATGTTGTTGCTGTTCCGGGGCTTAACAACTTTTTTCAGCACACAATAGGCTATTCATGGCGGCCAGTATCAATGGTGCAAGAGAAACCCGGAAAATCACGGAAAGAACCATCAACTCACAAAAAGCTACTGGCAAGCTTACTCACATATATTGTCTGATGACATATCTGCCCCAAAAATTATGTTTGTGTGAAACATTTGGCATTTTAAACAAAATTCAATTAACCACTTCACAAAAATGAGAAAATAATAATTTCAATATAAATATTAGAAGAAAATGAACGTGTAACATTAAATTTAAATGCCTCTTCTAATCAAGAAACATGCAAATAATACGACAAAGTTCACTAAACATGCAAGAAAGAAAGTTCATTATCTTAAAGTGAGTGGACATTAACTTTCTTTACTACTGCCAGTCAAATACAAAGCAATTACAATACTGAAATTTTTCTGGTATAATTCAAATTTATTTTTTTAAATCCTGAAATGTTTAATGTGTCAATTACCATAACGCCTGAAAAATGTTGGAGATTTTGCATGGAGTTTCCACAAATATTACTTAAGTAATGCAACAAGCATGAACAATGTATATAGTCAGACAAGAATAAAATTAAGTTTTGATGATACTTGTTTTTTCCCAAATTATTATATAAATCCATGTAAATAAACCCTATAAAATAGTAAGACTTGTGATCTAATTTCCTTATGCGCGATGTCTGAAAGAGACAAGAGACTCAAGTTTAATGTCAATTTTAATGTTTGCATTCCGTGGTGTTAAATGAACAAAAAAGTTTTAATATTTTCCTTTATTACACTTTATATTTGCACAAGGGACTTGTGTATACAGTTATAAGTTACAAGCTGGTAAATTGTAGATTTTATTGGTGTTATGTTTTGAAGCTTGACAAGATACAATTTTGGCTGTTTTCAGAGTTTGGAACAGTTTGCACAAAATGCATAACATAATGAAAATGCAATGCAAGTGTATATAACAATCATAAATATTTACATTTCTCTGAGGATAAGCTCAATCCCAAACTTTAAAATGATTAGGACAAATTATTTATTTACACAACTTTGATTAGGACAAATTATTTATTTACACAACTTTGTTCATTAACAAACTCATGCCACAAATTTGATCAAATTTTCAGGTTTGGTCCATTTGGTCAATCATGGGAGAAATAATATAAGGTCACATGATGTGTTGTTCATGTCTTATAATAATAATAGGTCCACTCCATAATTGTCACCTTTGCAAGGTGGATTCCCTTGGCTAATCATGGACCAAATAAAATACATGTTTTTGATTGAAATTCCATGTGATAACAAAATGTATTGAAAAGAAACAAGTCCACCCACTTTTTATCAATTTTGCAAGATAGGTTTCCTTGGCTAATCATGGAAAAAATAATGTACATATTTTCATGGGAGTTCATTATGGTCACAAGTTGCAATGTATATATCCATTTAAAATAAAATACCCTTGCATTCCACATTCACATGCAAAACAAAATCATAAACTTCCTTGCCAAAAACAGCCACTTAAAAAAACAAGCATTCCATGTAAATTTCATGCACCAAAATTAAATATCTAAATATTTTACTTTCAAAATTGTATGTATATCTAGTCCATTTTACCCATTTAAATGCAGAAACAAACTCAGAGTAATAATATTTGATTACTGCCATACCCATGAATTTATATCTCCATCTTTGGTATATATAAGTATACATTAAGTTTAATTGCATATTGGCACAAAAATAGCTCTGTGACCAATGAGTTCAAAGCTCATTTGTAAATGAGAAATCAATCACCTATATATAATAACACCATTCTTGAAATTAAATTCTATACATGTAAGTAAAACTTTCCTGCTTTCCAGCATGTTTAATAACTTAGGTAATATATATACTTCCATATTCATTAGGTCAAACTGTTAACTGCAGAGAACCAGATCTGCATGATGCACCAGCAAATCTGGATTTGTGGTTTGTTAAGAGTAATTAGTGAAACAAACAACATAGACCTGCACATCATTCAACAGCAGATCAGGGTCTATTTTGTTTGCAGTTGGACTTAACTTATAAGCAAGTATATACAGAATAAACCAATAAATTCCTTAAGCAGCTTGAAGCCTGGCTCCCAATTCCAAAGCATAAGTGCAGTATTTTAAAACAGGTTCTCATTAAGGTCACTAGTTCCTTGAGTGAATGTTATTTAATGACATGTACTAAACCTATTGATAACAAAATAATAAACAAATAATCCTCAATCTGTATTATGTAGCTAAACATACAAGAGTTTAAGAAAACAACCTTATTTTCTATCCTGCAAGTCAACATGGAGTACAAGTTAAATTCACTAATATAGTAAATTTGTCACCATTTGCCCATATTTAAGTCAATATGCAGTATACAACAAAATTTGATCAACACACTGACTTCATTTTTTTGTTTGTTAGTAACTTGCAGATTATTAAGGCATGTTATTCATGATTACTAGGGAAACTGCAATCACTAATGCTAACAAGCTTTTTCCGTTTTGTTTTGCAGTGGCAGGTGTGTGGGACATTTCTGGGCAACTGTAATCTATATTGTTCACTTACCTGACAATTATGATCTTAATAATGTACAAGGGCACTACTATATTTCATTATCAATGGTCAACTGTTCTGAATTTTAACCTATTTTATTGGCATCCAGTGAATATGATAATTATGTATGGTATATGATCAATATTCCTCAATTATTTTAATTCTTAAAATCATAAACATCATGCCAAGCTACTTTTTGTTCAAGTGTGAATTTACTGATGAACATATGGATATAACTCCATAAAGATCTCATGGTTTAATTTGACCTTGATACTTTAGTGTGGGACTGTTAGCTGCCACTTTTTGGAGATTACCAACTTTTTATGATGTATCTCTATGTTCAAACATATCTGAGATGTATTGTTGTAAAAAAAAAAACAACCAAAGAACAAGAAAAAGTTTGCCACATTTAACCACCTTCCCAAGGACAGATTCTTAGAAACCCACTTCACACTGTTGCTTACCTAGGAAGAAAGAAATGGTTCAAGTGTAGTAAAACAGAATTTATGTACTTTCTATTGTACAGACACCAATGCCCTTGCCAATACTCTTTTACTACATTCAGGTAAGCTAGAATGATTGGGTATTTAATGGTCTGAGGTAATATAATTATAAATGGTTTTAATTATCCAAAAACTTAAAATAAGTGAGCTCACTTAGAATTAAAATACAATAATAAAACATACATTAAGAAATTTAATGGTATTACCATACCATGGTATTATGAAAGGGACAACATTATATGGTGATGACCTAGAATACCAATGCCTCATCATCCCCTATTGCAGTTGGTCGGTTACTTGGTTTAAGCAACACGTTTACAACACTACTAATGACTGCTTTGGGTTGATATTGAGGCTGTGGGCCTTTGATAACGTTTCACACTCTCCACCAGCTGACCAACTGCAACTCACTCATATTAGTAAAACAATGGGAAAACTTATTATAGCCAAATGGAGCAGAAGGAAGAAAATTCTCACCACACTAATCAGAAAACAGGATGCTATCATATTTTAATTGGCAACTAAAGTAAAACAAGGCCCTCTGTCCTAAACCTTTACTCAAATCCAGATCATAATAAAACAAATTGTGACCACTCAGAAGGCTGCATTTTGCAACTGCCGTCCAATCTAGTACAACACATCTTACTGGAAATGCAGAGTAAATTTCTAAGACAGAAGTGACTCTTGTTATGTTTAAGAACACATGTAAATGGGCATGAATCGAAAAGGGGAAAATGGTGGTGGGGGTTGGGGCAGGGGGGAAATTCTATCATAAACCATATAAGTTAATCATACAATGTTACATAATTTAACCATTAGTTTTATATATCAAAATTTCCTAAATTATTTCTAAAATCACAACTTACGTATCATCACCTCCCTCTGATAGTGAGCCAGGAGTGTTGACTCGGGATCGACTTGGCTGACTGTACCTGTCGTATTCTTGCTGCTGGACACCATTTTGATATCGATAAGCATACCTGACACACAAGGAAACACAGTGGGGAAAGTGCAAAGCATGCTAAGGGCAAGAAGGCAAGCTAAAACAACCAAATAACCTAATCATATCACTGTCTGTAACAAAGATGGGCACAATGAATAATAGGATATTTCACTTATATGTATTACATTTTTATGCTACAAAGACCTAAATGTATTGTATTTTTAAAAAATCAATTGTGGATAGTACACAGCTAACACATTTACTTTGCACCTCTGTATTTGTGAGCCCAATCCTTGTACCAGCAGGTACAAAGGTTAAGTGGTTTCCTCTATCCTAGACCATATTCCTTTATGTTAGAAACATCAGGAATGCATATTATGTACTAACTTGTGAAATCAATGTAAGCTAAAGGAAGTAAAACCTAAGTCACACTTCCTCAGTTATCCTTACATACCTCTCTATACAACTGTGCCAATTCGTCCACTGCCTCCTCACACTCATGATCCCATTTCCTTGTGATGGTTAGACATTCTTGAACAATTATTTTGCATTTACTGAGCCCATACCCCTTACTTGAAACAATGAAGAATGGATTTATCCAAGTGGTTTAATGGAACATCAGCACATAACTGACTACATAGTGCCAAATAACTTTAGGCATCCACATAAAGGCAATACAAAACAAATATGGAGACAATCAGTAAGAAATTTGAACATTTAAATATACACGTGTCTCCCACATCCCACCCCTACTCCAATGATGGAAATGAATTTATAGTTAGACATGTATACAAGACTTCCAAAAATAGATGCAGTGAAAGCACAATGATCTGTCAACATAAATATATTTTTGATGATAACCACAATTAGTACTAGGGTTCATAGCAATTTACAGAAAACTGTGACAGTACTTTCATTCACAAATACTGCATCCAGGTATAGTAAATATCACAGCATATACCAAGTTCAACACAAATTAAAAAATGTTACAAGTTTCAACACTAGAATCTATCTTACACTGCATTCAGCTGCAGGACCTAAAGGGAAATAACTCTACCAAAAACTACAAAAATACTGTGATTTGCCCATATGCCCATCTTTAAAAAAACATGTACAACATTCCATGGTCATCCTTCACAAGTCACATTTTCATGAATCTGATGTTTTACATCCTTCTCCAAATCAAAAAGAACAATAAAAAAACAGTGACTGATGAAGACCATATGTTCTAAATTTCATGTGAATCCATTAAAACTATGGGATCAGTTGCATTCACATGATTCTCTGTAATACATTCAGCTGCAAGAAATAAAGAACAATAACTCCTACATGAGGGAAGTCAAAAGTTTAGTATGATGATCTTTGTAAAGTTTCATAATGATCCATTTTAAACTGACACTAGAAACATTTACAAGATTCCGTCAGGCACTACACAAACCCCCAAGTGAAAAAGGGCAGTAATTATAACAAAAATCACAAAATCACAATGATTTGCCAATATACATCTTCTGATCTTGACCATAACATTTCCCCAACTTTTAAGTCATCTACTGTAACCTGTGAAACTATATGCATTCACAATATTTTGCTGGGCAACCAATCGCTAATACTGAACACAACCGTGAGGAAGAATTGTATAACACTGTATATGCATGTAAATGAGTTGGAAGGAGTTGGATATAATTATACCCATTTTTCTTTTCTCAAAAAGTAAAGTATATGGATGAAGTTGGATTAAAGGGAACAAGGGAAGGGGAGGGTAGGAAAACAAGTATTATCTGCGGACGTCCTTTATGGACAACCCCTACAGTGTCATTCAACACCAAGGACATATGTATAGTGTCAGTGTCAGTGCCTTTAAGGGCTTCTCTTCATATCATACACGTAATTTTTCTAACAATGCTGCAAACAGCAGAAGTGCAAGGTTTTACAGTAATACACAATCATATCTAGGTTCATGTATGTCCAATTTTACAAGTAACAAAGTACATGCACATGACCGAGCCAAAACTTGGTTTGCATTTGAGACACTTCCCAGTAGTAAAGCTAATTCTAAACACAATAGATCATATTATTCACAAATGTCAGACTAACTGGTTATCTTTTCATGCCCAATACATAACTGAGCAAAAATATGATAGAAAAATCTAGCAATGACTCTTCTCTTGCTTAAAAGTACTAAAATTACCAACTTTTAAACAAATTTGTAATTTTGACTTAAATCAGCAATCAATTAACTTTCTCTGTTTCACTAGCCTATAATCTGGAAAGGTAACAGGTTACATAATGTCTGTAAAAAAATTAATGCAAGGCACAAATCAAGCATCAAGATGCACTTGTAGAATGAAACTAAACTTGATATAAACAGATATCTTTAAGCTATAGACACCATTCATAAACAGTAGTAAAATTTGATACCAATTAGTGTATTCATTGATTTCAAATATTTCAAATGTTCAATAGACAAAATTGAAATTTTTTGGTCAATTTATTTGTCAAAACCAAAATAAAAGCATAAACATCATGCTTGTACAAAACAATTTTGAAACCAAATTCAAAATAAAATTCCTGGAAATAATATCTCCCTTTTGCAGCTCTCATTATTATCAAGCTGCCTGTAATCACAAAATGAGTCACCATGCAGTGGATGTGTCATGTAATCAAAAAATGAGTCACCATGCAGTTGATGTGTCATGTAATCAAATAATGAGTCACCATTAAGTGGATGTGTCATGTAATCAAAAAATGAGTCACCATGCAGTGGATGTGTCATGTAATCAAAAAATGAGTCACTATGCAGTGGATGTGTCATGTAATCAAAAAATGAGTCACCATGCAGTAGATGTGTCATGTAATCACAAAATGAGTCACCATGCAGTGGATGTGTCATGTAATCAAAAAATGAGTCACTATGCAGTGGACATGTCATGTAATCAAATAATGAGTCACCATGCAGTGGATGTGTCATGTAATCAAGAAATGAGTCACCATGCAGTAGATGTGTCATGTAATCAAAAAATGAGTCACTATGCAGTGGATGTGTCATGTAATCAAATAATGAGTCACCATGCAGTGGATGTGTCATATAATCAAATAATGAGTCACTATGCAGTGGATGTGTCATGTAATCAAAAAATGGGTCACTATGCAGTGGATGTGTCATGTAATCAAATAATGAGTCACTATGCAGTGGATGGGTCATGTAATCAAATAGAGTCACCATGCAGTGGATGGATCTTGTAATCAAAACATGAGTCACCATGCAGTGGATGGGTCTTGTAATCAAAACATGAGTCACCATGCAATGGATGGGTTTTGTAGTCAAATAATGAGTCACAATGCAGTGATGGGTCTTGTTATCCAAAAAATGAGTCACCATGCAGTGGATGGGTCTTATAATAAAAAAATGAGTCACTGTACAGTGAATGGGTCTTGTAATCAAGACCTACAACTCCACTAACAATGCAGAACACAAGAACTGAGTTCAGCCACAGCCTCATTTCAAACAATTTTGCAAACCATATATAGTTAAAATTCAATGCAAGTTTTTTAGTTTGGTGTTTGGTTGATATCCAATGCAAGGTTTGTTTTGTTCTGGGTGTTTGGCTGACATCCATTACAAGGTTTAATTTAGTTTGGTTGAAATCCAATGCAAGGTTTATTCTGGTTTAGTGTTTGGCTGAAATCCAATGAAAGATTTATTTTGGTTTGGTATTTGGCTGAAATCCAAGGCAAGGTTTATTTTAGTTTGGTATTAAGCTGAAATCCAATGCAAGATTAATTTTGGTTTGGTGTTTGGTTGAAATACAATGCAAGATTTATTTTGGTGTAGTGTTTGGTTGAAATCCAATGCAAGGTTTATTCTGGTTTGGTGTTTGGCTGAAATCCAATGTAAAATTTATTTTGGTTTGGTGTTTGGCTGAAATCCAAGGCAAAGTTTATTTTAGTTTGGTATTAAGCTAAAATCCAATGCAAGATTTTTTTTTAGTTTGGTGTTTGGTTGAAATCCAATAAAACATTTATTTTAGTTTGGTAATTAGTTGACATCCATTACAGGGTTTAATTTAGTTTGGTGTTTGGTTGAAATCCAATGCAAGGTTTATTCTGGTTTGGTATTTGGCTGAAATCTAATGCAATGTTTATTTTGGTTTGGTGTTTAGTTAAAGTCCAATGCAATGTTTATTGGGTGGGGGGATTGGTTAAAATCCATTCAGGATTTATTTTGGTTTGTTGTTTGGTTGAAATCCAATGCCAGGTTTATTTTGGTTTGGTTTTTGGTTGAAATCCAATGCCAGGTTTATTTTGGTTTGGTTTATGGTTGAAATCCAATGCCAGGTTTTTTTTGGTGTGGTTTTGGTTGAAATCCAATGCATGGTTTATTTTGGTTTGGTGTTTGGTTGAAATCCAATGCAATGTTTATTTTTTTTTTGGTATTTGGCTGAAATCTAATACAATGTTTATTTTGATTTGGTGTTTAGTTCAAGTCCAATGCAATGTTTATTGGGGGTGGTGGATGAAATCCAATGCAAGGTTTATTTTGGTTGTGTTTTAAGGGACAGCAACAAAAGTAGGTTAGTTAGTGCCTAGTGGAGCATAGTGCATTGCCCAGTGCTACACCACAGTAGCCAGACTATGATGGTTCAATGGTAGGATTCAATTACACATCATTGTGGTTTCATGAATAACACACTAACCACTAAATAAGCAAAATTCTATGGGGTCCCCGAGTGGCCGAGTGGTCTAATATGCTGTCCGTTACAGATCACTGCCATCTCACCTGTCTGTGTGAGTTCGAGTCTAAGATTCTGCGAATGTCAATATGTGAGAAAGCTTGCCAGTAGCTTCTCGTGGGTCAGTGGTTCTTTCTGCAGATTTCCAGGTTTCTTCCTCCATTAATACTGGCTGCCATGTATAGCCTATCGTGTGCTGAAAAATGGCGTTAAGCCCCAGAACAACAACAACAAAAGTCTATTAAAGGAAATGACACTCTACTGAATTAAAAGTCCATCCAAGGAAATGACACTCTACTGAATTAAAAGAATTTCCATGAATTTCAGACAAGAGCATTTCTTTTTCTGGATTGCTAAAGTTTGAAAACTTGTCATTTTAAGTAATAACAGGATTTTCAACTTAGCCACCATGGTGACCACACTGGATATAAGCACAGCACTATTATCATACAGGACCAAAAAGAAGTGTTTGGTGAAAATCCCAATTGGATATGACCATGTATATTATGCCTTGCTACTGCAGAGAAATGAAAGTGAATGGATCTTAAGCTCAAGGGACATAACTCTCTGAAGCAATGGCACAGAATCAAATTTAGCCAAGGTGACATCATTAAAAAGAGCATACCAAATTTGCTTGAAACCAAATACAATTCCAGATTTTTTTGTAAAGGACGGGTGTGTTGATCTGAAAATCAGTGGATATAACTGCTAAACAATAACACAAGAGGCAGACAATCAAACTCAAAACAAAAGTTTTATCAATGTCATGCTCTATATTAAATTTGAATGATATTCAATAACAACAATAGTGTCATTGTCAAAAATAAACATAGGTGTATCTGACAGTCAAGAGTGTAACTCTGCTAAACAATGATACAGAACACTGATAACATAACTCAGCCTAAGTCAAATTCCAGTAACAATTATATGAGTTATTGTTCTGAAACGATGGATTGATACAGAAAAAATCAGTGCAATAACTCTGCCAAATTAAGGCACCAAATGCTGACAAACTTTGTCATGGGTTCAGTTAAAATGTAATAATAATTAAAGGAGCTACAGAAATGAAAATGTGGGTGGGTAAGATAATCAATTCATACAGTTCTGCTAACTGAGGATCTAGAATGCAGACAATTAAACTCTGCAAAGATTATTTGCTACATACCAGATATTGCAGGCCCAGTTTAACAACTCCCTATTCTACATAAAGCTGAGGACATTACAAAAAAATAATGCTGAATAACACACAATTTTTACATGTAATATAATTTTTAGCTACTTATTCCCTTATTAGTTCTCATCCTAAACGGTATTAATCAACAAAATCATTTAAAATTATCTTTGAAAATTATGTATTAAATAACTGCTTCTAAACATTCTAAAAAACTCAATATCATTTATTCTAAATTCAATTTTGATGAAGTTACCACTGTATCCATTTCCTCTAAAAACATTATTTAATCAATATTATGAATCCAAAGGACATTTTAAACACACTGTAAGATCTTTAACAAATCATCCATAATGTTATATATAAAAAATGACTCTGTAAATTGTATGTGATTATTTAAAGTCTGCAAAATGGGACAGGATCACGCTTTCATAAAAATGGCTGAGTCAATAATATGATTGGCTGAAACTTAAATCTGACCCTTAAAGTGACCAATAGAAAGTTTCAAATAAAAACTTAACTGTACATCTTTATGTTGTGAAATTGGTGCCTGTCCAAAAGTCAAGATTTAACATATGCCCAGAATTAAATAAATTATAGCTCTGACTGAATCAAAAAAAGAGTCTGACTTCAATCTGTATTAAATGTATTCAACTCAAGACTAAACATAACTGTACTGTATTAGAAAATAAAATATCTCTCAAATTTTGGCTGATGCATCATTATGGGCTAAAATTCTTACTCTTCTTTCCAAATTTTTGTACTCTTCATTTTACAGATAAAAAATCTGAACAAAAATAAAATAAGACTTGATGAGCCTACCCCACACTTTGTGAAAACACTGCAAAATTAACTCTAATACCACAAAATATGTGCAAATAACATATTCTGTTTATAACAATAGAAAATGAAGCCGAGTGTGTGGGAGATGACACACTCTCAATACAAACCTATCTTCATATGGTGCTCGGTGATAATAGCCTGTCTCATCATAGTAACCTCGGTAATAATAGTCATCATAATAACGGCTATCATAGTACTGATAGTAGTCGTAGTCATAACCTGCAAAACAAAGCTTAAGATATATGACAATGCAAGGCACAAGATACATGACAAAACATGGCACAGAATACATGACAATACTAGGCATAAGATATATGACAATACAAGGTACAAAATGCATGACAATGCAAGGTACAAGATGCATGACAAAACATGGCACAAGATAAATGACAATACATGGCACTAGATACCTGACAATACAAGGCATAAGATACATGACAATACAAGGCATAAGATACATGACAATACATAATACAAGATACATGACAATACAAGTTCAAGATATATGATACAAGATTCATGACCATACAAGGCATGATACATGACAATACAAGTGCAAGATACATGACAATACAAGGCATAAGATACATGACAAAACATGGCACAAAATATATGACAATGCAAGGTACAAGATGCAATACAAAAAATGGCACTAGATACCTGACAATACAAGGCATAAGATACATAACAATACATAGTACAAGATACATGACAATACAAGTTCAAGATACATGATACAAGATTCATGACCATACAAGGCATGATACATGACAATACAAGTGCAAGATACATGTTAATACAAGGCATAACTTACAAAATGCAAATATACACAACAATACAAGGCAAAAATATATGACAGAACATTTTCATCATACATGGTATTTTTATATTTTAAAAAATTCAGTTTTGATAGTATTCTTGACCCCCACACCTGCCAAATTTATTAAAGACTATCAAAATAAAATGCCATTACATTTTAATTAATTGTACAAATCTACCTAGCAATTAAAATCTGTACAGCTTTTACTACTGTCATTTGATTTTCTCTATAAGCAATAATGCTAACATTAGTGTAATCTCCCTCACATGGGAATCAGGTAATAATATCTGATGCCATATATAGAATTTAGCTTATAAGTGGAGTCCAAGCGTAAGCTGCACCAACTGGATTTGCCACCACATAATGTACTGGCATGCACTTTGTAAGGAGCAATCAGCTGAACAAACAAACCATATAGACAACTATCTGTTTGCACATTATGCAAATCAGTGTCCACCATATATCAGTTATAAATCAACATATTATTACTAAAAATTTGATTCATGTGTAGTAGATCTTCTTATAAGCAGGAAACAAATGTATAAATCTTGGGGTGATGTTGGAAACTCTAGATGTTTATAGATGCTATATAAATTTCAAACAGTTTTACATTTTCATGCCACTATTCTCATTCATATATGGCATGCACTGTGTTTATCTATTTCATGATAGTATTCATTACACAATACTTGTTTTTACAGTTATTTGGATTTTAATAATTTGATCATCATCATCATCATCATCAGTCCAATAGTCTGGTAGACTGTAGGGGCACCACACAAGACCCAACAACTAGCTTCCTCCATTCCGCTCGATTTTCCGTTCTTTCTCAGTGAGTCACTTAATGCCAAGCCTGTCCACTCTCAAATGTTGTCTTCCTACATTGTTCTCTGCCTGCTTCTCTTTCTTCTACCTTGAAACAGTGCCTTGCAGAATTGTCTTGGCAAGTCCTGATGATCATGACACATGCCCATACCACTGCAGTTTATGTTTTTTTCACTGTGCTCAGGAGATCTTCATGAGGCTTAATGGTTTGTCTCGTCCTTTGCTGTGACATGGTCTTTGCATGAGACACTGAGGATCTTTCCGAAGCATCTAATATCTGTGGCCTGCATCCTTTTCTCTAAGTCAGCTATTATGGTCCATGATTCAAAGGCGTAGAGAAATATGGAGATAATCAATGAGTGCATCAGTCTTTTGAACTGAGTGCAATGTTCTTGTCAATCCAGATGGGCTTCAGTTTTGTCAGCCCAGCTGTTATCGGCGCAATCCTGGAAAGTATGTCAGGCTTTGATTCTTCATCTGCTACAATTCCCCATAATACTTGAAGCTGTGGACTGTTTCTAGCTTTGTACCTTGGACCCTGATGTCGGTACTGATGCCTTTAGTGTTGCTGGTTATCCATTTGGTCTTCTCTGCAGATTTCCATGCCATAGGCTGCAGAGGTTTTGTCGAGGCTCTATTAAGCTAGCTATTTCTTGTTCATTTCCTGCTAGTTCATCAATGTCGTTGGCAAAACATAGGTTGGATGACTGTTCTGCCTCCAATGCTGACAGTCCCTTCATGCTTTTCAAGCATGCCAACCACGATTCACTCCAAAAACACGTTGAATAGGGTGGGAAAGAATAAACAGCCTTGTCTGACTTCAACTGTCATTCTGAACCAGTTCCCTATGCTGCCATTGAAGTATTTTGCTGGTGGTCTTGTTATACAGGTACTTTATTACTGTGATGAGGTTAGCATTAATGTTGTACAGTCTCATGGTCACCCACAAGGCTGCATGCCATACTCTGTCAAATGTCTTCTTGAAATCCATGAAGAAGTGGTACAGATCTTGCTGGTGTTGGAGGTACCTCTCACACAATATCCTAAGGTTGAAGATCTGCTTTGTTGTGCTGCATCCTGATCTGAAACCTACCTTCTCCTCAGTGATGATCTTTTCAGCCTGTGGCTTTATTCTGTTTAGCAGTATCATGACTTTGCTTGGATGGCTTATATGATTGATTGTACGGTGGTTTTGACACCACTGTAAGTTGCCTTTCTTGTTGCCTTTCTTGGGGAGGGTGATCATTAATGATTGTGTCCATGTTAGCCAGATCTTGATGCATATGTTTGTAAAGGCACTAATTTTTGGTTCTCTTCCTGCTTGGCTTGGACCAGTTCTTTTGGGATGTTGTCCACTTCTAATGACTTCCTCTTTTCCAAGGATCTCACTGCTGCTTTTATTTCTTCCTGTAGGATAGGGTGGTTGTCGTTTTTAGTTGCTGGAGGGACATTCAGTACATCATCTATTGTGGGTTGGTGGTTGTAAAGTTCTCTCAGTACTGCATCCTTCTTTTCAGAATTTCTTTTTCTTCTGTGAAACAGTTTCCGACTTTGTCCTGTAGGGAGGTAACTCACCACTGTTTTTGTGCTTGTTAGATCTTTGATTATCTGGTACATTTTATTGCTGTTCTTCCTTTTCAAGTTTCCTTCAATGTCTTCAGACTATTCTTTTATCCAGTTCTCTTTTGCTTTTTCCATGCTTTTCTTGATTTCCCAGTTGACTGCCATGTACAGTAGTCGCCCTCTTATATGGCCATCCCTCCAGCACCGGGAAGGTGGCCTTATAAGGCGGGTGGCCTTTCCAGAGGGGGACTAAACTTTTTGTGAGAAGTATATGTAATGTACACTGTAAGAAAGCTACCTTTTTCAAAGCATTTAATATCTTCATTTAAAAGTAACATTAATTATTGAACACTTCTTGTTTTTATAATAACTGACTTATTCTTAGCATAAGCGTGATATGCAAGCGAATGTTGTCATGCACATTGCAAAACCATTCAAAAATATTATTTAAATATTGGTACATATGCAATTCTCTTTCCATTTGCTCATTACTGCTGAATAACTATCTTATCGGTTACGATGCTGTTTATTTGAGACTTTTCAACATAAAATTGTTTCTTTCTAGTCTTTTCTACCTAAAACTGTTCAGCAAGTCCCTGCTCCCCACCTCACAACATGTATGTGCATCAAGTTTCATGAACGTATACACAACAAAAACTAAGCCACAATGATACCTATACCAACAACAATAAGAATGCATTTACAACAGAAACTAAGCCACAATGACACCTATACCAACAACAATAAGAATGCATATACAACAGAAACTAAGCCACAATGACACCTATACCAACAACAATAAGAATGCATATACAACAGAAACTAAGCCACAATGACACCTATACCAACAACAATAAGAATGCATATACAACAGAAACTAAGCCACAATGACACCTATACCAACAACAATAAGAATGTCTATGCAACAGAAACTAAGCCACAATGACACCTATACCAACAATAATAAGAATGCATATACAACAGAAACTAAGCCACAATGACACCTATACCAACAACAATAAGAATGTCTATGCAACAGAAACTAAGCCACAATGACACCTATACCAACAATAATAATGTCACAAGAAACTTAATTCCCATTTTTGACTCTACAGGCAAAAAAGACATAAACCCTGGCCAAAAGATTACCCTTTCATAAAATTTTTAAAAATTTAAACCTGTATAAATGAAAAGCACTTGACAGTGTGCAAAACCCAATTTTAAATTTTTTATAGGAAAGAACAGAATTCATCACTTAAAAATAACATTTCTGGTTTGAAAAATACAAATTTGGAGGTTATGTGAAATATGAAAACTCTTAATTGCAGGGAACCTAAAGATTTTTTGTCTGATGAAGTCAAATGATAATCACTATCTACCTCTATATCTATTGTCTCTGTTGTAGTCTCTCTCATACTCTGTCCGTGACCTTGGTCTTTCAATTTCCTGATTTCTTGATGAAGGCCTATCTTCAGCTGAAAAAAGTAAATACACAATTCAATTTTAAGTATTTTTTTGTACAAATTATAATCAGTTAGTTTGGTTTGATCGAAGAGATCATAGGTTAACAAGATTTCATACAGACATTTTATCAGTGACTGTACTCCAGTTATAATACATGTAATCCAGGGTATTTAAGCTATCCTGGTTTAAATAAACAAGATTCCATATCAAATAAAGTTTAATGTCATCACAATATCACATAATTATATATCTAACTCAACACCATTCAATGCCATATTTACATTATTACAGATCTGACCAAACACCATGCAATCTAACAATACCATCATTATAAATCTGATCAAACACCATGCAATGTAATTTTGTCATCATTATAGATCTGACCAAACACCATCCAATGTCACATTATCACATATTATATATAAACATCTACATTTGTCTTTCTGTGTCACAGATGTCAAAAAAGGAGTCATAAATTCAAAACTCATGGCAGCATCCCATTTTTCTATTTTTAATATATATTTTTTTTATTCTTATATTCAAACTGTCTTTTAAATCACTCATCCCAATTCTTTTTAGTTTTTCATAGTAAAATGTATTCTTGTCATAGGATGGATAATTATGCAAGTCGCTACAGATCTTACCAAGCACAATGCAAATACCATCACATCATTATAGATCTTACCAAGCACAATGCAAATGATATCACATCATTATAGATCTTACCAAGCACAATGCAAATGCTTTCACATCATTATAGATCTTACCAAGCACAATGCAAATGCTATCACATCATTATAGATCTTACCAAGCACAATGCAAATACCATCACATCATTATAGATCTTACCAAGCACAATGCAAATGATATCACATCATTATAGATCTTACCAAGCACAATGCAAATGCTTTCACATCATTATAGATCTTACCAAGCACAATGTAAATGCTATCACATCATTATAGATCTTACCAAGCACAATGCAAATGCTTTCACATCATTATAGATCTTACCAAGCACAATGCAAATGACATCACATCATTATAGATCTTACCAAGCACAATGCAAATGCTATCACATCATTATAGATCTTACCAAGCACAATGCAAATGCTTTCACATCATTATAGATCTTACCCAGCACAATGCAAATGATATCACATCATTATAGATCTTACCAAGCACAATGCAAATGATATCACATCATTATAGATCTTACCAAGCACAATGCAAATGACATCACATCATTATAGATCTTACCAAGCACAATGCAAATGCTATCACATCATTATAGATCTTACCAAGCACAATGCAAATGCTATCACATCATTATAGATCTTACCAAGCACAATGCAAATGCTATCACATCATTATAGATCTTACCAAGCACAATGCAAATACCATCACATCATTATAGATCTTACCAAGCACAATGCAAATGCTATCACATCATTATAGATCTTACCAAGCACAATGCAAATGATATCACATCATTATAGATCTTACCAAGCACAATGCAAATACCATCACATCATTATAGATCTTACCAAGAATAATGCAAATGACATCACATCATTATAGATCTTACCAAGCACAATGCAAATACTATCACATCATTATAGATCTTACCAAGCACAATGCAAATGCTATCGCATTACAGATCTTACCAAGCACAATGCAAATCCTATCACATCATTATAGATCTTACCAAGCACAATGCAAATGCTATCACATCATTATAGATCTTACCAAGCACAATGCAAATCCTATCACATCATTATAGATCTTACCAAGCACAATGCAAATGCTATCGCATTACAGATCTTACCAAGCACAATGCAAATCCTATCACATCATTATAGATCTTACCAAGCACAATGCAAATGCTATCACATCATTATAGATCTTACCAAGCACAATGCAAATACCATCACATCATTATAGATCTTACAAAGCACAATGCAAATGCTATCACATCATTACAGATCTTTCCAAGCACAATGCAAATACCATCACATCATTATAGATCTTACCAAGCACAATGCAAATGCTATCACATTATTATAGATCTTTCCAAGCACAATGCAAATACCATCACATCATTATAGATCTTACCAAGCACAATGCAAATGCTATCACATCATTATAGATCTTACCAAGCACAATGCAAATGCTATCGCATTACAGATCTTACCAAGCACAATGCAAATCCTATCACATCATTATAGATCTTACCAAGCACAATGCAAATGCTATCACATCATTATAGATCTTACCAAGCACAATGCAAATGCTATCACATTACAGATCTTACCAAGCACAATGCAAATCCTATCACATCATTATAGATCTTACCAAGCACAATGCAAATGCTATCACATCATTATAGATCTTACCAAGCACAATGCAAATGCTATCACATCATTATAGATCTTTCCAAGCACAATGCAAATACCATCACATCATTATAGATCTTACCAAGCACAATGCAAATGCTATCACATCATTACAGGTCAGACCAATACCATGCAATGTCATACAAACACATCATTACAGATCTGATCAAATGCTATCCAATGTCATGCTATCACATTATTAAGATCGGGACTAAACACCAGGCAATGTCATATTACATCATTACATAAGGACTAAACACCATGCAATGACATACATGTACTATCACATCATTATAGATCACTAAACACTATGCAATGTCATATCACATCATTATAGTTCTCACCAAACACCATGCAATGTCATATTATCACATCATTATAAATCAGTCACCATGCACTGTGATACTATTACATCATTATAGATCTGACCAAACACCATGCAATGTCATATCATCACATCATTATAAATCAGTTTAAACACCATGCAATGTCATACTATTACATCATTATAGATCTGACCAAACACCATACAATGTAAAACTTAAGCTTTTTCTGTTTGCAACTCCAGCTCATTACAGTAAAAGCACATATAATAATATAACAAGTTACATGCTTCAAACAGTTCAAGACATTTATTTTTTTATATCTTAAGAATATGGCTGCTACATTTTTGTGTGCAAATGATTAAATTTAGGTCATTTGTTACCAGTGGTCTAAAGCACTGTCCCACTGTCCGCTATGGCTGAGGCTGAGTGTGTTCATTACGGCCTGAGTGTGTTCATTACGGCCTGAGTGGCCTGAGTGTGTTGGAGTCTAGGAGTCTAGGATTCGTCTAGGATTCGGCTAATGTAGATATGTGAAAAAGCTGTGATGTTTATTCCTCCACCATTAATACTGGCCGCCATGAATAGCCTATCGTGTGCTGAAAAATGGCGTTAAGCCCAACAACAACAACAACAACAATGTTTCCAAAATGGCAATTATGAAAATAAATGTGTGTCTGTCAACTTTGAAAAAAGAAGTGCCTGTCAATGACAACATCATGATGATTATAACAGTAGTGTGAAACAATCTCCAAATTTAACAAAAGTTGTCTGTGCTCTGTAGGTCATAAGTGTTAGGCACAAATATGTTGTACACACAGAATTCCCATTATAATAATGGCAAGGAAAGATGAAGAAAATGTAAAATTGCAAGTTTGATCGAGGTATGTCATATATATTGCCACTGATATTGCATTTACATGTAGCTGTCAGCCCAGAAACTGCAAGGTAGAGAGTAATACATTCAGTTGGTTTTCAATTAAATGGCATAATATTAGTATAAACTATTCACACTGCTGTAAATGCTGTAGCCATACTTAAAAACACTAACATGTACACAAGATCCTGTATTTACTAATGCCCATGAAGAAGTACCTGTCAACAGCAAAACCCTTATCAAATATCCAGGTCCCCTTGATTTCCACATCCCCTTGATTTGAGATCCTCTTGTCAATATACAGGCAACAGGTACAAAATGATAACAAAAAAAAAAACCAGCTGCAACCTGTAGCTTAATTTGTTGCAGGAACAACTAAACTTATGTTTATAAAATACTTCTTATATTCACAAAATGTTATCAGTTTTGTCAAATCCAGCTAACTGATAATCATCTGTGAAGCACTATACATGTAACTAACATATGTGCCTTACTAACAATTCTATTTCAGTATATAGTTTCTGATGTGTCAATGAATAACAATACTATATTGCTGCTATACATGTAACTGATATATATTAAATCTATCACCAAGCTCCATTATCTTTTTGCCAATACAATTTAATATTAATAATAATTTCAAACGAATATGATGACTTGCATGCTCTGATGGGGTATTTTTGACCGGACACACTTTTGACCATTCATCTCATGGCCAGGTCTCAATAATATTTGGGTGCCAATTTTTTTATAGAAGACACAGAAAAATCACTCAGGTGCAAGTCCTCTATATGCATGTAATAGGTGGGCCTCAAGATTCAGAGACTTGCCAGTCCTGCTTCGCCACCTGCTTAGTGGGAAAATATGTTGATCAATTAACTGTGCTGATATTTACAATAACAGAATTCAGTACCTGAAAGACCCCTTGATGTACAAGTTGCCATGATTATAAGATTGCATCAAAAGAACATAATGCAATAGCTGGGTGGCAAGTTCAAAGACTGACTGGCAGCTGTGTGGGAAAATGTACTGGTATTTGCAATAGCAGAATTCAGTGGCTGAAAGACCCCATGATGTATATGTTGCCATAATACAGAGTACATCAAAAGAACATGATGTTATAGCTTCTGGCAATTTTAGAAACTTTTGTTGGGTATGAAAAAGTACATAAAATAAACAACTTTAGCTCTTATTATTGTGTTCATTTCCAGTGTAGCTGAATAAGCAGTGCATGTGACCTTGGAATCAAGACTTAGAAAAAATGCCATTAGCAAGTTTGGATAAGTGTTTTGGGGTTAAAGGGCAAATTGATAAAGACTAATAAGATTCAGAAGAGCCCTAAGTTGCTGGTAGCTTGGATGGGACAAAAGCCAAGTGTGTCATATCTAGCTTCAAATGCTTGAAATATGACCTTCCAATGGAATGAAAAATTACAGTCTCACTCTGATGGACAAACAAGAGCTATGTTGGTGTTACAAAGAACATGTAAATTAAACTCAATGGCAACCAATAGTTCCTTTAATTTGCATAGTTTTCTGCGATGGGACTGCAAGTTTTGCTGGTGGGACACCAGTTTTACCAAAACACATCTATGCATCAAGTTTCATAACTTTACTAATGGACAAAACACAACAGTGTTCAAGAAACAAAAGAAATTTTGCCACAAGTAATACCCTCCAAAACTAAATGTATCCATTAATTTTTATGACTGTATATACAACTGTATCATGGAATGAGAACCAAATGCAACATGTGAATGCAACCCACTGCAGATACTCATCCCAAAGAAATCAATACTAAAAGCAAAAATTAAAAATGTAACACTTATATCGAAAATCTAACCAGGATACTTAACTGTGCATAGAAACATGCATACAAAATTTCAACTTATTTACATGTATGGGAACAAGGTTCTGTTTAAAAGTCCAAAAAGTTCAAAAGTCTCACAAAAAACACCAGAAAAATCGTTGCAATTATCTTTTATATTCATCTACTTCTGACATGCTAACATGTACATTACAAATCTCAAAATAAGATATTTTTTGTGCTATCACTATAAAACAGATCTGGGATGTCCAGACTGCAACAAACCAATAACCTCCTTCTGGGACACAATAAAATCAATATAATTACCAAGTCTGAAAGGTACATGTAAGGTTCACTGTGACCTGCTTCTGCCAAAGTGACTACTAGGGTATTCATTCCTGAAATGGAAAAAGTGGGGTCCAATGGCCCCTACCAGATCAAAAGGCAGGACCATTTTGAAAAGACAAAAGAGTTGCAAATATCCTTATCTGTATCATGTTTATTAAGAAATTAAAGAATATACTATCACATGTACCTCTGTGATGCATTTATAAACTTTGGCACAAACTTCAGCATGTAATGTTACAAGCACCTATGTCATGCATATATTCACTTTTGTCACAAAATTCAAGCATGTACTGTCACAAGTACCTATGTCCTGCATTTCCTTTCTACTAAAATAACTATATCCACTGAACCAGATGGTTATTTTACTGGATATGACCAATGGGATTTTAGTCATATAAATAAGGCTGAATACGCAGGAAGTAAGTTACCAGTATAAGTATTCAAACTAGCAATCAGTGGGATGGGAGAATTTGGAAAACATCATGATCAGGAAAGTGATTCTTTCGGGCAAATGGGTCAGCATCATGACCAATCTGGGTGACCAGCTCATTTCCTTTTTAATTTAGTTACAGTATGGTCTTTGAGTGAAGGGAACCATCTTCATGTAGTAAAGGTTAGCAAATCATATTCTCTATATAAGGGAAGTGAGTTTTGGTAAGTGATACAGTCTGATGCATGAGAGGGTATAGGCAGATAGAAGATGGGACTTAATAAAATAAAATAAAATAAAATAAAATAAAATAACTAATAGATATATAATGGGGAGATAGATACTATCAGAGCAGACAACCATATGAACAAACCATGTAGCTAAACTGTAGTGTAGAACATGGAGTGGTGGAAATAATTTTTTATGTGTATATTTAGATATAACCTGTTGTTTGCCACAAGTGTTTTAATTATATACCACTAAGGCCTATTCTCTCCCCAAAGCTAGAAGAAAATAACACTGTGGGTCAGACATGGTAGAGAACCAGTGGTCACATTTGGTAAAGTACTATGGGTAAAAAAAAAAATTGTTGAAAACCATGGTAGAGCTGGACTCATTTCTTACAAGTTGAACAGACACAACAGTGGAACTTTCTTGCACCAAAGATGCAAAATAAAAGTCACTGGTGCAATTTAGTTGCCTTCAATGAATCTTGGAAACATCTAAGATTATTACATATATACCACTCTACTTTCATTCAAAATTATACAACTGTACATGATCACTGGTGCATGAGATATACATATAAGTATAACTATGATGAGTAATACCCTCCAAGATGAATTATTACAATACATGAGATATGCATGATTATCAAGTTTCATGAGTGTATTGAAGAAACTTAGCTCACACACACCTGCACACACACACACACACACACAGCGCTTTTGTTATGATACAATACTTTGACCAGTGGAGTTCTTGAAAGTTTAATTTATGTTTCATTCAATTCTGTTCAAATGTGCCAATGAATGTCATCTGTTCTACAGGGTCTGTTCTAGCAATGTCTGTTTCCCAAAATGTCAGGCTGATTAATGTATGAACATTACTTTGTACATTTATAATCCATAGATTCATTGATCATCACAACTCATTCACACTTCCACAAGGTTTTATCCAGACCAACAACATGTAGCCAATCAGATTGCAATAAATAGATCTAGCAAATAGCAATAAACATTAAAGATGAATTCCTAATCTGCTTGAATAAACTATATATGAGACCAAGAACTGCATTTTATGTTAGGGAAAGACACTGGCAGAAACATTTTTTAAAAGACCTTTTTTATTTTCATAAATGTTGCTATATAAAAGGTCAACATAACATAACCTCACATCAGTACAGTGTCCACAAGGGCAATTGACCTATTGCCACTTGTCAATCACCCTGGATCAATTAACCAATCAGCAAGCATAAATTAGACACCTCCAGGCACTGCTTAAGGCAGTGATTACCACAAGTATTTACAGATATTGCTATGATTTGTTGATTTCCCAATCAATAACAGTGAAAAGATTAGTTTTGTAATTGTGACAATTAGTATCCAGATCATCTGAATGGAGGAATTAGATGTACTCCTTTCCCTAAACATAGGCAAAACTTCAATGGATAATAACTTTTGGCATATACCATCAGCTGAATAAAGATATGATTGATGGCAATTATAACTGTTTGTTTGCATTAATGTTCTGTTCATAGTTTGACAAAATAAAGAAATTGAAATTGAACAATATATATGTAAAAATTCACATTTCAAGAATACAGGTGAAGAACCCCCCTAACTTTCGGGCTTTGATATATATTATTTATTCTTGGAAGCACTGAACCCATTATTATAAAGTTTGAAAATTTACACTTTTTTTAATGTTTGGCTTGTCCAAAAATTAATGATTTATTGCTTTGATCTTTCGTACACAAGAGTAACACTTTACTTTCTCTTTGGGTTGAAGGACAGATGGGGGATATATAAATGTAATTAATGAAAAAGAAATACAAAATAAAGGTTTCAAATAATTATCTTCCATATATTAGGCATGCATTTATGCTGCTCTGTTCCCTACACTGGCTATACATACAATCTAGAATTAAACACAAAATTTGTTCTCTGTGCAACCACTCTGGTGGCCTAGTGGTTAGAGCGTCCGCCTAGGGTTTGGGAGGTCATTGGTTTGATCCCAGGTAGAGTCATACCAAAGACTTACAAAAATGGTACTAACAGCTGCCTCGATTGAGCTCAGCATTAAGAGGTTAGTGTTAGGTCTGGTCAGCCTAGTGTCAGTATAATGTGACTGGGTGTGACATGCTACATGTCTTCAGCATGATGACCCAGTGTGCTAGACATCACCATAAACTGCCACACTGCAGACAAAAAGTAGAGATACTGACTGAAAAATTGTTAAAGCTACTTAAATTATAAACACCACACCTGTTCTCTGCTGCTGTTTCACTGACAGGCTCCAGTCCAACATACCTATCTGACATCACCCATGTGAACACATCTGCAAGATGCTTATATTCTTCTTCTGACACTCAGTATTCCCACTATGAAGTTGAAATCATATGGACAATGTTCTTTTGCATACCAGGTCCCAGCAACATGGAACAAATTGCCCAATGAACTTAGACATAAAGACACAGTGATCTCATTCAAGAGCTCCTTAAAACTCATCTATTTCAACTGCAAGAACAGTCATAAACACCTAATAATGTATCCTTTCAACACATCATTACCTTAAAAAAATTTGCTGCATGTTTTTCTGTTTCTAATTTTGTGGTGTTTATTTTTATTTTTGTAATCATCCATTATGTTTTTTATTCCTTTTAATGTTGTAAATGTTGTAATGCGCTTAGAGTTTCTAAACATTAGGTGCTATATAAAGTCCACATTATTATTATTATGTTTATATTAACAGACATCATTGATCAAAATTCCATCTGATGAACAAAGCAGACCTTAAAATTATTATGTACAACAGTATGCTTCTAATCAGTATAATAATTCTGTTATTAATTTTTAAATTCATTTACTTCCAAGTCAGATAAAAGTAACAAGGATAACATTATATGCTAAATATATCAGCATCTTTTGGAGCAAGTTTCCTATTATATGAATAAGTTCTTAAACAGCTTTACAACTGATTATTTATTGAAACAAAACATTTAGCTTATTATGTAAACTACATATATATTGTCTACTGCAGTATAATTAATGCAACTTTGTAATTTCATATTTTTAAGACTAATACAAATCACATTAAATAAACATATCACTTAAACTGAAATATATTTCTTTGCCATATACTGCATGTTTCTCGGAGGTCAAGTCTTGAGATTTGGTAGGAGTGATCACATGAAAGGTCAATTGTATATGATCCATACACATGCTACATGTCACACATCAGCATATTTCTCTCACAATAACTCAAGACTTCCTCAGTATATATTTGCAAAAATGTGGAAGAGTTCTACTGTTTAAGGTTTAATACATGAAAAGCTGCAAAACAATGTAAAAAGTAGCACCTCTTTATTGTCACAGAAAAGTCATTATTTAGATACACACAAAATTTCTGTCTTCAAAATGATTTTGTCTTGTCTTACCTGATCTCCATATCCCCACTTTCATGTTTGGAGTCTACCTAAATCTTCTTGATTTGTGATATTTTTCTAATTAATGTTAGTGAATTCCAGCAATTATTGCATGACACACTAAGCCTGTCTGTTCAACATCCTTCATATTAAACTAGTACAACATTTGTCAAAAATGTACTGACAAAATATGTCTTCAACAAAAGCATACAACTCCACAGTTGTATTGCCATCAACATGTCTACGTATGCAGTTTGTATATCAATGGATACTATGACAATAAACACAGCTGTTACTGTTAGGAAAAATTAAAAAAGGAACTCCTTAGTTGAACACAACATTCCAAGTTCAAATGACAACAAAGAAACTGACTCTCTTAAATAAATGATCTAAATCTGTCACCAAAAACCAATTTCACTAATTTTCTTGATGATTATATCTCAATAATTAAAACATTTGATTGATTAAATTTCTACCCTAACTTCAGCAGCGTTCATGAAAAAGTTAAGGTTCTAATACTAATTTTACATATATACTTTTTCAAGATTTTTAAATACTGCATATTGTTAAAAGTGGTTTTTAATTATGTCCATAAAATAAACTATTGGAACTATGGATACACATTAAAACATACCTTCTCCAGACTGATAACAGTCATGAATACACATTAAAAATCCCACACTTCATTAGAAAAATAAGATTACTCACTCCATATCTTAACATCAGACTGAGGAATCAATTTAAGCTGTGTTTCAGTTAATACTGGAGAAGATTTTTTTTATTCAAATTATTAACTGGAATTACAAAGTTTCAGAATAAATTATCTTGGGATTATTTATTCAAGGGCATTTTGGATTATATATGATATTTTGATACATCAAGACTATTGGCATATTAGTATGTATAAATAATTTCGTTCACCACTGGAATTCATTTGGAACTCTATATATTTGGACTTGTGATAGAACTTTAGAGTTATTTGGGATTTGACAAACTATTATGGCTATTTGGGATTTAATTCATAACACTATAAGTTCTTGTAAAATTTTCACTTTGTATTCAAGGGAACTGAATTATTTGCTGAAATTTACAAAACTTTTTGGTTTTTGCTCTTTTCTATTACTGTATTTGCCAGGCTGTAGGATGATGCAGGATATAAGTCAAATCAGCACATTTGGCAAATTTTCAATCCTTCATTCATATGTTGTTGTTGTTGTTGTTGTTGGGCTTAACGCCATTATTCAGCACACGATAGGCTATTCATGGCGGCCAGTATTAATAGTGGAGGAAGAAACCGGGAAATCACCGGAAAGAACCACCGACCCACGATAAGCTACTGGCCAGCTTTCTCACATATCCACATTCGCCGAATCCTAGACTCGAACCCACGCAGACAGAGGTGAGATGGCAGTGATCCGTAACGGACAGCGCTTTAGACCACTCGGCCACTCGGCCCCCCCCCCCCCGACATTCATATGTAAGTTGATGCTGAGTATAAGACAACACAAGATCAATGCCTCAGATTATGTTTTCTACTTCATTCCACACAGCATCCTGAATTTCATCCTATCTTTAACTCAGTAACCTTTCCAGTCAGGATCAATAAATGTAAGTACCCATTTTGTTTCACATGAAGTATTTTAAATGTATTATGTACTTTTAACTCCATAATGATGATAACCCAAAATTTAGTTACAGATAGGATAGAACTCACAATGCTGTGTGGAATTATATTATAATAACTTCCAGTTTCATAAATGAATCACTTTATGCTATTTCAGATTACCAGAACAAGGGAAATTGCATCATTAAAACTAATATGCTTTTCCCATTTGGAGATGGGGGGAATAGAGAGATACAGAGAGAAGGATGAGTATATATTCCATCATACATGTATTTTGCTTCTTGCACTTGTGATCAAAATATGGTCCTATATATGAGAGAATGTTCATGTGTATGTGTGATTTATATTTATAACATAGATTTTAAAAAATTTCAATCATACACTACCATGTCTGCAGTGTGGTAATTTATAGTGATATCTAGCACAGGGACATCATGCAACAGACATGTAGCATGATGTCCCACCCAGTCACATTACCTGACACCAGGCCCACCAGTCCTAAAATTAACCTCTTAATGCTGATCACCAAGCAAAGCAACTGTAAATATCATTTTTATAAGACTTTGATATGACTCAGCCAGGGAATCAAACCCATGACCTCCCACATCTGAGGCAGACTTTCTAACCAATAGGCAACTGGAGCTGTTTTAAATTAAAGTTGCAACAAAAACTAGAAGGTATCGCTTCCATTGTGATATTAATTGAAAATGGAATATGGTTCTATATTTGTACATGATCTCTCTCTCTGAGGCTTGTTTTATTTGATCATTAGGTGCAATCAACAAATCATGATGGAATATTCTTTGTAATGGTTATTCATCTTCTGACTTCTAATTCTAACACACACAATGTAAGCAAATTTAAATAATGTATATTACAATATACATATTTGGTGCATTCTGCTTTAGTGCAATTACATCTGATGTATGCTAATTTCTAATACTGATGATCATGTAATTGTTTAAAATATTCAATGTGGATTCCGATATTTTTTATACACTTCCCTAAAAGAAATATTTTTTTTCACATATTTTTTTTACTTTTTCAGAATTATTTTCCATACTAAAAATATGATAAGCAATTCAGATGACATTTTTTCTTATACAATTTGGATTTTCTGGTTAAAAGGATCATCTTATAAGCAAATATGGTACTTATTTTAAGACCACAGGGATGTAAAATATCAATAACAAAGCCAGTAAGTTGTAGGCTTCAGTGTGAACACTTCCTATATTTATCAACAGCATCAGCTATAGAATAGGTTTAATCATCTAAACAACCACGAAAACATAATAATCAAGTATCTGTAGAATGTATAGTTTAGCGCACCTATTATCCAACATTATTTGAGTTCATTGCTTAGTCAAGCAGATGTGGCTAATTTTCTCTATCTTAAATCTAGGAAATCTAAAGACATAATGTATATTGCAAGGTTAAAAAGGACTTACCCTGTCTGGACCTTGGCCGATCGTACTGCTCATCTCTTCTATAGTAGGGATCCTTGGAACGACCCAAGTAGTCTCCTTGAGGCTGGGTCGAACGACTTGGTGGCCTGTCATAACCACTACCACGTCCATAACCTCCTCGATCTCTGTAATATCTGTTGCCATAATAATTATCATATGACTCTCTCTCACGACTATCACTTCGTTTGTGGTCCCGAGTACTCTCAATTACTTCCTGATCTAGAGATTCCATGGACTGATGAAGTCTATGGATCCCCTTCTTCTCATATTCAAGGGATGCATCCCTCTCCTTCCTTCTCTTTTCATTTTGATATTTCTGTGTATCCCTACCTCGTGGAACCTCTTCCTTGTTTTCCCTTTCACGAGGCCCTTCAGTCTGATGGGACTCTGATCCTTTTCCTTTGGAATCATTTGACTGAATTTGATTGCTGAGTGAGGAAATCAACGAAACAACTGGTGTCAATTCCTCTGGGCCTGTTTTTCCTTTAGAGCTGTCAGGTACTGTTGGACAAAGCAAAATATTAGTTGCCACTGAAAGTTCTGTATCCCATAAAGTTGTGGCAGGTGATACATTGTGTCTTAATCTATTGGACTCTCTTTTTAACTGTATGCTCTGGAGTGCAGAACTCCTTCCTTCCTTCGCTACTTTTGCTGTTGTCCTGGCTGATAATATGGGATCTGGGTCAGGTGACTTTCTATCTCTTTCCAATCGCTCCCTTATGTATGACTTGGCAGTCATCTTTTCTTTTCCCACACCTTTGGACGATGATGGCAGCAAGTCATGTGAAGCTTTTACAGGCATTCTTTTGGAATCAGCTTCTTTCTTGCGAGCAGGCGGTGGCTGAAATGGACTTTCTTTCCTTGGCATGATAGGACTCTCTGGCGATAGCTTTGCCAGCTCTTTTGAAGTTGAGACAGGTAGATCATTTTTTACATCCAAATGAGGTCTTCCACCTTCATTAAATTTGGGTTTACTTTCTAACGGATGCTTGCTTTGATATTTTGCACTTGGTGGTGTTTCCTGTTGATTCAAATTACTGTCATGTATTCTGGGTATTGGGGAGATAGACTGATTTAAAAGTAGCTGATCTGCTTCTTTCATTCTCTGAAGGTGTGAATCTCCTTGTGTTGTCGACGACAATGACTGGCTTGAGGAGTTTCTTGAACTACTTTTCACTGCTGCCTTTCGAAAGGGGTTATCACCCGGAGCTCCTGATCCTTTCGGAGGTGTTGCAGTTTGATCACTATGTGATGGTGGTGGTAGATTTGGGTTTGCACTAGCATTTGATAAGGAAGAATTGACATTCCCCACAAAATTACTGGAAGAATGCTGGTTCTCTTTCTTTGGGGCTAACTGAATGTTATCTGAATCAACCTGAGGATAATTAAACTCTGAACCAGCTTTAAGACTACTTTCCTCAATGACTTGATTAACTGAACTATCGCTCAGCTTAGAAGGTGTATTACGACTAGAACTCTGTTCAGAACCAATGAAGAAATGAACATTATTATCCAATGATCCTTCTCTACTGTGATGAGCTGATGAGGAGTAACCCTGAGTCTGAACCATCTCCCAGTCACCAAACCCTTGCTGCTCTTGGCTAGACTGGTTGACAGTCTCATCTGCCTGGTTTACAGCATGCTTTACAGACTGGTTCTCTGAGTAAGGCATGCTCATTTTTGAAGTTTCTTGACCATAGCCAGCTGACTGGTTTAGGTTAAGTGGTAGACCTGCACTTGTCTGTAGAGGACTATATGTTATAACTGGGAGAAGATTATATCCTTGATTAACAGCAACCACTGGAGCTAGACTCTTATTATTCCCATGTTGTTCCTTTTCCTGAAGAGAAATATTAGCCATCTGGTTTGAAATTCTTTCAACAGGTTTATCTATGTCTGCTTCTTCATTCTCACTCAAAGAATCTTCAGTTTTGTTATTATAAGAACGTAAACTTTCATTACTAATGTCTGAAACATTAGAACAAGTCCTCAAATAAAGTGGGTTTTCAAGCTCAACTTTCAATCGATTGCTATCAGCTTTTGGCATTATTGGAACTGTGTGATTTGAACTTAAGCTTTCAGTGCCAAATTTTGGCTCCACACCATCTTTAACATACAAACTAGGCACAGTGCTTCCCTCAAAACTATCATTAGTACTTACAGACTGGTCAGTGCTCTCTGTTGCTGAGGACTGAGAATTGCTGAGACTTTTTGATGATTGTGAAAAAGGCCGTAACACTGTCTTCTCCAACTGTGTGTCTGCTTTTATTTCAGTGTTGGCAACAGTACCATGATTATGGGCATCTAATAAGTTTGAATCACCTGCTGAATTGAATTCTATATGCTGACCTCCATATCCATACTGGTTTTCAAAACCAGGGCATAAGTTTCTATTGCCTATCCATTGTGAGGGGTCTAAGTTGTATTGATTGCTGTCTGCATTATTCCAAGCCTGGTTATAAGTACTATAGCCATCTTGACCCAACTGCCAGTAATGCTGCTGCTGCTGTGAGATCTGGTTTGGGTCTTCACTTCCCCACTGACCCTGACCTTGAACATACTGGCCTTGACTTTGAACAGACTGACCTTGACCTTGACCATACCACTGATTATAATAGACCTGCTGCTGGTCACTTGGTATATTCCCACTCTGGCTTGCAACTGGGGTCAAATCCTGTCCATGCTCATTGTTTTGATATGTAACCGGACCCCAGGCCCATTTGTTTTCCCAGGAGTTTGTATCACCAGGTTGGTTAATTTGTATTCCATCTGTATGTACTGGTTGTTGTCCAATATAAGTAGATGTCTGTGTATTAGAATCTGCCTGAAACTTAGTAGGGTCATAAAACTTGATTTGTCCAGTGCCTGATCCTTGTGCAGCCCCTCCTGAATTCCACGGGGCTGAATGGCTCATTCTGAAACAAATAAATTTTATAATATGTTTTACTTTCCACTCTTTCTCATGAATGGTTTATTAAAAATAGCTATATGTATATGAAATTCTGTGCAGCCAAATTTACAGCTTAGAGTTCACTCATTACAGCTCTAGTTTGCTCCAGGACACTCTGCAGCTTGTAGCTCCATCAAGAGCTGATTCAACAAAAGCATTAACAAGAAGGTTGACATCAACCATATTGTTTGATGTGAGGCATACATAGAGAAAACTGACATAATGACCAGCCCTTTCTTTCTCAAACTGTACCCATATCTATAGTTCATTCCACGTAACATCTAAAATGTTCCTATCTGTAACTGAAAATTTTCAGGTCAATACCATTAAATATAGCTACAAATACCTAATTTATTTTAAATACTTCACTTGAATGAAATTAGGTACTTTTAGCTACATTTAATAATGCTCACCTGAAAATGTACAGTTACAGATATGAGAAATTTTTTATGCTATGTGGAATGAACTACAGATCCAACTAAATGAAAGCAAAATATTTGTAACATTGGAATGAAATGTATTCCGATTCATTAAACATTTAAATCTGCGAAAACAACGATATGTATCTCAATGCCAAGATTATCTAAGCTGTTTCCATTTTTAATGCAAGACTTTCATAATATTAAACATGAACAGCTCTTGGTAATCATGTCCAGCTTCAGCCACAATGCATGTGATAGGAGTCTATATATTTCATAAGAGTCTATATTTGAAATAGGTACATGCTGCAGGAAATAATATATTACTGTTTGCTTAGGGATATACAGTATCCAAAGCTAACCAAACTGTATGAAATAGTATCTAACAATTTAGTCAAATAAATCAGACCCCAAATTGGTGTTAATTCTGTAGGTCTGTTGTCACCTGTTTGTCAAAATGCACAATTCATCTTCATGAAAATCTGCCCAAGGTCAGGGTCAGTGAAATCTACCAAAAACATGTATATGTAGCCACAAAGATTTTAATGGTCACAGGAGACAAGAGTTTTTGTTGTACCATGTGAATACACAAGTTGTCAAATATATAGACTTGATCCATAAATATTATGTACATATCATGGAGAGGACCTGACAACCAATTGAAGCTCAAGAGACACAAGAATTATAAGTAAATGTCTCAAATGTATACTAATATCTTGCAGATATATCTGCCAGCAAACAATTACTCGAATTTATGAATAGCTGATACCAATGCCACAAACCATCCATCAGTATCAATTTCAAGGGCTAACATCTAAGTAGCAGGATGGCTTGGAGTTCCCTTTCTGAACAATTACCATACTGCAAGAATTGATTGATATGCAAGTATTCATTTAGAAAGGTAAATGTGTAAATTGGTTATGGTAGAAATTAAGTTAGAGTCTGAATATTTTATTTTGTTTCCTAATAAATATTTATTACTTATTTCTTTCAGATTATATGAAACAATTTCTTTCATTCACTAACTATAAACAAACATTTTATTTTAATGAGTTTTATTCAGAACTTTTATTAGTAGGTCTTGTGTCGTTAATTCTTGGATTGTTTTTGGATTTAATTTGTAATACAATAAGGTTTTTTTTCTCATTTTTCACTTTGTGTTCCAGGAAAAAAAAATTATTTGTTAAACTTTACAAAGATTGGTGTTATTCACTCTTTTCTCTTACTTATTTTAAGAGCATAAACTCATAATAGATTGTGGCAACTGAATCCCCTATCACAATCTGCTGCAGAAATAGGGGCAACAAGTAACCTGGATCCTGGTTCAAATTCCGCTGGATATAAATCTTTGTTTTTCAGAACTAGATTAACCATATTATTTGCACTTGATAAAGATTTGTTAATCACTGTCAATATAAAGAATGAACATAACTCGTTAAACATACTAACTCATCTCTACCTATTATCTTCATTTGTCTTTGAGGTTAGTGCTGAAAGGAAGATTAAGTTCAGTGTTTGTATAGCCTAAAATTACTACATATCGATTTACTAGTTTGATCTTATTGTTCCCTTTATAGTCTTACTGGCATCCTTGTATCTGCAATGTTCAGATTTCAAAAACATGTTATCAAGTAAATACTCCCTAAAACATTAAGAAGTCCCAAGTGCATCTCTGACTCAGTTTGCAATAAACATTAACATCATGCAAATGACACCAAATCTTCTTGCCGACCTGTTCATCAATCAAGTATATTCCCCGGTCATTACTTATTTCCTACTAATCATATTTAATTGCTTCACAAAACCAACAGCTTGTAGTTTTCTGCAATCGTATTTTAATAATGTCTTATTCGTTATCTTCCAACATGATCCACCAAACACTGCAGTTGGTGAAAATGTATTCAAGTGGCCCAAGTGGCTTATATCAATGAAAAATTAAAATTTACTTTATAAAATTTGTCACCTTTAATGTTTGCCTGTCAGTAAACAATAGCATGACTTTAAAAAAAAATATTTCTTATGACCTAGAAAGAAAGGAAATTAGAATGCCAAAATTCAACCTGATGTGGAGTTGGCATGCTCACAGGATTTTCCTTTGACACATCATTCTGGGTTCTGATGTATATGTTTCATATCTGACTGAAACTGATATAAGTTCATTCATAATGCATGTGTGCTTGACTCTCAGAAAACATAATATGATAACCTTGGAAATACTTGATGTTTGATCATTGAGAGGCATGTGACCTATGAATGGGAAACCAATAGGGCTTAACCGATTAGCATTTTTCTACTGATTTCCAATTCCGGATTTTAGGCATGAAATTTTTCTGATTCTGGATATAATTCAATTAATCAGAAATGCTAAATTAAAAGGATTTTCAAATTAACTTCTTAACTACTGTGCTATTCTAAAAATTTTGGTTTAAAGATTAAAGAATTATAACAGCTGTTCCTTGTTCATGTTTACATTAGTGTATATATAAAATTGGTTAAATTAAATATGAGCAACATCACAAGTGTAAACACAACTGTATAAACCAAGATGCTTCAGATGCTAATGAACATAAATAATACTGATCAAACAAGTAAGAAGAACGTTGATACAGCAGTTAATGTCTGACCTCCAGGTCTGGAGGAAAACGTTGAATCATATGAAATATTTCAATTCTGAACACACATCAATTTAACATAATACTTTTCTTTAATCTTTTCATATTTAAAGTTCAGAAACTGCAAAGCTCTGACAAATAATACAAGAAAAGAAATAGGGCAACTTTGGGCATATAGAAACTGGATTCAGGGAATATAAGCTCAGTCTGTGCTAGTCTTACATGTAAGACCTTGACAGTGATATTTATGTTTTGGGCATCTAGGTCTTACTGCATAAAAAACAGCACTGTGCGAGATTTTATGTCAAACAAAATCATAACGATAGTCAAAATTTCTGGAATATCTCTCACAACTGGCAACAAATAACGACAATTTTCTGCAAAGTCATAATATTTTAGTCAGACCTTACTGACTCTTGATATCTTTTCTCTAATAAATTCAAATTCTCACAAAAGAAATGGACCTGTTTTCAAGTTTCATTGGCCTATATTTCAGTTGGTAGGAAAGCAATCAAAGCCAGGAATGCCAAAATCAGATTAAGTTGAAATATTATTTTTTAGGGAAACAAATAAAACTATTTTATGCTATTGGAACTGTAAGCAACATTTTCTTTTGTTCAAGAAATATATCCCCCACAAGAACCTACTTAAACAGATATCATCATTAAACTACTATCAGACTTCAACAAATTCAAATGTATGTCAACGAAAAATAAAAATGTGTCCATTTCCTAGTGTCAGATTTTGATTCCACAAGGATAAAAACAACACAGTAAGTATACTGATGACATATCAATTTGTGGAAGAGTGTTGATAGAGACTGCCAAGTGTTTTAGATATTCCTGAAACTTTCACGATTTGTTCTGATGTCAACCAACACCAGAATACGCTAAACAAGTCCATTATTTGGGTAGCAAGAAGTAGCATTAAAACATAAATAACATGTTATACATCTTACATTGTTGGACTGTTTATGCTATAGTCTGATGCTACATCCCTATTTGCTTGTACCCCCTACCGATGTCAATAACGCAAACCTATAATTTGATAAAAAGTGCAAAGAATTTAGTCAATTCATTTATTGATTTATATTTTCTAACCTGAATATGAAAAGAATTGCCATAACACCATCATTGCCTGTGCATTTCATGCTTAATGGAAGTTTTCAATATAATAGACTGACATTACATTTTCAGCAAAGGGGTGCATGTGCTACACAGTTGTACATAATATGTCATCTGCTTCCGATGTTTACCGGTTTTCCGAAACCAGGAAGGAAAAGGAATCATACTGGATACGCCGCCTTAGAACATTGAAACCAAGCGGTCTAAACCAAGAAGACTAGAAAATGAAAACTATGTACTAGTAGAATTTAACATTTTCTAAATCTTCTTATTATCCTTCAATTTTTACTATAAGAATAACCGGTATAGAATCAAATATCTGGGATATAATCTGCGTTACATAAATGTACAGAAAGTAAAAATAGATGTCGCTTTGGCTTGTAGACTTTTAGGGAATTATACACCGTTTTCAGTTTCCGCAACTAGTCTATACAAGCTGGTTGTATTTATAGTTTTAACACATGTGGAGACAGCCATGTAGAGGTTTACAAACACAACGTTTTTGTGTTTATTTGTTTGTCATATATATGTTTTGTATTTGCCTTTGAAAAAGACTCATTAAGAGTCGAAAGCGCTTAGGCTAGTTAGTTACTAGTTTCGTACTGTTCGTCGTCAGTTTATTGCATCTATTTTAATCAATCCCTGACACACGTGATCCCTTGGTGGATCCAGTATGCTTGAAAGGGTTATTATTTGCCACATGATTTGTATTCTATATATATATATATATATATATATATATATATATAAAGAATACAAATCATATGGCAAATAACAACCCTCTCAAATAACAACCCTCTCAAGCGTACTGGATCCACCAAGGGATCACGTTTGTCAGGGATTAATTAAAATAGAAAAGCTACACATAAGGATAAACCTTCATAGATCTGATTGGATGACAAAAAAGCTGTACAGAAGCCCGGTCGCAGAACACTTCTCCTCCCCTGGCCACACTTTCAGTGATATAATACTTATCGCTATTGCCAACAACCACAGCTGGAGTTCCGAAACCAGGAAGGAAAAGGAATCATACTGGATACGCCGCCTTAGAACATTGAAACCAAGCGGTCTAAACCAAGAAGACTAGAAAATGAAAACTATGCACTAGTAGAATTTAACATTTTCTAAATCTTCTTATCCTTCAATTTTTACTATAAGAATAACCGGTATAGAACCAAATATCCGGGATATAATCTGCGTTACATATGTACACAAAGTAAAAATAGATGTCGCTTTGGCTTGTAGACTTTTAGGGAATTATACAACGTTTTCAGTTTCCTCAACTAGTCTATACAAGCTGGTTGTATTTATAGTTTTAGCACATGTGAAGATAGAAATGTAGAGGTTTACAAACTCAACGTTTTTGTGTTTGTTTGTCATAACTATGTTTTGTACTTGCCTTTGAAAAAGACTCATTAAGAGTCGAAAGCGCTTAGGCTAGTTAGTTACTAGTTTCGTACTGTTCGTTGTCAGTTTATTGCATCTATATATATATATATATATATATATATATATATATATATATATATATATATACAAGTGTGTGTGTGTGTGTGTGTGTGTGTGTGTGTGTGTGTGTATAACTAAAAGAAAAAATTTGACCACACAAAGGCCAATCCAGACACAGTTAGTATATAGCAAACAAAACATAGCATATACATAGCAAACATGGACGGTAGCATGAAGCAATAAAGCGAAACCAGTCACGCATTCTACATGTTGGTGTTGTTTATTTAATTTTATCATTTAACACTATATATATATATATATATATATATATATATATATATATATATATATATATATATATATATATATATATTTGTGTGTGTGTGTGTGTTGTGTATAACTAAAAGAAACAATTTGACCACACAAAGGCCAATCCAGACACAGTTAGTATATAGCAAACAAAACATTATAGCATATACATAGCAAACATGGATGGTAGCATGAACGTTAGCCACGATCATTGGAAATAGGGATTATCTTATGTATTTATCCACAGACAAATATGTCAATGGGTGATAGTACATAACATATAACAATTTATTAAATTTATAGAATAAAGCTATCAAGTATTAGGAGAGAAGGAAAAAAGGGGCCTGTATATACAGGAACCTCAGAGATTGACTCATCCAAGAAAGTAGCAAATTAAGAGAAACCACCACAACAAAAACGATCATATAAATACATTTTGGTTTCAAACTTCTTTTTGATTATTTACTAAAAAACAAAACAACAATATTAGAGGGCAAGAACACGAACATATAAAAGCCTTTGAATGTTTCGAACAAAGAGCCATAGGAGAGGGACATATTCGAGGCCAATAGCTAATTATATCTAAATGTCGAAGGTGTGCCCACAAATAAAAATTAAGATTATTCTAGAATATAGATATTTGCAATTAGGAATGCAAATTAGAAACATATATGTCGTCAGGACTCAGTTGATACTTTCCGAGCAAATGGTAATTGGAGATGTTCGTTACATTTCATACAAAGAATTTCTAATTGCTTTAGTAATTTAACGCATTTCATTTTGACCCAGAACTTCACATTGCAATGAATTTAAACATTTCTTTAGTAGTGAATGCATTATGTGTGTGTTTATAGACAATATTTGAGAGTATTTGGGTATATTTTGGCAGTATTTGGGTATATTTGGGAAGATCGTGCCACCCCGTCATTATGTTGTCGGATGGAAATAAACTACCCTATAGTGTACGGAAAATGGCGCCGTGTTAGTATGTAAAGTCAGTTAAGCATGAAAGGTGCAAGGGGATGCCGTATTAGTGCCATTCTTGTGACAGTCAGGTGCACTTTTTATGACATTAAACTTTTTAGTTATTGAAATCGGTGGATGAGGTACAAACAAACGGGAATGTAGCATCGGACTAATAGTGATTATTTATTGAAGTTACCAGTCCTGGGCCCAAATCTACAATTAGAATATACCTCACTGGTGATTTACATTAAATTCACACTTGATGAATCATTTTTACAACTACTTCAGCACTTAAGCACATAACACATGTGCCACACAGTTATATCAGTATTTTATGATACCAGCTGTCAGTTCTGTCTGTTTACGAATTAGATGTACATCATGCGTAAAACAGTAATATAAATTCTCACCTCAGTGGTGTTAAACTGTCCACTTAGATTAATATATGTGTTGATTTTGTGTATAGATAAAAACATCAGTTTTGACACAGAAGCTGGGGTATGAAATAAACCTTTTAGATACCGTTTATGAAGTTTCCGTTTAACTAGATCGAATCCATGTTAGGATGTGTGGTTACGTGGGACAGTCATGCGCAAACTTCTTGTTCTTTCGGAACTTCCTGTAACAAATAAACTCAATATTTTTTAGCAATATTTATTTTTAAAATATGCTTATAAACAGCCAGTAGCATACAGTGAATAAATCAGATATGTCAATTATGTTACTCAAAAAAGCACAAAGAAACTAAAAACACATGTACTTAATTTTTCAAAACAAAATTGATTAATCTTGACTCGGAAATACACCAAATAATCAACATCCGTTTTAGGGGAAGTCACTCTAATGAAAACTATTGGACACTCAAAGCCACGTCAATTAAGACACGTCTGCCAGTTTTGTTTGTTACTTTTATATTGGGCTAAGAACCCAAATAAATACATTTTTCAATGAGTATATAAGCTTACAAGAAATATTTTCGGTAAAATGGTTCTGATGACGATGGTAGCACGGGTTGCAGATGGCTTGCCACTGGCAGCCTCTATGCAAGAGGATGAACAGGTTCTAAATGGGATTTGATTTGTAAAATTAGTGGAATCTAAATCGACATATAGCCCCACACAGTGTCCAGTGTATGTAGGTGTATAGAAAAATAGCGCACGTATCTTGATTTCAATTGTGAATGTATTTTACAAACGCTGTATTCATGTAGCGGGTATTTCTTGTATTTATATAATGTTATACGGGAGCATGAGTCAATCGTTCTGGTATTACTATGCGTTTGTTTATACACCCACCCCGCTGACTTTAAAAAAAAAAGGCATTAAGGATATAAAATATACAGAACTTAGTCATTTCATTCATTGATATAGTCTGACCTGATTGTCCCCAGGGGCCCCCCGAACACTGCATTTCGAATCATACGGGAGTTTCTTTACCAACACGTAGTTTACTATTTTTGAAAATTTCAGTAATTCTTTAATTTCAGATTTACATCTCTTTCAATATATGCATACGAAAATTCCACCTTTTTCTTCATTCAGTTTGTTTTAGAAATATTGAAGATAGGCATTACAAATATTGGACACAGGTGACAGTTTTTGCTGAAACAGAAACCAGAAATGGACAGTGAATAATCAAATATCAGGACTGTTTTTATCATATTGTTACTACATTTGTTAACATTTTTTTTAAGCAGCTAATTCACCTTTATGCTGAAATTAAGTAGATTATTTGATTGAAAAAAAAGCTTGATTACAAATACTGACCCAAAAAATAAACATTATATGTTTTTTATGAGGTAAGACTTTTTGTATTGAAACTGTTAGTATTATCCATGTTTAAAGATGGAATATACTTCAAATCATTTCAAGCGCTGTATGCTATTTGTTTTCAGTGAATTCACATTGACTAATTTAATTGTATGCAAAATACTAAAAAAAGATTGATATGGTAACATTTTGTTCATATAAATTGGTCAGAGTTTACATACATTTGGTCAGTTAGGCAACCCTGAACCAGTATTACATGTTTGAGTTGTTTTTGTTCAATCTGAGATATTAGGCTACCATGATTACTATTCTTGTTTCTTTGTTCAAATTATAAGACAATTAACTACATAGCTTTCCTATTGGTCAATTTACAGATTGTTAATATAAACAATATAATACTAGCAGCATGCTATTGATAGATAGTCTGTGCAATATATTGTTTTTGAATTATGTGTGCAGGGCTGAGCAAATGCCATAGTCTGATGTCTCAGACTAGTAATTTTTGAAGTCAGGCAAGTAAAATTTTCCAAATCACTAGTCCTGGACAAGTGCTTCTTAAAAAAATCAGGCTAATCCTTATTTTCCTGCTTTAATCATTATATCTATCTTTATTTGGCTAATCATGCCCTCCAGGCATACTGAATACTTTATTCTAGCCCTTTATGTATACATTTACATCCTGTTACCACATGACTGCATATTGGGCTAAGTGACCCTATTATTGGCAAATTAAAACAGGTCAACCAAAAGAAAGCCAGTATGATGAATTAGCAGTGTTGTAAATATTATGTGACTTTCATTTATGTTTGATTTGTTTTCCACAGCAACATCAGAAATGGTTAATTGTTGATATCAAGTGACAATTTGAACCCTGAAATCATTGACATGTTGGTCACAAGATATGTGTTTTTTGACAAGGAATGCAAATGGCAAGTTCCAGGTCAAATTTTATCAACGCTATCATTTTAGCTAGTCTGTCAGCGTATTAAAGCTATAACAAAAGCTATACTTGCAATATCTGAGAAAATAAATCAGATTCCTATCCATTTCACGCAGGTATATCTCAATGAAAGGTCGTTTAAGTTAACTAGGCAGGTTAGTAAGCGGCTACCTTTTGCTGACACCAAATCGTGTCAGCAAATTCCAACTTTTTGATAGGGAATGGACTCTAACCCTACACCCCTACATAAATGTCCAAATATCAAAAATAGGCTGGCAAGGGTTAGAGGAAACTCGAACTAGATCATAAAGAGTAACTCACTATGATTTTAATCCATTGAGTCAGTGTAATTCAATTAATGGTAGGTATTTTACCGACATCAGTGTATGTTTCCTTTATGAACTGATTAAATGACAGTAATAATTTTTTAATTTATAATTGATTATATAGATGCTCAACTTGCATGTGCGATATTGTGTTTGAAGCAAAACAAATACGCTGATTAATGAGTGATTACAGTTCATATTTAAAAGAGAAACTTGATGTTACGATCACTTCAGAAGTAGTTATCAAGCAAGCTGATAGATACTCTGTGGATAAAATGAGTTTGCTAAACTATTTTCATAAGGAAGGTAATAATGGCGATTTGGAGAATGTAAATTTGTTTGAAAATGGACATAAAACGTAAGATGGACAGAGTGTGTGGTAACTATTTCTCCAAAGAGATATAAGCAACAATCCATGGTGGCAAAAAGCATCAAATATGACACTACTAAAAGACATATAAATTTTCAGCCGCTTTGGGTTTATTGTTATCCCTGGCTTGAATATATTGACTTGGAAGGAAAGATGTTTTGCAGTTACTGCAAACAATTTCCAAAACTGGCACAGGTAGGAAATTCACCCAGATGAACATTTCTGCAAATCAACCAGAGCTTAAGGACTTTAACTCAGACACAGCTATCCGCTGCTGGCTTAGTGCTGGTGTAGGTGGCAGATAAATACATGGACATATTTTCAAATCCATCAGTTAAAACAAATATACATGAACCTGAAGAAGCCAAATATATAGCAAACAATGTTTTTGTTGTTGTTGTTGTTGTTGGGCTTAACGCCATTTTTCAGCACACGATAGGCTATTGATGGCGGCCAGTATTAATGGTGGAGGAAGAAACCGGAAAATCACCGGAAAGAACCACGACCCACGAGAAGCTACTGGCAAGCTTTCTCACTTATCCACATTCGCCGAATCCTAGACTCGAACCCACGCAGACAGAGGTGAGATGGCAGTGATCTGTAACGGACAGCGCTTTAGACCACTCGGCCACTCGGGGCCCCTCAATGTTTTTGAAAAATTAAATTGAATTTCTTTTAAGAAATAATTATGTTGTATATTATTTTGTTCATTTTTTCTATGGATTAAGTATTTACATTTCATCAAATCTCGTTAAGTGATTACTTTTTTGGGACCAGTGAAAAAGTAAGTCGGGACTAGTGAATTTTCTGAAACTACTTGGCCTTGATTAGTGGTTAAAAAAACATTGCTCAGCATTGGAGTGGATTGCAGTGAGAAGAGGGTCTATCAATTTTCTGGAAAGCATTTGACCTTGACCTTTTGCCCCATTTGATAAGATAAAAGAAATAAAACATTTTAATTATTTATTTTTTAAGATGTCATGAACCTCCTGCACAATAAACCCACTTCTGCTTCAAAAACTTGACTTGTTAATAAGTCAAAAAGCTATACTGTATCTCTATTTTGTTCTGATTTCTTCTAGAAATTTATAATCTATAAATTTAAAAGCTGAAAATCATCCTTTGATATTCTTGGACTATGCTTGCAAAAACTAATAATTACTAAAAGGTATATGTTCTGTGGCCTTTCTTATATTTCACATGGTCCAAAATAGCCTGTGATTTGGGCTAAATATGCCATGGTCTTAGCCAGTCAGCATTCAAATCTGTCTCAATTGAGGCAAATACTACATATTTATATATATATATATATATATATATATATATATATATATATATATATATATATATATGTATATATATATATATACAGAGATCTCGGAAACTTAATTACTCGTATTTGGACACAATTTTTTTATTTGGGATGCAGAAAATCACACACACAGGAGTCCTCCATACACACATTTTTATTGCAAACAGGAAAGTTTTGCTGCAAAATAAATATGTTGTAATCACTATGAAAACTGAAGCCATGCTTTTATTTTAGTTTGTTGCCAACTTCTTTGATCAAAGGTCGCTGGCTTGATTTGATAAGGTACATGGGTTATTGATGGCGATTCTAAATGATCCTTTTTAAATACCAAACAAAAACCCATTTGTTATTGATGTGGCAACATCAATAATTGTAGAACATTGAGACAATTTTTTTCAAACAGTTTTCCTTAGTATATACGAGTGTTTCAGAGGTAATCAATTTTCTTGATGATGCAGCAAAACTATTTTTTCTGTGTTTTTTCTTTTTTTTAAAAAAAAAATTACCATTGTATGGTCGACTGTATTCATTTCACATTCCCGCCATCAGAGGTGTTTGATTGTAGCTAGTCAGTTGCATAGCTATTTTGATTATATTACAGCATGCAGTGGATATCAGCATTAGCGGATTATGATATAAAAATGCAATGTGAGGGTTGTTTGTCAAAATGAAGGATTTGTTTATGTAACAATTGATTCCAGTATATTTTTATATCCAAGTTTGCATATTCCTGTCATGGTCCCTTTGAAATTCTCTATTCCTAACCCAAGACTGTATATGCTGTTTTTATCATCCAAATATGTTGTTGCCAAAAATATCGACAGATGGTTTATTTTGTTGTCAATATGTAAAACAAAATCGCAATTTGCAACATTTGTGGAGCCCAGTGTGATCAGTTTTTAATTTCATTTCTGGTTGTTGCCGTATAAATATTGCCTGCGAACTCAAAAACAAGAGACTTGAACAAAATGCTGTTTGCAAATTTAGACAAGTATTTTGGGGTTAAACAGAAAAATGATGAAGATTTCAATGAGATTCAGAACTATGCTAAAGTTTCTAGAACTGATAGTTCGGATGTGACAGTAGCTAAGTGTAAGAAAGTATGTGATGCCTGGCTTAGTGGGGACTGCAACTTTTGCTGGTGGGTCTCCTATTTTTACTAAATTAGGAGTCCTGGACTCCTAGTTTTAAAATCCTAGCAAGACCTCTGTTATAGACTAAAAACTTGAAGCATTTGTAACATTTATGCCTGTAATTGGATGAATGTAAAATTTGTTACATGATACACATATACCTGCAAGTTTAATCGGAATAAATTTCTATAAAATGTGAGGTGACTACTGATCTGTAACCTTTGATGTTAGTTACCACCAAAGTCAGCAACACGAGGCCTGACAATTAAACTTTTACATTTGTGCTTAAATATACAGTAGCAATATTTTCTTGATGGCTATTTACTGTGACAGTCCTGTGATACCTTCATTTATCCCATAATGCTTTTGAACCAATTTGACATGATGTGCACTAGTGTACTTCTGTGTTTGCAATTATCATTTAAAAGTACTCATTTGAATTAACAGTGTTTCCTAATCCAAGCTCTATAACTTGAATGGCTCATTTTCTTGGCCTTTCTTTGGTGTGTAAATAAAATAGTCCAGGATAAATAATACTAATTTAGCCATTCTCTTTTGTACCCAGTGTGACCTGACTGCTGGTGTGTAACTTTTGATACTGGTTAACACTCCTGGTCATAAGTTGATATTTCAATAGGTTTTAGAAACTCACAGTAGTTCTGAACATGTAATTTTGATCATTGTAAGTTATGGCTGGTTGGTTTTTAACAGCTGACTTCAAAACAATATTGGCTGAGGCAATGGAAACTAAGTGCCTTTCCAGAGGACTCAATGAGGACTTGGACTGGCCTGGGTGTATACTGAACTTGGATTATGAGTCCACTGCTGTACCACTGAACTACATCATATCCCGGATTTCTGTTGAAATGGATGTTTATCTCCTTTTGGTCATATACTTTTCAAACAGTTACTGGTCACCAAGGTCCAAAAATGATTTACGGCCACCTTGGAAAAAGATGTTGATGGCATAATGTGTTTACAGCTGCATCTTTGCCAGAGGTTCAAAAGGGCAGCATGTTACAGTTGATGATTTGACCATGTATTCCATAATGATGTTAGCGGTCTTGCCAGGATTTTAAAACTAAGAGTCCAGGACTCCCATTTTGGTAATATTAGGAGTCCCACCAGCAAATGTTGCAGTCCCTTCCCAGATGTGAATTTTGCAGACTAGAAGAACAATTGGTTGCCACTGAGTCTAATTTCCACATTCTTTATAACACTGACATTTAAATCTTATTTGGTTATCAGCATGTGACTGAATTTTGTCAATCCAAGCAAAGGTACTAAGCAAGGCATTGCACACTTTACACTTGGCTACTGTCCCATCTGAACTATAAGTTCTAGCAATGTAAGCACTCTTCTGAATCTCATTACAGTTTTTGTCAATTTGCTGTTTAACACCAAAATACTTATCCAAATTTGCAAATAGCATTTTGTTTTAGTCTCAATATGTCTTGATTTTGAGGTCACATGCACTACTTATTTAGCTACACTTGGAAATCAACACAATATTGAAAGCTCAAGCTGTTTATTTGATGTACTCATTATAAATAACCACATGTAGATCTCTGGGTTTTCCAGCCACTAAATTGATAATTTTAAATATCAACACATTTTTCCACCCAGCAACCAATCAGTCCCTGAACTTGCAATATAGCTATTGCATCATTTTTTTAAGTATTCATATAAATGACCACATGTACATCTATGGGTCTTTCTGCCTCTGACTTCAGTCACTGTAAATATTGGTACATTTTACCACCCAGCCAGCAGTCAGTCTTTGAACTTGCCACCAAGCTATTGCATTATGTTCTTTTGATGTGCACTTATAATAGCAACATGCACATAAGGTGGTTTGTCAGCAACTGAATTCAATCAATCTATTGCATTATGTTCTTTTGATGTGCACTTATAATAGCAACATGCACATAAGGTGGTTTGTCAGCAACTGAATTCAATCAATCTATTGCATTATGTTCTTTTGATGTGCACTTATAATAGCAACATGTACATAAGGTGGTTTGTCAGCAACTGAATTCAATCAATCTATTGCATTATGTTCTTTTGATGTGCACTTATAATAGAAACATGTACATAAGGTGGTTTGTCAGCAACTGAATTCAATCAATCTATTGCATTATGTTCTTTTGATGTGCACTTATAATAGCAACATGCACATAAGGTGGTTTGTCAGCAACTGAATTCAATCAATCTATTGCATTATGTTCTTTTGATGTGCACTTATAATAGCAACATGCACATAAGGTGGTTTGTCAGCAACTGAATTCAATCAAGCTATTGCATTATGTTCTTTTGATGTGCACTTATAATAGCAACATGCACATAAGGTGGTTTGTCAGCAACTGAATTCAATCAATCTATTGCATTATGTTCTTTTGATGTGCACTTATAATAGAAACATGCACATAAGGTGGTTTGTCAGCAACTGAATTCAATCAAGCTATTGCATTATGTTCTTTTGATGTGCACTTATAATAGCAACATGCACATAAGGTGGTTTGTCAGCAACTGAATTCAATCAATCTATTGCATTATGTTCTTTTGATGTGCACTTATAATAGAAACATGTACATAAGGTGGTTTGTCAGCAACTGAATTCAATCAATCTATTGTATTATGCTCTTTTGATGTGCACTTATAATAGCAACATGCACATGGTTTGTCAGCAACTGAATTCAATCAATCTATTGCATTATGTTCTTTTGATGTGCACTTATAATAGCAACATGAACATAAGGTGGTTTGTCAGCAACTGAATTCAATCAAGCTATTGCATTATGTTCTTTTGATGTGCACTTATAATAGAAACATGCACATAAGGTGGTTTGTCAGCAACTGAATTCAATCAATCTATTGCATTATGTTCTTTTGATGTGCACTTATAATAGCAACATGTACATAAGGTGGTTTGTCAGCAACTGAATTCAATCAAGCTATGGCATTATGTTCTTTTGATGTGCACTTATAATAGAAACATGCACATGGTTTGTCAGCAACTGAATTCAATCATTGTAAATATCATCAGCACAGTTAATTGATCAACACATTTTTCCACTTACTAAAGGATATCTGGCAAGTCTTTGGTTTTGCAGCCTACCTATTACATTCATATAGAGGGCACCTGCCTATGTGATTTTATGTGTCCCATATAGAAAGAAAATTGTCCAAATATGCATAATTAAGTGTTTCCAAGACATCTGGATAGAAATAATTACAGTATACTCCAAGTGAGTCCATCTTGTGAGATTGAACCATACTCATTAAAAAAATTCACATTGCTAATAATGAAAACCATCACAAAAATGTAGGTCACTGTGACCTTTTGTAGTGCAAATGTGTGGCAAATTTTGACATTTAGCTATTAGCTTCACCACTGGTTGCTTATGGTAGAAGCATGAAATCAAATGCAGTTTTTCTGCATTGTTAAAGTTTTACAATACCTTATTATCTAAAAGGAAGGTCACCGTAACCCATATTTATTGTGTCTCTAGGTTAAGAGCCATTTCTCAGCCATATGTGGAGGATTCATGTCCAATACCCCCTGCCATATTTTTTTTCAAAAAGCATTGGAGAGGTACAAGCATTGGAATCACTATGGTTGGTGTCACCCAGTGTGGTAACTCATGGTGTCACCCCCATTGAAATTCCTTCATGCACCAAATTTCAAAACTTTAATAGACAGACATATGCGGTAACTCATGGTGTCACCCCCGTGGACCTCATTCCTGCAAAAAAAGTTACAAATTTTTATAGACCATCATTTTGGTATCACCCAACTAATGGTGTCACCCAGCGTAGTCTGCGCCTCCTAATGATGCCACTGTGTACAATTACAAAAAACTTCATTTTCATAAGTACATTATCAGGGTATCTTCTGTGTAGATGATTAAATATCATGTCTTATAAATATTTTGCTGAGATGACTTTCATTTTTTTATTTCAGATTGGTAGAAGCATAATGGAATACCAGAATCAAGCCAAACTGTTATTTCGCAAAATGTCTACGGATCCCCAACCTCCAGCTAGATGTAGCATTGAAACAGGACAATTCGTTTTCCAGTTAGTAAAGCTTATTCCAAATTACAGAGAAATTTACCTTAAAAAATATTTTAAGGGGACATTTTTTTCTAAATGATGCATGTTCTTTATATTGAGATTAAAACTGGCAATGAGAATCCTATCCTCTTTCTAGGGAGGTGTTTTTTGTGGAAAGGTCAGAATTACTCTTTGCCTGTAATACAGTTTGACCAAAATATTCTTCAATAAAATATTTTGGTACTGATTATGGCATGGAGGTCAAGTTTCACAGTAGAATTTTAGAAACTCTTCATACATGTGAAATTTAATTTAATACACTGGTTACTCACTATAAAGCACTTCTTTATAGCACTATAATTGTTAAAACATGGGTATTGTTGTGGATGACCTTGTTATAATGCAATTATTGTCATGGATGTCTTTTAGTAACACAGGTATTGTCATGGATGTCTGTGTTGTAAAACAGGTATGTCATGGATTTCCATGTTATAAAACGGGTATTGTCATGGATGTCCATGTTATGAAACAGGTATTGTCATGGATTTCCATGTTATAAAATGGGTATTGACATGGATGGCCATGTTATGAAAAGGAATGTCATGGATGTCCTTGTTATATAACACAGGTATTGTCATGGATGTCCTCATTATGACATGGGTATTGTTATAAATGCCCATGTTATAACATAGATATTGTCATGGACATCCTTGTATTTATTGCATTTTTCTTCTATAATATACCTCAGTATAAGACAATCTCACCTCTGTCATAGTGCACTTTTTTGACAAACAATGGAAAGCATTTTAGTAATGTATCACAGTACACTCATTTTAATTACAAGGACAGCATTATAGTAATGTATCACGGTAAACTACATTGACTTCTATGGACAGCATCTTAGTAATGTATCACTGTACACTTTTTTTACTTCCATGGACAGCATTATAGTATTGTATCACCGTACACTCAGTTTACTTCTATGGACAGCATTATAGTAATGTATCAGGGTACACTCATTTTACTTCCATGGAGAGCATTTTAGTAATGTATCATGGTACACTCATTTTACCTCCATGGACAGCATTATAGTGCTTTATCACAGAATATGGCCAGTTTACACCACAGAGGCCCATTTTGTCATGTATAGCTTAACCTTTGAAAAATTGTGTAAAACCTCAAGACAAGAACAAAAACAAGAAGTAAAAGTAAGGGTATTATTCATTTGATAGCAGAGGTGTTAGATGGAGTGGATGGTATACCTGTAACATGGTATCTGCCTGATATTCAAGTATGAATTAAATGTTAACTTATGAAAGAATGTGTACATAAACCAGTCTCTCAGCAGGCAGAACTTTATCCAGCCACAGCATACTTATGTGGTAAATATGTGATGCAATTTCGACACAAAATTTGTTTGTCTTCCGAAGTCTACTATTACAGAATAAAAGAAGGCAAATGTCTAGTCACTAGTAAATTACTGTAAGTCTGAGAATTTCTGTATCCTGTAATCCTTTCTCATGATTTTAAGAATGTAATGTTAGTGGTGGAACTGGTACATTATTGTAGACATAGATCCACTACAATACCTTAACTGATAGTGTATCAAAGTGATATCATACACATCGAACATTCTGTGTTGGAAAATGATTTTGTCTGCTTAAAGTGTTCTGTTTATTTGGAAGGATACATAATCTGTTTATTTATAATAATTTGCTTTTAAATGTTAATATTTGTTCAACTTTTTTTTTCCAAACAACAAATGAAAGGTTTTGCTTCTGACAAAATGAAAGAAGTTATTCCCTATTTATTTTCTCTAGGCAATTTCCCCAAAAATTAAAAGTGTGATAAAAAGAATCTCAAATGGGTAATAATGTTATATTAAATTTATGATATTTGTTGAATAATGTCCAGCTTTTGCAAGCCTTGGCAAGAAAAATTGAGACATCATTCAATGAGTTTCATAAATTCAGTATTACATCATTAATATTTTGCAGTCCTCTCTCTCTCTCTCTCTACACATATATACACACACATACATACATACATACATATATATATATATATATATATATATATATATATATATATATATATATATATATATATATATATATATAAGAGGACCCAATCTGAGATAGTACCTCTCAGTATCACAAGTTGTAATCTACTATTGATATAGGAGAAACATCGCAGTGGTTATTTTGAAGCATTCCATGCTGAGATTTCATGTATTAAAACTCTATACCAGTTGCACAGCTTTATAAAAGTCAAAGAATAACACTTTCAGGAGTTAATCTTTGGATTCTTTAACCAGGAATCAATTTTTCAGGAATACTTTCCATGGAAGCCTGATTAATATGGGGTTATCAGAATATTTTTTAAATAAAGTCATAAAATACATTGAAAATATTTTTTTGTACAATTTTGCTTTTAGTACTTGGAACAGAGACAGGTCTGTTATTGCTTACACTTGATTCATTGCCAGATTTGAAAAAGGGAAGTTACTCTTGCTTACAGAAATATTTTTTCCTGTTGACCTGATATAATATGTAAGTAGTGGTTGAACAGCAAAAATAGGGATAGTTTAAAGAGCATTGCTAATAAGTCATCAATACCAGTCACTTTTGAAATAAATTTTTTATAAATTTTCCTAAAAAAAAAAATATTATGTTCAGTAAAGTTTGGTAAGAAAACTTCATAATCAATCATTAAACTATTTGTATTTTTAATAAAAAAAATTAATGACTGACATTTGGAAGAGGATGTTTAAAATATGAAATTAACAATTTTATAATCATTATAATATCTGTGTAAATTACATGTCCACTGTTTCTGACTGCATAAATATTAGCTGGACTGAGTAAATGTTGATTTTGTATTAGTCTCTGGTCCAAACAGATGCAGATTCCCACACTGAGAATAAGTCAGTGTGCACTTTGTACCCTAAACTGGCTCCACAGTTCAGCATTGTTTAACATTTGGCATCGGTCATTTATATACAACTCATGTCTAATCTGCCTACGAGAACATATTTCAAAAGAAAACTTCTGTTCATATTACACATGTGCTTTATGTAAGCTTCTTACTGAATAGGATGAATGTTACAATCACACACATGGCCCTTGATTTCCTACATGCACAGTTACATGCACAGCGAGACTTTTATTTATTTTGGATGTGTAGAAAGTTTCTTTTTCAACAAAATTTCATACAACTTTATGAGTCAGAACTGTGAGATATTAGGAGAAAGAGAATGTCAACATGATTTTATCTAGTCAGGCAATGTTAGAGTTATGCCATTTCATCAGTATTTCCAAACTTAAACTTTATTGATACATTGCCATGCCAGATGAAAGATACCAGCAGATATTTCTATAAGTACTTTATTGCTTTTCACAAAAAAATTTATGCAGTTAGTACATTCAGATTGAGTATTTCAAAAACCTCATCCAGTTCGCACCTACTTTCACACAATGCATGCTGTAGTAATCAATATAAAAAGCAGATAATATCAAAATGGCTGATTTGTTGACCTAAAAATGTTCTAGATCTTTCGGGCAATTTGCAATATTCCTTTGCACAGTTCTCTGGGATGTAGGTTTGACCAGAATGAATCATTTAGTATAAAAGTTGATGGGAACTGAGACATTGGAATTTTCTTTTCGATTCTACTTGCTGATAAATGTCTTGTATAATTAAATACTTATATAAATATCAGCTGGCAACTTTACTTTTGCATGACGATATTAATTTTGAAACTGGTGATATGGGACAAGCATAACTTTTCCCATATCTAACTCTTGAAGATGTGTGATAGCTAGTTGAAAAGGAAATCTATGACACCTAGATAATTTAAATGTTAAACTGTACACAAATACCACTATTCAGTCAATGAATATGTGCGCACATTGCAATTTCTCAAATTACAGACATTGTCTTTTATTTAATCTAAGCACAATGTATTAGAGCAATGTTTTCATGGTTTTGACCCATTTAGGTATCAAGCTTGGATCAGGTTTATCAGACCCATTTCAGTATCAAGCATGCATCAGGTGTATCTGACCCATTTCGGTATCAAGCTTGATCAGGTATTATATCAGACCCATTTCAGTATCAAGCTTGCATCAAGTGTATCAGAACCATTTCTGTATCAAGTGTATCATTTTCATTTTGGTATCAAGCTTGTATCAGGTTTATCAGACCCATTTTGGTATCAAGCTTGTATCAGGTGTATCAGACCCATTTAGGTATCAAGCTTGTATCAGGTTTATCAGACCCATTTTGGTATCAAGCTTGTATCAGGTGTATCAGACCCATTTCGGTATCAAGCTTATATTGGGTGTATCAGACCCATTTCATTATCAAGCTTGTATCTGGTGTATCAGACCCAATTCAGTATCAAGCTTGTATCAGGTGTAGCAGACCCATTTCAGTATCAAGCTTTTATCAGGTGTATCAGACCCATTTCATTATCAAGCTTGTATCAGTTTTATCAGACCCATTTTGGTATCAAGCTTGTATCAGGTGTATCAGACCAATTTCGGTATCAAGCTTGTATCAGGTGCCTGTTTTAGTAAAAGAGTAAGCTATGTAGTGGAGAATTGTATTGTCTTAAAGATAGGGACTAGTGTAAGTAGTTTAATGGAATAATGTATTGTGTATAGTATAATAATGATAGGGACCAAATTAAGCCATGTAGTTGAGAAGTGCATTATGTTGTTGACAGGGACAAGTATAAGTAGTGTACTGGGGAAACATATTTTGTTGAGTATAATGACAGTGACCAGTGTAAGCAGTATAGTGGAGAAGTGTATTTTGTTGAGTACAATGAAGACAGTAACCATTATCTCTTGCAGCTTGATCATCATAGGCATGAGTATTTGAGACATATTTTGCCTGAGCCCTGCTCACCTTCATGTATAGTTTTTAATTAGTTTTAGCTTGTTATGTATTTAGTTCTAAAAATATTTTACCTCCCATGGGTCTCTTGCTTTATTTGTGTTAAAAACACTGAATACAGGAATAAAGAAAATTATTGCATCAATAAATTAGAGCTATTTTATTACTTTATGGATAATTCCAATTTAGCAGTTACCCTAATGTCCATTCATAAATAATAACACCTTCAGGTTATTAGTGAGACTTGGAAACCAGTATTATAGTTTGCAAATTATTTGCCAAGTTTCATTTGTTGAAAGGCTTGACGTTTGTACATTTAAACAACATAGCCCCATTTCATCTGAGTGAACTGTTTTTCATGCTAGAAAACATGCAACACTATCAATTTAAGATAAATTTTAGCTAACCACCTTTCCATTCCAAAACCAAATTGAAGAACTCTTAAGAAATGTTTCTTTAGTCTGGGTCACTAATTTGGAATAGAATTCTAAAGTAAATTAGAGAAAGATAAGCATAAATGCATTTGATTATATAATCTTATGTAATAGATGAAAAGTGAAACCTGTTTGATTTGGCAAATACATTTCTACATAAGCAATAAATTCTCAAACCATCCACTTGTTCTCTCAGAATTCTTTTGCACTGTTAGTAGAGAATGTATCTGTTTGGAGCATGTTCTTACAAGCACATATGTTTATTATGTCCATATTGTGTGTGTAATTATCTATATGTACTCTGTAAGTATGCAGAGGGTCATAAGGTTCCTTGCAACTAATTGTGTCACACTCTTTAAACAAAGTCATTATTATTATTATTATTATTATTATTATTATTATTATTATTATTATTATTATTATTATTATTATTATTATTATTAAGTTTACATTTTTGCCAGAACATGAGGGAAAGATATCACATACATTATAATCTTTCATGAATGCTGAAGCAAATGAATTTGAACATGGTAAAAACAGTTATAAATAATTTTTTCAGCTGACCAATAACCCTAAAAAATCATTTGCAGATATTATTTGTTAATAAAAATTACCAAACCTGTGCTCATTGCAATTCAGGAGCAATTTGAGATGTTTGACTCCTAAAACTTGCATATGTTGAACCAGCTAATAGGAACTAATAAGTCATATAATATGGTTTATATATATTTTTTCCCTGATTACTGCTTGAAGATTTAAGAATGTCATTATCATCCTCAAGTACCAGTTCAAAGGAAAGCACATGTATCATAGGTCTGTTCACTGCTGCAAGAGCAGCTACATGTGTCAGAGAATTTCATTTTGCAACATTTCCGGCAGTACTCCAACATATTTCTTTTTATGTCAGACTTTCGTTATATTAGTGAAAGTATTTATACTCACACAAAAAATATAAAATAATTATTAAGAGTGAAGAAGAAACAAGAATTTAATTGCTCAAAGTAGAAGTATACAATGCTGTTACTTCCCCTAGATAAAATTTCCCACCTTTAGAGGACACCGACTGGAAATGAAATACATTTATCCCCACAAAATAAAATACATGTTTTTTGTCTTAAAAAAAACACTATAAACTATGGATAGAGAACATTCAGATAAAACTAGTGAATACTAATTTACTGTTCAGACTTATATTGATGTGCAAAACTGTTCCATTGTTTTAATTTATTTTCAAAATTCCTGTTAATACAAGTAAAAAGGAATCAGTGCTGGCTTCCCTATGTCAGCCAACTATGTAAAACAAAAAGAAATTAGCACATTTATAAGAATCAAAAGGAACCAAAATTGGCTTCATTATGTCGGTTGACTTGATCAAAAACAATCAGCATACTTAAAAGGATCCAAAGTCAGTTTCCAGGATTGGATTGCTTTGTAATAAGATAACCTTTCTATTTGATGTCCAGGATTGGATTGCTTTGTAATAAAATAACCTTTCTATTTGATATCCAGGATTGGATTGCTTTGTAATAAGATAACCTTTCTTTTTGATATCCAGGATTGGATTGCTTTGTAATAAGATAACCTTTCTATTTGATATCCAGGATTGGATTGCTTTGTAATAAGATAACCTTTCTATTTGATATCCATGATTGGATTGCTTTGTAATAAGATAACCTTTCTATTTGATATCCAGGATTGGATTGCTTTGTAATAAGATAACCTTTCTATTTGATATCCAGGATTGGATTGCTTTGTAATAAGATAACCTTTCTATTTGATATCCAGGATTGGATTGCTTTGTAATAAGATAACCTTTCTATTTGATATTCAGGATTGGATTGCTTTGCAATAAGATAACCTTTCTATTTGATATCCTGGCAGTAAGTTTAAGCAATGTATTTATTGCACACTGCCAGTTGTATTTTTTTATTACCTGGGCTTCTATTTGTTTGCAATATGTAATCATAATTGATGTTTGCAGGGTAAATAATATGCACATCAGTAACTTGCTTTGATAATTCTTTTGTAACCCATGCTTGAGAAAAGAGTCTCATTTGCACTCAGAGTGAATGTATTTAAAGAAAAATGATTTTATTTGTGAGATACCATTGTATAGTTAACCTTGATATGATACAATACAATCTTGGTCATTTTGCAACTTATAACTTATCATGCATGAACAGTAGGTGCCTTCAAGCAGTCTGGTGGTATTCTTGTCTCTTTTGTAATTTTGTTATCTGACATAAGCAATACACACTACAGTAAGGATGCATCAGCTACATATATGGAGTTCGTGGATATATTTGTTTCTTGGATAAATTTTGCATGATGAAAAAGAAAGAATAAACGATAACAATGCAGGTTAGTTTCTTTCGTTTTGTTTTTAAATAAGTGTCTGTTTATCTATTTTATTGTATTGTGCATGGGGGGTGTCACAAATTAAGCACAAAATTATTTCCACTTTTTTGTATGGAATAGCGGAGCAAATATGAATCACACGTTTAGACATCGTGAAAAATAAAAACAATAAAATTAACTGGTAAGAGCTTAATATTGCAGCAACTCAACACTGACAAAATGCTCAACCTACCCATGTCTCTCTTTCTCTCTCTCGTAATTGAGTCTACCAATCTAGTGTATATTATATGGAGCAATGTTACAGGCTGAAGTCTAAAATTAAATATATTTGTTATATTATCTCTTGTACACTTCTTTTAGAATGATGTATACATAATCTGTAGAATATTATCTGTCAAGTGTTGTTTTATAAATCAATATTCACAATTTGATTGGAAGACTTAAATTAAGAAAGTCGTGCAGATGCATATATTTGTTTTTTACATAAAATAATATTAATATTTTAATCAGAATGAACAAGTTATGTCAGTTTGTGTTTTCTTTCATATATGTGTATGTTATGAAGTATGATTACTTTCTTTTAAAGAATATCGAGATAGTTTTGTTTAAATTTGTTTAAATTTCTTAAGTTTATTCCCTCCAACATATTCTGTTTTACAACCTATAAAAATTGTCAAAAACATTTTGTCCTACATAAATTAAAAGAGGAGTTTACTATTTAGTGTTGTGTGACCAGTCATTTTCATTCTTCATATTCAGATATTACATAGAGAGAGGAGTTTGCTATTTAGTGCTGTGTGACCAGTCATTTTCATTCTTCATATTCAGATATTACATAGAGAGAGGAGTTTGCTATTTAGTGCTGTGTGACCAGTCATTTTCATTCTTCATATTCAGATATTACATAGAGAGAGGAGTTTGCTATTTAGTGCTGTGTGACCAGTCATTTTCATTCTTTGTTTTAAGTTATTACAAAGAGAGAGGAGATTGCCACTTGGTGCTGTGTGACCAGTCATTTTCTTTCTTCATTTTCAGTTATTACATAGAGAGAGGAGTTTGCTATTTAGTGCTGTGTGACCAGTCATTTTCAAAGCGCCTTGCCTTTTCCTACCTTGAAGATTTACAGACAGAGTTCTCTGCTAATTATGGTTCCAAAGTAGAGACTGTCTCCAGACCCTACAGCTTTATTGAGTTTGGTACTGAGTTTTTGTATATTATCACTACAACAATACATAATGAAGATTTATTGAGTTTGGTACTGAGTTTTTGTATATTATCACTACAACAATACATAATGAAGCTTTATTGAGTTTGGTACTGAGTTTTTGTATATTATCACTACAACAATACATGGTTATCATGATCCCACATTTCCCAGAATGAAAACTATTTAGTTCTGAATATCATGTTCCTGCAGCATACTGTAACATCATAAAGTGGTCTTTTTAAAATATTATTATCCACACGTTTAGTTTTTTTATATTGATATTGTCATTCCTGTCTGTCTGTCCTTTACTGTCACTTTTGTTAAACTGCTGATGTTGTATACATTATTTATATAGTTATTAAGTTATGCAGGTATATTATTATGGTATGGGGTTATATTATTATGACATGGGGTTATATAACAAATAATATAAATAATATAAGTAATATATATAAACAAATTAAATAACCAAACATCACTATTTTATAACTGATTTATAAAACTGATGCAAGGATTTCCACATTACATTCATTACAAAATGTTTCCTCTATTTTTTGTGGGCTTTGTCAAGGTCTCATGTTTTTCATTCATTTGTCTAGGACAGTTGTCTTAAAAAATTCAATTCTCCTGCACACTCAGGGACTTGTCCCAGATTATCCATCATTTACCCTGACTTAGCAGTGCATTCTTTGAAATACTTGTACATGAACAATAAACCAGATAAAGTATTATATTTATATTGCTGCTTTAAAAACACATGGAATCTGATTGAAAACAGTTGTATTTTAGGAAATATGTTCATTGTTAAAGTATACATGCCTATATCAGTAGTTGAGATATTACATTTTTTTTAAACCATATCCTGAACTAACTTTAGTGAATCTGTTGTACATACAAGGCTTAATATTATTCTGTTTTACACTCAGTGTCCTATAGTCTGAGATTTACACATTATGTCCTATGGTCTGAGTGTTACACTCATTATGTCATATAAACTGAGTGTAATGCTAATTATGTCCTATAGTCTGGAATTTACACATTATATTCTATGGTCTGAGTGTTACACTCATGTCATATAAACTGAGTGTAATGCTAATTATGTCCTATAGTCTGGGATTTACACATTATGTCCTATGGTCTGAGTGTTACACTCATTATGTCATATAAACTGAGTGTAATGCTAATTATATCCTATAGTGTGGGACTTACACTCATTATGTCATAAACGGAGTGTTACACTCGTGTCATTTAGTCTGAGTGTTACACTCATTATGTCATATAAACTAAGTGTAATGCTAATTATGCCCTATAGTCTGGAATTTACACTCATTATGTCATAATCGGAGTGTTACACTCAAGTCATTTAGTCTGTGACATTCATTATGTTCTATATTATGAAATTTTCACTCATTTAGACATATGGTCTGAGTGTCACACTCTTTTTGTTCGATAGTCTGTGTCTTACACTCATTAGGTTATATAGTCTGAGTTCTTCAGGAACTGTCATCTTACAACAGAAATATCATCATGCAATTATGATCTGTCTCTTGAAGACTCATTTTATGCACATTGATTAAAACATAAAACAACATTGGCATCTAAAGTGGGTAGAATAAACATTTTGTCAATATAAATGTTGTGATTAAGGGCCCCATCATTACAATTGCTTTAGGTTAATTCCTTTACTATATTTACGTTGACCTCATGTGGGGATCCTTGCATTTATTTTATAAATCAGTTATAAAATAGTTATTTTTGCTTTTTTAATTGGTTTATTAATAAGGCAGCCATGTAAGATGCCCTACAGTTAGCATTAAATTGACTTAAATGAAATCAAATATTAGAGATATGGTCCAAATCAGTAATGTTCATTAAATTCACTTGAATGAGATGAAATAGTAGAGATATGGTCCAAAATCTGTAATGTTCATTAAATTCACTTGAATGAGATCAAATAGTAGAGATATGGTCCAAATCAGTAATGTTCATTAAATTCACTTGAATGAGATCAAATAGTAGAGATATGGTCCAAATCAGTAATGTTCATAAAATTCACTTGAATGAGATCAAATAGTAGAGATAAGGTCCAAATCAGTATGTTCTTTAAACAAGATTAGTTATTTGCAACATTGCAGTCACGAAATGTCATCACCAGGATAAAATAATCCATATTGTATTCATTTTAGGGAATGTACATCAGCCTAACTTTTACATTTACACAAATTGTTCTAGGCTAGAATTATGGAAAATTGTACTGGCCAACATGGAGTTGTATTTGTCCCATTTTTTTAACTATTGTCTTCACGCATCTTTGTGGTTGAAGATCATATATGAAAAATATAAATTATGGTGATATTACTAAACTTTATGGGCCAAGGTCAAATGTGCAAACTATAAATTATGGTGATATTACTAATCTTTATGGGCCAAGGTCAAATGTGCAGACTATAAATTATGGTGATATTAATAATCTTTATGGGCCAAGGTCAAATGTGCAGACTATAAATTATGGTGATATTAATAATCTTTATGGGCCAAGGTCAAATGTGCAAACTATAAATTATGGTGATATTACTAATCTTTATGGGCCTAGATCAAATGTGCAGACTATAAATTATGGTGATATTAATAATCTTTATGGGCCAAGGTCAAATGTGCAAACTATAAATTATGGTGATATTACTAATCTTTATGGGCCAAGGTCAAATGTGCAAACTATAAATTATGGTGATATTACTAATCTTTATGGGCCTAGATCAAATGTGCAAACTATAAATTATGGTGATATTACTAATCTTTATGGGCCTAGATCAAATGTGCAGACTATAAATTATAGTGATATTAACAAGCATACCAACATTGATGCTTTTGGCATAATCATTATGCTTTTTCATCATGTAATTACATTGTACTCTCACTTTTATATGGATTATGACAATTTTGGTTCATCAAAAAATAAAATAAAGATATAGTTATGAAAAGGTCCTTTGTCATTTATATTATCATCTCTTAATTACAATCATATAAATTTGAGAATATTCTTGAAAAGGTTACTGCTGTAGAAGAATAGCATAAGAGTACTAGATGCAATCAGTGTACATGTGCTTTCTGTATTTTCTATTTAAAGTAACTGTATAGGACACGTTTCCAAGAAAACTGATGGGTTTCTTCAATTTTAAACTTTTCTCCACAAATACATTATAACTGTAACATGGTGACACTTGTAGATGTTACGACTTTAAACTTCTGTCCATTTCAGATGAAGAAAGGACAAAACATCATTGTTTTAGAAACTTTAAAATAAGAATATGAGAGTAATATAAAAGAGCTCTAATATTGAGCACATCATCCTCATTGCACTCATATTGAGCACATCATCCTCATTGCACTCATATTGAGCACAGCATCCTCATTGCACTCATATTGAGCACATCATCCTCATTGCACTCATATTGAGCACATCATCCTCATTGCACTCATATTGAGCACATCATCCTCATTGCACTCATATTGAGCACATCATCCTCATTGCACTCATATTGAGCACATCATCCTCATTGCACTCATATTGAGCACATCATCCTCATTGCAGAATTCACAACTTCATGATCATTCTGCAGAAGTTATATGGTTACACTAGTTACTGTGTGTGCTAAAAATAAATAATTTTCCAATGTATTTTGTGGGTTTTTTTTGTTCTAATCCATGTGTTAACAAGTTCCAATAGTATCAACAATATAATTTGTAAATATTAAATAAAATACATCCTAAACATTTTGTATGATTCATCACAGACACATACATACAGAAGGCCAGGAAGTCGTACATGGATTCAAGAGCCAGGAAGAACCTCAGTAGCATCAACCATGAATTACATGATGTTCAGAGAATTATGGTACAGAATATTGACGATGTTTTACAGAGAGGGGAAGCACTATCAGGTAAAATTATTATTTTTTTTATTTGGGTGAGGATTTATAGAATTGATTATATGCAAACTTTCAGGTATACTTTTCTGCATTTTTCATTGGGTTCTTTACTTTTCCCTACTTTTTCATTGAGTTCACAAGGATAGAGTTTTGAAGTCACCTTTGAGAACATTTATAGAATGGAGAACTCAAAGGGTTTATAAGTGGTTCACCATTAGAGATATAGGAATGTACAGGTATCACAGAAAGATAATTAAATCAGTAACTTTGGCTAAATGAATAACAATAGATTATAATTTTTGGTGTTTTTTTTAGTGTTTTTCCATACTTTGGAAATGCAACAATCTCAAATAAAAATCATTGTAGAGATAGGCCACTGAGAAGTCTTTCATGACTACTTTTTCTTCACTCATTCTTTCCTTCCTTTATTACCTTCCTTACTGAAATATATGTAGCAACTGTAATTGAGGGTAAGAATTGTGAATTATATCATTAATTTCCTTTTCATTTTTTCCAGTGTTGGATTCAAGGGCAAGTAATCTGTCCTCACTTTCACAGAAATACAAGAAGGATGCCAAATATTTGAATTTAAAGTCTTCATATGCAAAGATAGCTGCCATCATTATCGTCATAGTAATATTTCTTCTGTTCATTCGGTACTGGATAATTTGAAAACATCATTTAATTATGTGGTGTCAACATGATAGTCATGAACTTCATCTTCCAAAGAAAGGACTGTAATTTCAATTTTTGAATGGAGCTGCCAAATGCACATGCTGATTTAGATTTTACCTATTTTTTGTTTGACCTATAAGTTCAGATATGGATTGAAGGTCATGGATTCTTAGTTGACTTTAAAGGTATAAGTGTAAGACAATCTATAGCTGTCAGCCTGGGAAATGAGCATAACCAAAACAAAAATATCAAAGTAAATGGTGAATTTATGGGTAGCAATTTTCATAGTTTTTTCTAAATATAGTAGAAACTGCTATGTGAGACCACCGCTTTTGAGAGACCACATTTTCAGTACACAAATTTATTAATTATATAACATTGTGACCTGTTTTGAGAGACCACCTGTCTTGAGAGACCATAATATTTTGGAGAAAGGTGGTATTTCAAGAAATGTTCCACTGTATAGAATTATTGTCTAAATGTGCAAATATGCTTCACAATAAGAAGAGCAACTTGCTGTCATTACATTGACCATAGTTTGTTTTGGTCACTAAATGTATGCCTTTATAGTAACGTTGTGGCAGTTGATGAAAACTGGTGTCCCATGAATAAGAGTGAATAACTGTTTCCAGTGAATGTCAGCAAAATTTAATGTAATATGATTATCATTAGGCAATCTGATTCACATCAGATCTTCAGAGAACTACATGGAGATCTGCTGGACAACACTGAGATCATGTTCTGTTGATCTTGTGGTTCACTAATTAAATATCAACTTTCAAATTTATGAAAGTGACACACATCATTCAGAATATATCACCACTAACAATAACTCTCCCTAACATGAAATGCAAAGCTTTATATGATAGGTTACTAAACATAAGTAGATGGGGAATTCCAGAGGTCACCAAGACTAATAGTATTTATCTGTGGAGATCTGAATTTAATCAGATTGATCATTTTGAAATGGGGCTGTACCATTTACAGGGCTATATCATTTACAGTAAATTTATAATGTTAAGCAGTTACGGTGTGTCAGGTTTTACTAATTTATGTTTGTTTTGTGTTTTACCATGACAGGTTTGGTGTGAAATTAAACCATATATGTACATGATCTGTTTAATTTTGAATGTATAGAGAATTCTTAAATATTTATTCTGACCCAAATTTTTAAGGTTCCTTCTACTGTTACTATGCATGTTTTGCTGGAGCAGCGCAATCTTGACTATTGTAATTTCAAAATTTGAATTGTTAGAATTAAAAAAAAGTATCTTGGAAAAATATTTGATGCAAGGATCTGATAGTGTACTATTTGTCAGTATAATGGTTCCTTTCTTTTGAGACCACCTATATAATGAAAATGTTGTGTTATCAAAGGATTTTCCTGTCAAGAAAGGGTCAATATTGTTGAAATATGTAGAACATCTTATCACAGTTCATGAGAGTCATAGAATATACTCCTTTATAATGCAACCACCTTGTAATGATGTACATTATACATATACTGCCCTTAATGGAATGGGTTCCACTCCACTATAACATAAACCATGCTGTGATTAAGGACCTTGGTAATGGAATGTGTTCCACTTCATTATAACACAAACTATGCTATGATTAAGGACCTTGTAATGGAATGAGTTCCACTCCACTATAACACAAACCATACAATGATTAAGGACCTTGTAATGGAATGGGTTCCACTCCACTATAACACAAACCATACTATGATTACGGTCCTTGTAATGGAATGGGTTCCACTCTACTATAATATAAACCATGCTATGATTAAGGACCTTGTAATGGAATGGGTTCCACTCCACTATAACACAAACCATGCTATGATTAAGGATCTTATAATGGAATGGGTTCCACTCCACTATAACATAAACTATGCTATGATTAAGGACCTTGTAATGGAATGGGTTCCACTCCACTATAACACAAACCATGCTATGATTAAGGACCTTGTAAAGGAATGGGTTCCACTCCACTATAACATAAACCATGCAATGATTAAGGACCTTGTAATGGAATGGGTTCCACTCCACTATAACACAAACCATACTATGATTACATACCTTGTAATGGAATGAGTTCCACTTCATTAAAACACAAACCATACTATGATTAAGGACCTTGGAATGAGTTCCACTCCACTATAACACAAACCATGCTATGATTAAGGACCTTGTAATGGAATGAGTTCCACTCCACTATAACACAAACCATGCTATGATTAAGGACCTTGTCATGGAATGGGTTCCACTCCACTATAACAAACCATGCTATGATTAAGGACCTTCAAATGATGGAATGCTATACAGCTTTGATGACTGATTATTTGACATCTGATCAGGAAGGATGTCATGGCAGAAGTACTGACTGCTGAAGAAAGGAATTGCAAGCAGATCAGGGTATTTGATGTTGCTGTACTGGGTACTCCTAACAAACTGCATAGACCCAAATCTGCTGGTATATTATGTGATGGTAGATCTATGTCTGCACAGTTTGCATTTGGACTCGTCTTGTAAGCAAGTACATATGGTACTGCAAAAAGGGCTTGAGTAATTAATGCTACTTTGCATTTTATAATTGTATCACTTTTAATTAATAGTATTAAGTCATGTTGAGGAATATGACATTGATAAAGAGTGAATGACATTAACATTTAAAATGTTCTAACTTAAAACTATTTTTTCTTGGTGTTGTTTAGATATAACTTTTTGATTCTGTTTATGGTAAATATTTGCCAGTTCTGCAATTTTTCTTCTTTTGGTCAAATCATATGTGATTATAACCTTCCATTGCTGTAATGTTTCTCACAATGTTTATTCATGACTGTAAATATGATTAATAAATAGTATGTTCATCAGTGACTTTTATCCCTTTTACTTTTTACCCTTTATGGAAGAAAAAATGTTTTAGAAATGGAATTGCTGGATTGCACAATATTTGTATTAGTGGTGCAATTCATACACCAAAGGAATTTGTGGATTATTCTGTTTTCCATTGTCAGTCTGTCCATAAGCACAAGTTTTTAATCACTACTCCTAGACAGTTTGGTCAAATACTGTGAAACACATTCATCCCATGATTTAGTTGGTTCAAAATCAAAATAGATCCACTTGGATATTCAATATGGCTCCTGAAAATATGATTACACCTGCTGAAGGAGGTTTCATTAAAAGACTATTTATGATACTTAGTTTGTCCTTTATGAAAATGGTGCTAGTCTGACATCCAATGGCTGCCACAGCAGCCATCTTGAAATCATGTTATTGCTCATAAGTTATATACATATGGGGTTTCCACCTGAAAGATTTCTTATGCTATCTTGCTGGTCTTAAATGAAAATGTTGCTGATCAGATCTCTTTTGCAAAAAGAATACTTATAAAGACTAGCTGGTCTTAAATGAAATTGGCCCAATCTGACCTCCAATATGGTCATCCTAAAAGCACTAAAAGACTTCTCATGATTTCTAGTTGGTCCTAGATAAAAATGGTGCCAGTCTAACATACAGTATGGCCTTCACAACAGCCATGTTAAAATTGTTGATGTTGCACACCTCCTGAACAGGAAATCATCAGGATAACCTCCAGTATGATTGTCATAGTGGCCATCTTGGTGTTTTCCTTCTGGATGGATATTGACATGGGATTGGCAATGCATGTCACAACGATGTTAAGTTGGTCTTAAATGAAAATGGTGCTGATATAACATCTAGAAAATCTTATGAGTTATGCCTTCTAAATGTAAGGTCACATGACCAATAGATATCCACCAGAAGACACTTTTTGAAGTCTAGTTGGTTCTAAATGGAAATGGCATTGATCTGACCTTCAATATGGCCACTCTGATGTCCATCTTGAAAATCAGGTTATTGCTTCCCCTTCTTGATGAATGTGCTGAAAAATGGATTCATATTGTCTTGATTCTCTTTTCTAAGAAAAAATAATGTTACACTGATATAATCAAGCATATCATTTACTGACAAGGGAAGGTAGTGAAATGTTGATATGTGGATAACAGCATTTTTCTGCATTAGATAGGCTGCTATTATAACTGATGAATGAAGAACTTAGGGAATCCCCAGGAAGCACCACCTACGTGTGGGAAGACACTGGCAAGCTCTTTGTCACAAACCCACATTGGCCAAGACAAGATTCAAACCCGCACAGAGGTAAAATGGCAGTAATCTGTAATGATGAGTACTTTAGACCATTCACTCAGGTCCCCATAAGGTAGGAAGTAAGAAATGTATGTCTAAATGAAGAAACAATTGAAGTATAACTAGAAGATACATGTGGAATAGATGAATGAAGATATAAAAAAGAATGAGATAAACTGACAGTGATGAAAATGGAAATATGGAAAAATGAAAAAAAAGGAAGAAAGAAACAAATAACGAAATAAAGAGAAATGGAAGGAAGAATGATGAGATGAATTTTCTGTATTGCCTTTTTTTCCTGATGCTACCTAAAATGTATACAAGACTTCTGTAGGAAAATCTTGTGTCCATCGGAGACCAGTATACATATGACACCATATAACCTAATTGTTTTAGTATGAACAATGGATACCTCATTTACTTCCAAATCATAACATTATGAAGTTGCCACAGTGAGGAAAAGAATTAGTCATAGAAGGATCAAACTAATTTGTCAGAAACAGAAAAATCACAACATCAAGGCAAATAAAGCTTTAGACAGCTAGACCTAGTATGAGAGATTTCATCTTGATCATAAAAAGAACCTTAAAGTCATCAAAACAGTTGTACCCAAAAGGATGGAAGACGACGATGATGTACAAAAAGTGTTTAATGCTCCAGTTGCTACAATACCATGGCTGTACAGTTGCTACATTACCATAGCTGTACAGTTGCCGCATTACCATGGCTGTACAGTTGCTACAGTGCCATGGCTGTACAGTTTCTGCAGTACCATGGATGTACAATTGCTACTGTATCATGGCTGTACAATTGCTACAATATCATGGCTGTACAGTTGATACAGTACCATGGCTGTACAGTTGCTACAGTACCATGGCTGTACAGTTGCTGCAATACCATGGCTGTATAGTTGCTGCATTACCATGGCTGTATAGTTGCTACAGTAACATGGCTGTACAGTTGCTACAGTAACATGGCTGTACAGTTGCTGCATTACCATGGCTGAACAGTTGCTACAGTTAAATGGCTGTGCAGTTTATACAGTACCATGGCTGTACAATTGCTACAATATCGTGACTGTACAGTGCTAGAATATCATGGCTGTACAGTTTCTACAGTATCATGGCTGTACAGTTGCTACAGTACCATGGCTGTACAGTTGCTACAGTACCATGGCTGTACAGTTGCTACAGTTCAATGGCTGTACAGTTGCTGCATTACCATGGCTGAACAGTTGCTACAGTGCCATGGCTGTACAGTTGCTACAATATCATGGCTGTACAGTTGCTACAGTACCATGGCTGTACAGTTGCTTCAGTACAATAGCAGATTGCAGCTTCCTTTTTGACACCCTCCTCTTTTTCCAAATGAAACCTTGGGTTGAAACAATGATTTCAGCAGAAAAAGCAAAGAAAAAGGGAGGAGAGAAGTAAAAAAAGACATAAGAAAAAATGTATGGCACCTAATCATACTGTTTGTCAGACATGTCAAGCCTCATCCAAACCAATACCATGTTTATCTTAGTACATTATTAAACAGTGGTTCACTTACAAAGGATCATCAGCCATCAACTTAATCATATCATGGAGACACCTTTAGCTAGCATATACTACAATCCTGCACATGCATCTGAATAATACATAGTAATTCCAAAATTGCATAAGGTTGCTAAAATAAACTTAATAGTGAATGTTTACAACAGTAGCTAGAAGAACAATTGACATGTACATAACACAAACCCATCTGATGAAAATTTTTCAGAAATTTCACTTCTCTCTCTCTAATTTACCAGTGTGCAATCATGCTTATAAATATTGTTTTTAGTCAGAATGAGTTTTCAAAATCAGCTTTGGAAGAAGTTCAGATTTATAACAAGCTTAAAAACGATTTAAACCAGGTGGTCATCGCCCTCTATGGTGTAAAATAGATAAAGGACCAAATTTATGAACCAAGTTTTCCAAAGAGAATTGAAAAACTACATTTAATTATTCTTCACTCAAAATGCGTAAATGAGAGCCAGTATCATGAAAATTTGTCAAAGAACTATGTGGCAATATTTTATACATCAGCACACTCAAGTACTTCAACATGTTTCCTCAAAGCATAGAAGTTAATGATATGATCACGGCATTGGATATACACTGGAAGAAGTGCCACTTGGAAATGAATTGATTGTGTTTGATTGATTGTATAGAACATTACCTACTTCCACAAAGAACAAGGTGATGGCATCACTGGTCAAGTACATGGACTTTATCCTCCTGTCTATCACTTTGAAGACATGAACGAAAACTTTCATATAAACATTTTCCTTGCCAAGTTAAAGAGAGTGATAAAAAAAGAACATATGTATGATATAGCGTTTTGAATTTACAGCACAGCAGCAAACAGTTATGGGCAATTCTACTCTGCTGTTGTATCGGTTATCTTCTTCCAAATCCTTCTTTAAAATAATGACACACCATTCCAACAACAATAGAAGCTGTCCGTAACCGTCAAGGCGATGGGAAGGCTGGAAGATCCCCCCTCCCATAGATCTGAACAGGCCTTATCAACGGGCCTTGCAGGACGGCGAGGACTGCCGACGTGCTACAACTGCAAGAGCCTGGGGCATTTTGCAAAGGACTGGCCCAAGGGCAGGCAGACCCAAGTGAATATGCAACACGGGGTGTAGCGTTCCCGCCCTTGTCAACAAGAAGTACGTGAAGACAGGACTACGCCTGGGAGGTAATTGAGGTTCAGTACGCGAACAGCGCGCGTGACTCGTTGCCAGTGGCTGTCATTGACTTCGTATCACCATACATGAAGGGGAGAATTAAAGCTGCGTGCCTAGGTGGGCTATCACATGATGCCATACTGGAATGTCGTTACGTGTTTCAGCAACTGAACCCTGAAACCTGCACATTGAAGCAGATGAGTGTGGTAGAAACCAGATCCCAGAGGTGACAAATGAAACCGATGAAATTGCGTCAAGACCGGTCAGTAACGTACTTTCGGCCTAGTTGAGGAAGCTGGAGCAGGACGCAACTCTGGCACAGTTGCATAAACATGCTGAAGAGAGAACGGAGAAAGAACCTCCCAATGGTGCGGTGAAGTTCAAATACAAAAAGGGGATCTTCTATCGCCACGCCAGGAAGGGAAACGAACTCTTCAGGCAAGTTGTCGTGGCAAAGGAGAATCGAGTTCGAGTGTTGAAACTCACGCATGAAAGTCTCATGGGGGGACACATGGGAATTGCCAAGATGCGTGATCGTCTTGTCAAGGAATTCCACTGGCCATGGGTCCATGGAGATGTTAAGCGGTTATGTCTCTCCTGTGACAAGTGTCAGAGAATGGCACCGAAAACGGATCATTGACCCGTCCCCATGGGGAGTGCACCCATTTCGACGCGTCGCGATGGATCTGATCGGACCGATAAAACCCGCAAGGAAATCGGTACTTTTTAAAGGTCGAAGATTATGCTGAACGCTATCCAGAGGCTGTCGCGTTGCGTAATATTGATTCAGAAACGGTCGCAGAGGTGCTACTTGGAATTTGGTCAAAAGTCAGTGCCCGAAGAAATCCTGACTGACCACGGGAAACTGTCATGAGTCGCGTGATGGATGAGGTGAATCGATTGATGTCGATTAAGCACCTCATGACTACACCGTATCACCTTCAATGTAACGGAAAGGTCGAGCGGTTTAACGAGAGCTGTGTGAAGGCCGTCCCCAAGGCTGGGATCGGTATATTCAAATCATGATTTTCGCATATAGGGGAAGAGCCACAAGCAAGTTTAGGGTATTCTCCAGTATGGGAGGACCTTTCATGGTCCCATAGTTGTACTGAGACAGCTGTGGACGGACGAATACGCTGTCGAAGAGGTACGTACTATTTACCAGGACATTGCGGATTTGCGAAACGAACTGGAAGCGTGTACCCTCGCACAGGAGAACCTCAAACGAGCGAAGTCTCGACCGTCCAAGTACTACAACGAGAGCGCAAAACCACGCTAGTATAAAGTAGGAGACAAGGTGTTGTTGCTGTTGCCCCAAGAACACAACAAATTGCAAGTGGAGGGAAACGTACGTCGTAACCGAGCAATTGGGGGGGTCAATCCTATCGGATACGATTAGGGACTTAGGAATAGCTGTACCATGCTAATTTCTTTAAGAAATACATAGAAAGAGAGACCGTCAGCGATTTTGTCATCGCCACAATCATCACCGAGGATACGGAATGTGCGAACACTGTCCCGAGCTGTCCATTAACGAGGGCTGAGATACCCTCGGACGTAGATTGTAACCCCATGTTGACTGCGGATCAGCGTGAAGAGGTAAAGAGGTGGCAGGGTATTCCAATTTGCTTACGGAAATACCCGGAAGAACGTCACTTGTCGAGTTCGGGTTGAAGCTGGTAGACGACCGGCCAGTGCAGCGGTAACATTACCCTTTGCCCCACGCGAAACGACAAGTGGTAAGAGAAGAGATCTGGCAGATGATTGCTCTGTGATGATCTCTTGTTAGCCACGGAGATGTGTGGTATGACCTAATTCTACTAGCAGACGTTCTGGAACGGCTACGTCAAGAGGGATTGACGGCTCGCCCTTTCAAATGCCATTTTAGGTTCCGGACGTTAGACTATCTAGGACACACCCAGAGTCATGGCATTCTGTCCACAGAGTGGTCGAAGATGGAGAAGCTGAGAAAGACCGTACGCCCCACCACGAAGTCATTTCTGGATTGGCCGGCTATTACCGGAGGTTTGTGGCCAATTTCAGTGCAATTGCGGGACTGTTGTCTGACTTGACCTGGAAACGGGGCCCGAGTAAAACTATTGGGACGGATGCGTGTGAGCAAGTTTTCCTAACGCTGAAGGATAGGCTGACATTCGACGCTTTTGTCCGCCTACTGGCTCTGTCCAAATACTTAGTGCTGCGCACAGACGCATATGACACCGGCCTAGCAGAAGTACTCCTGCACGAGCACGAGGGGACTCTTTTCCCGTTGCGTACGGCAGACAGAAACTGTCTGCTGCCAAGAAGAATTACTCCGTATCGGTTGACTAAGTTCGTGTCTTAAAAACGGTTACCAATCGTACTAAAGAACCTTTACGTCAACCTGAGCACAGGAGTCTGCAGTTTTATCAAAACACGACATTTCTGACATGAAATCACCTTAACAGTATTATAAATTAACGCAAGGAATGCAAGCGTGACCACAACCCTCCGCTCCATTCGACTTTTCTCACGCGTCTTTTATCGCTTCAGATTTGCAATAAGACTTTAAAACAAAATACACATATCCATTCAAAAGACAGTAACATACCAACTCATCACTCTCAGACGACCATCGCAATATATGTTCCCTGTCCTCCTATCTTACGAATTATGAATGTCCAGTGTCAAATTAAACCATGTGGAGACCCATAGGCAGCCGAAATCTCGGGACCCCACTCGCACATTACCTCATACATCAAGATCAAATCAATTCAATATTATTTTTATCCGATGTCGCGGGGCCTCTAAAAGGCGTGGGGCCCATAGGTCAGTGCCTACTCTGCCTATTGGGTAATGCGGCACTGTGAGTGGATCAAATTTACGACTCACAAACTATGGATGAATGGAGTCCAATTTGTATGGTCAGTCTCTCAACTTCATGAGCACCGATAAATATAAATGCTACCAAATTTAATAAACCACACGCAATGCAAGCATTAAAAACGTTCAAGATTTTGCTTGCATCAGCATAACATATTTTCAGTGTTTCACGAAGAAGTGTCGCCCTTCATGCAAGAAACTGCTATGTAATGCGAATAAGTAATGTCGAACGCAATCACAACACAGGCGACATACAAATTGCAAGTTCTTTTGTTTGTTTGCACATGGTTAATACGATGTTAAAAAAAATGTCAAAGGATACGTGTAAATTGCATTTCTGTAAATTTAGAACAGTGAATATAAACATTTCTTAATTTATTAATTTAGTATAAGAAGATGCATACTACACAAATCAGAGTTCTTTGTAAAGACTTGTAATCAATGACAGAAAACAGCTAGTGTTTGAATTTCGAACCGGTCTATGTATCTGGTCATCAGTAAATTGCCGTTCCCTTAACTATGGAAAAATGCATTTCAAAATATTAAATATAATAATGTGCATTTCCTCAGTTTAGACATGTGATTGTCATGAAATATATTGTCTTTATATATGGGTCTATATATTGAAAGTTTGTGTCAACTACGAAATCCACGAAAATTGGCACCAGGCTAACAATAATCAATTCAGCATCAACAAAAATCTCCCACCACTTTTTGGGTAAGCTTTTAGCATTTGTGAAGGCTTTCTTGCTGTGCTTCATGAATGAATGAGAGAGAGAGAGAGAGAGAGAGAGAGAGAGAGAGAGAGAGAGAGAGAGAGAGAGAGAGAGAGAGAGAGAGAGAGAGAGAGAGAGAGAGAGAGAGAGAGAGAGAGAGAGAGAGAGAGAGAGAGAGAGAGAGAGTGGTAATGTGGTATGTTATGGTTAGGCCTAAGGAATTCGCTTATGTTTGGACAAACATTTCTCATAGGAACGCTTCTTACTTCATGTACACCTCTAATATATTTATGATGATTTCAAAGGTAACTCAAAGTTAAAACAATCATAATCGTGACTGTGCGTTGCTGAGGTGAAAAGATGCAGGTTGAAACGATAGAGTTCGTACCGTGCATTTGATGGATAATTGGCAAGCTGTGAATAATGTGGTCTTACATTTGATTAGAGCAAAATTTAGGCATAAAATGGACACGTCAGGCTTTCCAACTTACAGCTGAAGTTGCATAGAAGTCTTTGAAAAATTGGGTTAAACTTATGACTTCTAGCTGGAATTGTGTCATGGTTTTGACACCGCTCGGTCAAGCTAAGACCCCTGTCTTGTAACAGTGTGTGTGTGTGTGTGTGTGTGTGTGTGTGTATATATATATATATATATATATATATATATATATATATATATATATATATATATATATAGATATTTATATATATACATATATATATATTTATATACATATATATATATATATATATATATATACATATATATATATATATATATATATATATATATATATATATATATATATGTATATATATATATATATATATATATATATATATATATATATATATATATATATATATATATATATATATATATATATATATGTGTGTGTGTGTGTGTGTGTGTGATAATTATTTGTCATAGGTTGAATGAAAATAGTTTCCATTGTAGCAAATTTTAATTTATTTTCTTATTTTCTTCCCCAACTTTTTTTGGGCAAAAGACTCAGTTTAACTTTGAGAGGGATGAAGATAATTTGACCAGATTATTATGTTAGCATTTTCTTATTTTTTTTATTACTATTATTTTTGTTCAGACGTAACTCTTTGTCTTTCCTTGTGTTTTATTTTGTTTTTTTGCGTTTTTTGGTATGCAGAAAATAAAACAGCATGTATATAAATATATATATATATATATATATATATATATATATATATATATATATATATATATTTATATATATATATATATATATATATATATACACACACCCCTTTACGAATTACGCATCCACGATTTTATATTAAAAGAAAATCCAAACAATAGCAACAAAAGAAACCTCCGCAACAACAACAACAACAGCAACAAAACTTCAAGGAAAATGAATACATTAATTTTGTCAGGTTTCTAATATCTCTTTTAATGTGAGATTTCCATTCTGATCTATGTATTATAATGGCATTATATTTCTTTTTGACTTCATTTCTGTTTTATCGCATCCAAAATTGTCATTATTTCATGCTTTTATTCAGCGATTTAGTTTAGCTATTCTTCATTTTACATAATATTAAAAGTATTAGCATATAACATGTTTGTTACATTTTTAAAAATAATATTTACTGGCAAGTCAAAACGACTCTAAATTTAGGGCCTTGCATATGCATTTAACGTCTGACAACGTCTGTAACGTGTTTGTGCTTTGAACAACATTGTCACGAGTAGTGTTATAAGGCATTTTAATCTTATATAGCAATGATGAATACAACACGTGATTGTGTTTGATAGAGCAAGTAACCCATATAAGTATGAATCAGGAAATACCATGTTCTATAGTAGAAAATGAACCAGGATCTGCAGTGCAAGGCTTGATGATGCAAAATATTGGTCAATGACTAATATTACCCCCCATGCAGCTGAACATGTTATTTTCCGACCTTCCACACAATGTGTCCCATCATTTTAGATAAAACTCATTTCCCGTATATTACTTAAATTGTCGGTATATTATAATTAAATTCGATAAATCTCAACACCGTTATTTTACTTAAAATAAAGCTTAGATGAATCACAGTACCTCTATATAAACTTAAAGTGCAGTTTTCATCATCATTATATTTTATATTTAAATTAATTATCTTCATATTTCAATTAGATACATTCCAAAAATGGTATGCCGTCAAAACGCGTGGATCGGATAAGGCAGAACATATTATGGACACCTTGTTTCAATTCTTCTGACAGTAGTTATATATTTTTAAAAGATTTTATTTCATTTTTATCATAGCCCATAATAGCAGGGCTCAATTAATTGTTGTAAATGTATTTGTATACTTGTACATATGATATGATATGATATGATATGATATGATATGATATGATATGATATGATATATATATATATATATATATATATATATATATATATATATATATATATATATATATATATATATATATATATATATATATATATATTTATGTGTGTGTGTGTTTTCTTTTATGTTTACATTGTTTTACTCTATATCCGTATTTTAATTTAGATGTATGGACTATGCAGTCTGAAATAAAGAATTCTTATCTTATCATATTTTAGTATGTTGTTTTTAATTACAGGCGCACGGATGACGCATGCAATTTCCTAATTTATCTGGATATTAGGAAAGCCTGACTAAGTATCAGCCAATCGTTTACATAGCTATTTCTGAGTGTTTACTTGTAATGAATATATATATATATATATATATATATATATATATATATATATATATATATATATATGTATATGTGTGTGTGTGTGTGTGTGTGTGTGTGTTAATTAACTTCGAAAACTCAAATAGCGTACACTCGAGTATCATGGATCACTTAGAGTCATATATTGGTTACGACCATTCAAATACCGTTTAAAACTTTAACCTTTGCCTAGTTAGCAGACTTTCAACAAAATGTTGCATGTATCAAGGACGAGAATATTGGAACTAAGCTGTACGATTAGCGGAGAGGCTAATAAATCCTTGTTTTGAAATGATCCTTTGCCAATAATATAATATTGTACTGAAAGTCAGAGTTGATATTTTCCTTCATAAATATATAACCATATTGCTTTAAAGTTTATGCTGCATTGGTTCTAAATCGAAGAATGTTATAAGTGTCTGTTTTTGTTTCCGTAAGCTAAATACTGAAACGTAATACTATCGAATTGAACTTAACACTAAAAAAAACCACCCTTGCTCACATAAACTTATACAATGTCTTTAAACACCTTTCTTGTTCACGAGAAACTTAAAGACAAATAAGTCTATTACACGAAAGTTTCTTTTTCTATTGGATTTATTGAAACAAAACAAGATTATCACACGCAAAATTTCAGTAGCATATTTAAGATATTATAGTTGAAGAGAAAAAGAATCAAAATTCATTGAACGACTGATTTTTAAATTTACCAATATTATCATTAATCTCGTGAAAAGCACAAATTCATTATGTCTGTGCAATTTCTGTCCTTTTCAAGTCAGCCAATACTTAATGTTCGTGTTTGTTTTTGGGAGTGGGGATGGGTTTTATTTTCTTTCCTTTTTTACCTTGACCTGAATGAAGTATTTCACAACCATGACTGCCACATTACAGCAATATCTTGCTGACATGTCACGTTACACACACACACCATTGGCTGGGGGAGAGTGTTTTCTAGTCTCTTGAAAACAAATGTATGTCAAAAATGAATTAAAATCTTTCCTGTTCAACGTTTTGGCATAGAATTCGTACATATTGTAACGGCCAAGCTAGATCCTGAGAATACTACACTGGAATACGGCATAGAATTCGTACAAATTGTAACGGCCAAGCTAGATCCTGAGAATACTACACTGGAATACGGCATAGAATTCGTACAAATTGTAACGGCCAAGCTAGATCCTGAGAATACTTCACTGGAATACGGCACCAGGGATGAATATGCTTCTAGACAACTGACTAAGATGGGGAAGAATGGATTGAACTCGAACTCTTGATTTCTTTTCAACCATAAGATAATATGATGATCCATTTATTAAGAAACACTGAATAAAGTCAGTTCATAACCATGACAGTCTTGTTTGTCTTAAGGTACAGTACATGATAATTTCACAAAGTACACATTAGCACTATACTATTAGTTCATTACATTATTACTTCTTTTGATGAATGAAAATTTTATAAAAGTTACCATATTTGGATTTAATTGCAAAGAAGTTAACTACAAAAAAAAAGAAAATATGTCTTGACTGTAATATATCAAATATAAAATCTGCAAGGAAAACACTTCCTTGACATCACACTTCAAGTATGACATATTACTTATATGAGGTGAATTAATGTAGATGAACATAAATTGGCTATCAGGTCGGTGAGGAAAACACTCACAATGACTTAGACAACTAATACATTATAAAATAGAAATCTAAATAATGTTTGATAGACTGGTAGATTATTAAAGTATTGTTGAATTGAATTTAGAATGTCAAGTCGGTGAGGAAAACATTCACAATGACTTAGAAAACTTGTAAATGATAAAATAAAAATTTAAATATATTATGTTTTCATCAAGTGCTAGATTAATTTTTAGGTATCGTTGAATTAAATTTAAAATGTAAGTCGGTGAGGAAAACACTCACAATGACTAAGACAACTAGTAAATTAAAGATAGGAAATTTAAATAAATTATGTTTGAATCAATTGCTAGATTAATCAGGTATTGTTAAATTGAATTTAGAATGTCAAATCGATGAGGAAAACACTCACAATGACTTCGACATTCTATTTCCCTAACAACATTGTTGGAACTTCAATTTAGGAAAAGGAATTAAAACTAATTAAATAAATAAAAATAAACAAATAAATAAAAAGTATTGGTCTGTGAGGACAACACTCACATGACCATATAACCAAGGTTTAAATTATGCATGATATTACAACTAGATTGCTTATAAATAATAAATTTATAAATGACTAGAATGCATATAATTTGGAAGAGAGAAAAAATTAAAATAAAAGGAAATAAATTTCTTAAATAAATATTGCTTTGTGCTTAAATAAGCTTTAACAAAAATTATTGTCCAAAATATTGCCTAAAGTTACATAACTATAATAAACTAAACAAAACAAAATAAAATAAATAAAAAAATAAAACAATAACTGTGATGTACCTAGTTTGATTGCTGCTATCTGACTAAAACCCACAAGCAGTACACAAAGCCTTATATACTCCTGACAAAACCCCAAAACCCACAGCGCCCACAAAACCAACAATTTTTGTGGGTTTATTCAAACAAGCATGAAACTAGTATTGCATGTGTAAATTTAGTCAATCTTCACAATGACCATTCATAGAAGTTACCAATTTAATATGTTACAATTTATTACATGAGATTGTATTACGCCAAGAAAAGAATAAAACAAAATATATCAGTTTTGTAATCCGCGGCACATACCGTGTTTAGCTGTTGCCGATAGCAATGGTTCGGAACCTGTTTTTGACTGCTACAATATTACCGAGGTAGACCGCATGACAGGGCAGTCAAGGTGTGTGCACAACAGAAACAAGGAAGAGAAAAGAAAAACCAAGCTTAAATGCAATGATGTACACAAATGAAACATACCGGCCATACTCACATTGAGTATGTACTGTACATTCTTAAAAGGCTATCTAGAAATAGTCATTAATCAAATTATCAAGGATTCCATCCATCGGCATTAATACTCCCTCATTCCGCTAACTCAAAACATATAGACTATACCAGCTAACAGTTAATCGATGAAGTAGACAAAACAGATGACCCTAAAATATATCAATGTCGACTCATTTGAACAATTCACTGGTAATGCGCTAAAAATATCGAGACTGAATTGGTGGTATGTATGGGGTTTACCGTATACAAACATGCAAACCTCACTCCCTAAATGCAGATTATTACTCTCTCTCTCTCTCTCTCTCTCTCTCTCTCTCTCTCTCTCTCTCTCTCTCTCTCTCTCTCTCTCTCTCTCTCTCTCTCTATATATATATATATATATATATATATATATATATATATATATATATATATATATATATATATATATATAGTCTCACATAATCTTAAGGCATACTTAATCTGGGCCCTGAACTGCATCATCATCTCGCATAAAAAGCCACACCCATGTTTACTGTTATCACGCCAGAAGATACAATAATCCAGACTTTCTTATGTGAATCTTTTATAAGCAATCCATCCCGGTTTAATATAATTTTTAGAGTCTGCAATGTGGGCAACGTCTGCTAGTACTTTAACAACCACACCTTACAATATATTAAAACAATTTACAGGGTGGTATATAATACAATTTCATACTGTGACAATGTACAATACGTAATTTGTCATCCATGCATGCCAGTGAAATGAAATTTGTGACTCTTGATTTGTAGATAAGTCACCCTTTCAAAAATGTTTGTTTCCTATGACAGGATCTTCATCGTGAATTTATATTTGAAGATGATTTGGATTAAGATATGATCTGTTGGAATTTGTATGCATTAGTACTGACAAATAAATGAAGGTACTATGTAGGCTGTTCAGCAGCTTCCTACATGCTGAACAGATTAAACAGGATACAAAGATCATTGCCAATGAGCAGACAGGTTTCAGAGCAGGGCGTAGCACAACAGAGCAGATCTCCAACCTCAGGATATTGTGTGAGAATTACCTTCAACACTAGCAAGAACTGTACCACGTCTTCGTAGATTTCAAGGCGGCATTTGACAGAGTATGGAATGCGGCTTTGTTGGCGACCATGAGATTGTACAACATCAATGCCAACCTCATTACAGTAATAAAGCACCTGTATGACAAGGCCACCAGTGTACTTCAACTACAGCAAAGAGGACTGGTTCAGAACGACAGTCGGAGTAGACAAGGCTGTCTGCTCTCTCCCACATTATTCAACATCTTTCTGGGCAGAATCATGGTAGACGCTCTTGAAAAGCATGAAAGGGCGGTCAGCGTCGGAGGTAGAACAGTCACTAACTTATGTTTTGCCGACGACATTGATCAACTAGCAGGAAATTAGCAAGAATTAGCTAGCTTAGTATAGAGCCTCAACAAATCCTTTGCAGCCTACGGCATGGAAATCAGTGCAGAGACGACCAAACTTATGACTAAAAACACCAAAGGCCTCAGTACTGACATCAGTATCCAAGGTACAAAGCTAGAAACAGTCCATATCTTCAAGTATTTGGAGACAATTGTAACATGAATTATTGAAGCTTGAAGTATTCTCCAGGATTGCTCTTACAACAGCAGCACTGACAAAACTAAAACCCATCTGGAATGACAAGAACATCGCACACAGTTCAAAGGTCAGACTGATGCACTCACTGGTGATCTCCATATTTCAGTACGCCTGTGAATCATGGAACATAACAGCTGACGTAGAAAAATGATACAGGCCACAGAGATGAGATGCTTCCGAAAGATCCTTGGCATCTCATACAAAGACCATGTCACCAATGAAGAAATATGGCAAAGGATAATAAAAGCCATTGGGCCTCACGATAACTGCCTGACCACAGTGAAAAAAGAGTAAACTGCAGTTGTATGGGCATGTCTCATGATTATCGGGACTTGTCAATACAATCACACAAGACACTCTACAAGCAAGAAGAAATCGAGGCAGGCAGAAACAGAAGTGGGAGGACAACATTCGAGAGTAGACAGGCTTGACATTGAGCGACTCAGTCAGAAAGACGGAAAATCGAGAGGAATGGAGGAAGCTGGTTACTCGTTTTTGTGCGGTGCCCCAACAGTCAACCAGACTACGGGACTGATGATGATGACTATGTAGGGAAAATAATTTTGATTTGAATTACGAGTCGTATGGACTGATCACTGACGGAGAGGCAAGTGTAATGCTAAGTGCCAAGTGTGTATGTGTGATAAAAGGGATAAAAGGAATTAAACTGGAATAAAATTGCAATTAAAGAATTAAATAGTGGCATTGGGTGTGCAACCAAAACGTCTTCCGGAAAACACACATATATAAGAGGAAAACGAAAGGAAAAATATCAGTTCAAAGTACTGGGAACACATCGCTTTACGAATGGAAAGAAAATTGACATTCAGTATAACTGATAAAAAGATAAAAATTAAAATACACTAGAACATGGAGTTTTAAAAATAGCATCTTTATTTATAACTGGTGAAACGAGTTGGTTTTTAGTTTTTTTTTTTTTGAAAAATACAAAATGGAAAATATTATCCAGTCATAGAAAATTTTGTTTCTTTACGATCGCTTAAACAGCCTAATATTTATTCGTTTGTTTGTTTCTACTGTCACTCAAACATTTAAGATACGCAAACCATCCGCGAAAAATTGACTTCATCATTTTGTCATTGTTCAGTCAGTTGAAATAAATAAGTTCGGCAATATTTGTATTTTATTTTTAAACAATACTATTATTCCATTGTATAATTTCCAGACTTCACTATATTCCACTGAAACGTAAATTTTATGGCATTATATTATTGCGTCATTTTAACAATGGGATCAGAGATCCGTAAAATGTGGAATTTAAAGTTATATGATGTTCAAGTGTTCACAGTCTCCGTGATTTTATCAGCAGTGTACGTCCTTAGTTTGTACTGATTATAGAGACTAGATGTGTAAATTTGTCCATGACGTACTAATCTCCACGGCCTCGGTGATTTTGTCAAGAGTGCGTTCTTAGTTTGTATTGATAGTTCAGAATAGATGAGTACATCCTTAGTTTGTAAAGATAGTTCAGGCTACATATGTAAATGCGACATCGTTGTTCATAAGGTACCAGTGTTCACGATCTCCGTGATATTGTCAATAGTGTGGGTCTCTACTTTGCATTGATAGCTCAAACTAAATGAGTAAATATTATTCTTTTTCCATGACATACCAATGTTAACCGTCTCCGTAGTACTGTGCATCCTTAGTTTGTATTATTAGTTCACACTAGATGTGTAAGTGAGTCTTCGTTGTTCATGACGTACTAAGGTCCACGGTGTCCTTAATCTTCATGTTTTCACAATAATTGTTGTGCTTCCTTATTGATATTTTCTGTTATTGTAAACATATCTTCGTTATTCATTATCTATGGGGTCCTTTTTTGTCGACAGTGTTGTTCTTGTTGGGCGTAACGCCATTTTCCAGCACACGATAAGGATACATGGCGGCCAGTAATAATGGTGGGGGAAGAAACCGGGAAATTCGCAGAAAGAACAACCGACCTACCAGAAGCTACTGGCTAGCTTTCTCACATATCCACATTCGCCGAATTTTAGACTCGAACCCACGCAGACAGAGGTGAAATGGCAGTGATCCGTAACGGAGAGCGCTTTAGACCACTAGGCTACTCGGGGCACCCCAACAGTTATGTGTATTCTTTTTATTGATATTTGATTATATATGTTTAAAGATATCTTCTTCGATTATCATACACCATAGTCAATAGTCTTCATGATTTTTGAAAATCATCGTTTTATTTCATTAAAGAATAGAAAAATGGATCAGTGTACAAGCGTTCGTTAAATTCTTTGGTCAAAGTTAACATAAAAACCTTCATACATATTAACTATTGTGAAACAATTAAATCAAATTCAGTCAAAATATCAACAACGAAAATCGGTTTCAGATTTCATGAATTATATGATGATTTAATATTGAATGGAATAGGTTCATGTCATATATAAATTATTGTTGACATTATCAAATTATGACCACTTACAATATAACAATACATGTTCTGATACATGAGCATATTAACAATCCCAGTACGGTGCTTCCTTCTAAACAAATCCACGAACAGTATGAAATCTTTACCCGATGCAATGGGAAATTTGTACAACAATATACAATCCGCAATTATATTTGTCTTTGTGTCGAAATCCTATTTGTTTAGATAGCTTTCCTCTTTTAATTCATTCACATCTACGTTCATTACAATAATTATGTATCTTACGAGTGTTATATTTTTTGATTTCTGTTTTAACCGTATCAAATGCTAGTTTTTAATGCACGAGTGTTGTATTACTCTAATTACTGCATGAATAATATCCATTTTACTTTTGACTTAATCTATCTTTGTATTAGTATTTCTCTTACATCATTTTCGCATCTCTTTCCCGATAACTGTCATTTTTCATTTTTATAACAATTTTCAGAAAATGAAACGTTGCTGTTATAGTTCCTTTAAGACCCATGCGCGATATTTCTTCACTTATTCTGTACCTGACATATACTATTTAGTGAAAATGGAAAACAACGTAAGGTACTTGCACTACGCGTAACAGCAAGCTTATAAACATGTATTAGTTTTACAGCTTCATCTTTGATGCTGATGATTAATATGGTAATTACACGCCTCGTTTACAATTGACATTTACTGATGATTAATATTGTAATTACACGCCTCGTTTACAATTGACATTTACTGATGATTAATATGGTAATTACACGCCTCGTTTACAATTGACATTTACTGATGATTAATATGGTAATTACACGCCTCGTTTACAATTGACATTTACTGATGATTAATATGGTAATTACACGCCTCGTTTACAATTGACATTTACTGATGATTAATATGGTAATTACACGCCTCGTTTACAATTGACATTTACTGATGATTAATATGGTAATTACACGCCTCGTTTACAATTGACATTTACTGATGATTAATATGGTAATTACACGCCTCGTTTACAATTGACATTTACTGATGATTAATATGGTAATTACACGCCTCGTTTACAATTGACATTTAACAGTGTAAAATTTCAAAGGACGGAACTTGCAAAGCTTACTAAATTCCCTTGAAAAACTTAGCGTCATTGACGTGCAACTGTATTTTTATTTTGGTTTCAAAACCCGCAAACTATTTTCGATTAGTAGATGCTTTAATAGTTTGCTGGCTATTGAACCATAAGAAGTTAACACTGAAGCTGGTAATGTATACCCTGCAACGTCACTCGGATCGATTTTAACTTTTGGATTGTATTCAAAACCTTTCATGTGTTATGTATGTTTAACTTTTATCCATGATTGCAGATTGTAATGATCGTTTTATAACAACATATTACGATGCTAATTTTGTCCCTGATTATAGATTATACTTTCAGATAATCACCATGTGTAAGCTACAAATAGGTGATTAGCTATAAAAAGGTTATTTACATGACTATGACTGTACAATGTTCTAAAAAATAAACCTGTTCACAGTTTAGAATAATTTTCATTAAACCATTATGTTCTTATTATAGGTGTGTCATTACATTGATGTCTTTGTTATAAAGATGCGTCATTGTCTCGGTTTTTTGTGTTGGTAGTATAGGTTGACCATTAACTCATATTGATGGTATAGCTAGGTCATCAACGAATTGTGCGGGCAGTATAGCCGGGTCATTAACTCGTTGTGTTGATTGTATAGGTGGGTCATTAACTCGTTGTATTGGTTGTATAGTTGTGTCATTAACTCGTTGTGTTGGTTGTATAGGTGGGTCATTAACTCGTCATCTTGGTAGTATAGCTAAGTCATTGGTTTGTTATCTTGGTAGTGTAGCTGGGTCATTAATTTGTTGTCTTGTAAGTGTAACTTTCACTAACTCATCTTGTTTGTAGTTTAGCTTGGTAATTATCTCTTTGTGTTGGTATTATAAGTTGGTATTTGACTCGCTGTGTTGGAAGTATAGCTGGGTCATTAAATTGTTGTTTTCTAAGTATAGCTGGGTTAATAACTCGTTGTCTTGGTAGTGTAGTTGGGTGATTAACTCGTGTTGGTAGTTTAGATGGGTCATTAACTCTTTGTGTTGTTTGTATAGTTGGGTCGTTTAGTTGTTGTGTTGGTAGTAAAGGTGTGTCAATAATTCATTGTGCTGGTAATATAGTTGAGTCCTTAATTGGTTGTGTTGGTGGTAAAATTGTGTCATTAATATAATGTATTGGCAGTTTAGGTGGGACATTAACTTATTGTGTTGGTGGTAAAGTTGGTTCTTTAACTACTTATGCTGGTAGTATAGCTGGGTCATTAATTCGTGTTAATTGTTCAGATTGGTCATTTATTCGTTGTGCTGGTTCTTTATGTGGGTTGTTAATGCGTCCTGTTGGTTGATGGTATAGCTAGGTCCTTATCTCGTTGTGTTAATATAGGAGCAAGGTCAATATTTCTTTGAGCTATTCGTGTAGCTAGTTCATTAACTCATTTTCTTGGATATTATCGTTGTGTTATTAACTCGTTGCCTTAGTAGTATAGCAAATTCATAAATTCTTTCGAAGTTACGCTTGTTTTCACGTTGGTTAAAGTATTCATCTTGATATGTTAGACAAGTGTGAGATATGTACGCTGTTTGAGATTGCCGCTTTAAAGGGTTGAAAAAGTTTGTAAGATATCAAGTCTTTGCTTTTCCTGCAAATTGCTTATTATTCGTTAGGTAGAAAATTGTTCATTTTAATTCAAATGCATTTCAGTCCATCAAATTTATTGATAGTGTATTGACTATCAAAATCCTGTTAAATTACGCATATTTTAAGGACTTACAAAAGAAAATGACCAAATATTGATAAAATAAAGGAGATGATGAAAAATTCTTATCACCTTTGAAAGATTTGAAACCTTTAACAGACTTGATGATTGTTTTGGATTTTTTCGCCTTTGTTAGTTTCATCGGATTCTATTTGTGAACATGTAAAATAATTTATTCTATGAGACTTTAAGATTTTGAAAACAAAACCAGAGTAAAACGGTTAATCATTATCAAGGAAACGAAACTGCTGCATTGAAAGGGGAATCTGCTTTGTGTCCTTATGTTGAGCTTGCTAAATACATTTTTGACCGGTCTGTCTACGCTTTCGAACGAATGCATCATCACAAAGCGAATTTTCATTTTTAAAATGTTGTGGATAGTCCTATTCACAATGTACAAGTTTATTTAGGCTTGAATTAACTTTGGTTTAGTGGTTTGATGCATCATATGACATACATTACACTAGGATATATACATATATATATATATATATATATATATATATATATATATATATATATATATATATATATATATATATATATATATATATATATATATATTGCGTGGAGGAAAATCGCGAGAAGATCCTGGGAAAACCCGCTGACACGCAGGAAGCTGCTTGCAAGCTTTTATCACATGTCCACATTGGCAGAGCCGAAACTCGAGCCCATGTGAATACAGGAGAGTGTGAGTGATTTGTATTGGCAAACGCTTTAAATTACTATGTCACCTGTAATCATATTTAAGCCTGAGTTAAATTACTATGTTACCTGTGATCATCTGTAAGCCTTAGTTAAATTACTATGTCACCTGTGATCATCTGTAAGCCTTAGTTAGTTACTATGTCACCTGTGATTATCTGTAAGCCTTAGCTAAATTACTGTCACCTGTGATCATCTCTAAGCCTTAGTTAAATTACTGTCACCTGTAATTATCTGTAAGCTTTAGTTAAATTACTGTCACCTGTGACTATCGGTTAGCCTTAGTTAAATTACTATGTCACCTGTGATTATCTGTAAGCCTTAGTTAAATTACTATGTCACCTGTGATTATCTGTAAGCTTTAGTTAAATTACTGTCACCTGTGATTATCTGTACGCCTTAGTTAAATTACTATGTCACCTGCGATCATCTGTAAGCTTTAGTTAAATTACTATGTCACCTGTGATCATCTGTAAGCCTTAGTTAAATTACTATGTCACCTGTGATCATCTGTAAGCCTTAGTTAAATTACTATGTCACCTGTGATTATCTGTAAGCCTTAGTTAAATTACTATGTCACCTGTGATTATCTGTAAGCCTTAGTTAAATTACTGTCACCTGTGATTATCTGTAAGCCTTAGTTAAATTACTGTCACCTGTGATTATCTGTAAGCCTTAGTTAAATTACTATGTCACCTGTGATTATCTGTAAGCCTTAGTTAATTACTATGTCACCTGTGATTATCTGTAAGCCTTAGTTAAATTAATATGTCACCTGTGATTATCTGTAAACCTTAGTTAAATTACTGTCACCTGTGATTATCTGTAAGCCTTAGTTAATTATTATGTCACCTGTGATTATCTGTAAGCCTTAGTTAAATTACTCTCACCTGTAATTATCTGTAAGCCTTAGTTAAATTACTGTCACCTGTGATTATCTGTAAGCCTTAGTTAAATTACTATGTCACCTGTGATTATCTGTAAGCCTTAGTTAATTACTATGTCACCTGTGATTATCTGTAAGCCTTAGTTAGTTACTATGTCACCTGTGATTATCTGTAAGCCTTAGTTAAATTACTATGTCACCTGTGCTTATATGTAAGCTTTAGTTAGTTACTATGTCACCTGTGATTATCTGTAAGCTTTAGTTAAATTACTGTCACCTGTGATTATCTGTAAGCCTTAGTTAAATTACTGTCATCTGTGATTATCTGTAAGCCTTAGTTAAATTACTGTCACCTGTGATTATCTGTAAGCCTTAGTTAAATTACTATGTCAAATGTGATTATCTGTAAGCCTTAGTTAAATTACTGTCACCTGTGATAATCTGTAAGCCTTAGTTAAATTACTATGTCACCTGTGATTATCTGTAAGCCTTAGTTAAATTACTATGTCACCTGTTATTATCTATAAGCCTTAGTTAAACTACTATGTCACCTATGATTATCTGTAAGCCTTAGTTAAATTACTATGTCACCTGTGATTATCTGTAAGCCTTAGTTAAATTACTATGTTACCTGTGATTATCTGTAAGCCTTAGTTAAATTACTATGTCACCTGTGATTATCTGTAAGCCTTAGTTAAATTACTCTCACCTGTGATTATCTGTAAGCCTTAGTTAATTACTGTCACCTGTGATTATCTGTAAGCCTTAGTTAAATTACTCTCACCTGTAATTATCTGTAAGCCTTAGTTAAATTACTGTCACCTGTGATTATCTGTAAGCCTTAGTTAAATTACTATGTCACCTGTGATTATCTGTAAGCCTTAGTTAATTACTATGTCACCTGTGATTATCTGTAAGCCTTAGTTAGTTACTATGTCACCTGTGATTATCTGTAAGCCTTAGTTAAATTACTATGTCACCTGTGATTATCTGTAAACCTTAGTTAGTTACTATGTCACCTGTGATTATCTGTAAGCTTTAGTTAAATTACTTTCACCTGTGATTATCTGTAAGCCTTAGTTAAATTACTGTCATCTGTGATTATCTGTAAGCCTTAGTTAAATTACTGTCACCTGTGATTATCTGTAAGCCTTAGTTAAATTACTGTCCCCTGTGATCATCTGTAAGCCTTAGTTAAATTACTGTCACCTGTGATCATCTGTAATCCATAGTTAAATTACCATGTCACCTGTGATTATCTGTAAGCCTTAGTTAATTACTGTCACCTGTGATTATCTGTAGGCCTTAGTTAAATTACTGTCACCTGTGATTATCTGTAAGTCTTAGTTAAATTACTATGTCACCTGTGATTATCTGTAAGCCTTAGTTAAATTACTATGTCACCTGTGATTATCTGTAAGCCTTAGTTAATTAATATGTCACCTGTGATTATCTGTAAGCCTTAGTTAATTACTATGTCACCTGTGATTATCTGTAAGCCTTAGTTACTATGTCACCTGTGATTATCTGTAAGCCTTAGTTAATTACTATGTCACCTGTGATTATCTGTAAGCCTTAGTTAAATTACTATGTCACCTGTGATTATCTGTAAGCCTTAGTTAATTACTATGTCACCTGTGATTATCTGTAAGCCTTAGTTAAATTACTATGTCACCTGTGATTATCTGTAAGCCTTAGTTAAATTACTGTCACCTGTGATTATCTGTAAGCCTTAGTTAAATTACTATGTCACCTGTGATTATCTATAAGCCTTAGTTAAATTACTGTCACCTGTGATTATGTGTAAGCCTTAGTTAAATTACTATGTCACCTGTGATTATCTGCAAGCCTTAGTTAAATTACTGTCACCTGTGATTATCTGTAAGCCTTAGTTAATTACTATGTCACCTGTGATTATCTGTAAGCCTTAGTTAGTTACTATGTCACCTGTGATTATCTGTAAGCCTTAGTTAGTTACTATGTCACCTGTGATTATCTGTAAGCCTTAGTTAAATTACTGTCACCTGTGATTATCTGTAAGCCTTAGTTAATTACTATGTCACCTGTGATTATCTGTAAGCCTTAGTTAGTTACTATGTCACCTGTGATTATCTGTAAGCCTTAGTTAGTTACTATGTCACCTGTGATTATCTGTAAGCCTTAGTTAAATTACTGTCACCTGTAATTATCTCTAAGCCTTAGTTAAATTCGGTAAAATAAGATTGATATTATGACTAAGCAAGTAATAAACCAAACGATCCGCTCCGAACAGGTCCCAGGGCAGCAGCCATTTAGGTTTTGGTAAGGGGGAAGAGATGTATATGATTTTTTAAAGAAAAAGTACTGGCTCTCAAATAGCTCGAAACAACACACACACACACACACACACACACACACATACACACACACACTATTAATTAAAGTAATATTAAATAACTACATACTATATATCACACATTAGAAGTTCCAAACAAGTTCAGTTTGTAACGTTCCAGTTTAAGTTTGTTTTCAATAGAACAGTATCGGCTTATATTACTCACTCGTCAGTATCGGCTTGTAGTGCTCACTCGTCAGTTCCTTTGAGACGACCCTTCTTTTCTTGTTTCTTATTTTAGGATCAATTTCGGCTTCAAGTATTTATGTCAGTGTATATATTTCGTTATAGTGTCACGTAGGTATTATTTCGGGCTCTAGAGTAATTAGTCCTATGGCTTTTACATCTTTCTTATATTTTATATATTACGGACAGTCAATTCGCTGACAAATTGTAATGAATGAATGTTTATTTTTTAATGTTTCTATTTAGTCGATGTTTGCTTTTCATAAATGAATATGTACAAATTCAGAGTAAACCAGTTGCTTCAATTTTCAATTTGCATTTATCTGACTTGTGTGGGTTTTGAAACATTCTTTATTTCATTAAACAAGCCATGATTCACCTTACTGATTTTTATTTTTCTTGTTTCAACTCAAGCCACAATATTTTTAAATGTATTTCAACTGCGGATTCGGTGTGCTTCAAACTGCAGTTAGCTCTGTTCCACTAGACACAAACTAAATGCATAAACTTCATCCAATATTTATTTAACAGGAAAGTTACCTAGGAAAGCCATATATCGTTCAGTATCCAAGCAATTTCATTTAATTTTTATTTCTATAAAGCTATGATAAGAGATTAGTAACAAAATATAATTTGCAGTCTTTAATGAACTGCAATTATTGTTTGAATGCATTAGTTTATACGTAGTTGTTAGACATTGATTCCATTGATATGGGTCCTGAATACATTCTACAATTGTTACACGTCTTCTTTACTGACACAGGTGTATAATTAATATCAGATATCCACTGACCTACGTGAAAATTTGAGAGCGACCTCTTCGGGGTCATGCTCTGGTGATCACTGTATTAGCCAATGGAAATGCAGATTTCATAAATATAAAAACGAATAAGATCGTTAGGCATACATCAATATTCTTCAGCCATACTGTTCAGTCTTTGAAAAAGGAATAACACAAGAATTTCATCAAATTGGCTGATAAAAGTATCAATTAAGTTAACAAATTAGGTCACCAAAACATGGACCTAGGAGGTTGCTGCGAGATCATCATTTATGACATTGGAGATCTGATTTTAATCAGACTGTTTAGACATTAATAAATTCAAAACTTAAAGCTGTTGTTTTGAAGAGACGAAATTAACAATTGCAGAGATAAAAATATAAATATGTTGTTTAAAGTGAAATGGAAATATTCTATAAATGTACAAAGACATCTAATTTTATTGCTGAAGTACAATGGAGAGCGTTAATTTTATCGTTATCCCATTCTGATTAGAGACTATTAGACAAGATAAAGATGCTTTAATTTAATTCAAAATTGAAACAAAATATCTCAGTTAATAAATTTACACAAAACTGCTAAAAAATGCATTGTAACGCATACAATAAATAGTTGGCGCTAGATAAAGGTTCAATTCATGACCTGGAGAAAATATTGCTTTGAATTAAATAAGTCTAGATTTTTAGTAAGCAAAGTAACACAATTTTATTTTGTGTGTATATGTGAAGTACATTGTAATGTTTAAACAATCTGGTGTGACAAAAGCTTCAAAGATGGTTCTATAAAAGTATATTTGTGTATTTCTTTTTAAAGTTATAGCTTAAAGTTAGTTTCAGCATTTGAAAATAATAAAAGTATGACCGTTTGCAACATGTCGATTAAGAAACTGGTGAATTTGTTCTGTACCAGTGTCTTAGAAAGAAAAAACGTTTCCGAGTTCCGAGTAGTAGTAGTAGTAGTAGTAGTAGTAGTAGTAGTAGTCATAGTAGTAGTAGTAGTAGTAGTAGTAGTAGTAGTAGTAGTAGTAGTAGTAACTGCGGTTATTGAAGCTACACCAACACACGTATTGTCATAAACATAGAGATTGTGCTATTTGTATTTGTGCATTCATTTTAATGATTTTATAATTATTTGTTGATTATGGGGAGTCTGTATTGGGAAGATAATTCTGAGCCAGAGTAATTAGTCAATTTATAGGAACAGAGTTCATATTGTAGAGTATTCAGATAGCATTGATTAGTTTCGTAAAATTGGACCCTGTCTATTTTCTTAACACAGGATATTATCTTGACATTTTTCGGAATAAGCGTTTAGTAGTTAACATAGTTTTTATTAAACGTTTGGGTCGTAGTTTGTATTGCATGTGCCGAAGTGCCAATATTCCTTTTGGAAAGGCTTTCAGATTAATCGTACAAAATATGAAGAAGATAAAACATACATGTGTGAAATTAGAGTTTCGTAATGTCCGGGCAGTGGGTGAATGGAAAAACGTATTTGTAGTATCTGAACATTTCAGCTATTATTAAACCACGATCACGTGACTGATTCACTCTGTTTGAGACCCATTGTTTTTTGACAACAAGCATTGTCTTTTTTGGTAGCAGCGGTCGGATGTTCATAGCTTTTGTATATTTATTTTTTCGATCATCTTCTTAATTTAGAAAAAAAAAACAAGCAAATGTAGCGTTATTCAAACAGTGTATGCATTACGTTTACACAGAATTAATTAGTTATTGAGGTCTAATGCCAAAAGTATGGCCATCATCAAAACAATCCAAAGTTCGAGCACTTACGTCCTCTGTAGGATTGGTCAATCAGGAATTTATATCTATTCATTTGGGAACATAATGTGCTAAATATTTACAAATGTGACTTACTTGACAAATACAATCAAGAAATGATGTTGCTTTGTACTTTTGCAGAAACATGTTTCATAAAAGTTTTATAGTTATTTTCCGTATTTTCTGGTGTGCATTTATATTTAATGCACTGCTGAAGGTTATACTTTTTTGCCAGTGACTGTGGATATCGTCTGAGTAAACATTACAGTTTTTGTTTATTACGTTAATTTCAAACCGTTACAGGCGAATCACCAAACGATAATACCAGCAATTTGGAAGTTAAAAAGAAATAAATCTCCTGACATCTGATTTTGGTTTTTTTAATTCTGTGAAATAGTTGGCATCCGTCCGTCTTCGAGAGACGATGGTTTAGCTCCCTGTTTTGGTGCCTTAGCGAGTGGCTGAAGAGTCCGACCCTTGCGTGGCAATCTTTGTTGCGCTTTCTGCAGGTGAAGGTTGATTCTTGTTGAGGCTGTTGTTGTTTCGCCTTCCTCTTGGCTCTCTTTGTAGCAAGGTTTGCTTTTATCTGAAATAATGATATCTCCCCGTGCAACATCCTATTGTTTACCTGTATAATAATGTAGAAGAAAACTTTTGACCGGTGCCCTTTGTAAAACTGGTGTAATTTTCATACCGAAAATATATTGATACTAGACATTTATCTTAAATTACTATATAAAAAAAACTCTTTAATACATGTTTCCTCTGATTCGATTTTTATTGGAGAGATAGCGTAAAATATTACTGATCAAGTTCCCACTTCCTAAGTTCACAATACTCATTCACTTACCTTTCTTCATCCTGAATGTTAAGCGACATTGGCCCTATTTATACTAACGTATTACACTATATTTGAGTGCGATAGCTTGTGAAAACACGCGCTTGGATATAAGACTCGTTTTTGTATTCCAGCCATTGTTGGTAACTCACCTTATTGTCAAAACATATCCCAGGATGCAGTTTTTTTTTATACAATACGGCCATTTATCTAAACGAGTCTTTCACTGTGCAACTGATTAATCTAGCAGGCCTTTGAATTAGAAATGTTACATAGACATACTTTTTATAAAGATCAATAATGTTAGATTGATCCCACTTTTGAAACAAATCAATAACAGTTGCTAGTCTCCATTGATCTGTAAAGTTCGTTGTATGTAAAATCACATTGAAAATTAATCAAAGTGGTTTGAAATACTATTTTGTTAAAAGCACTGTATAAACTCGTGTAAAAGTTTGGGACCAACTGAAACACAAGAGAAAAAGGTTATAAATTGAGAAAATGGTTATAAATTGTCTTTTTATTAATCAATAATATTGTTATAGATTTATTGTTGAAATTTTCTGCGCTGAACTAGCCACGCCGTATTTTTTATTTTCATTGACACTCTCCTTACTCGGAAAACAAACATGAAAAGAAGCAAAATATTTTGTAGCAAGGGAAGTTAAGAATGCAAAAATAATCCAGAAAACAGTCGACAATCCATTTATGGTTATCTAGATTACAATGAGCATAGCTATATATAGCTACAAATGTATGATCTTTTCGATAAAGCCCCAGAATAGCGCACTGGTAACACAAACAATTTGGACCTTTTCGGTTCCGGGTTCGAACAAGGGTAAGTGGCGTTTCGTTAAATTGTGATTGTCATCTATGTGGTTCCCAGTTTCCCCAACCCACCCATCCCCATCCACATCATTTTACAACAATACACCGTTTCAAACGTTTATAACCTTTTGTATTAATAATAAACTCATACGTGTATATTATTAGAAGTAATCTTTTAGAGTTACATTTTCTGATTCAAGAACTAAATCAATCTCATTTGTTGTTTGTACAAAAGATGTGGTTTCCACCTCACCTCTGTTATCGTGGATTCCAGTCTAAGATTCTGTCTATGTGAGAACGCTTCTCAGCAGCTTCCCGTGGGTCAGATGCTTCATTCTAAGTTTTACAGAGTTCATCGTCACCAGATATACTAGCCTCCGTATATAATCATATCATGCATTGAAAATGTGGTTAAACCCATAACAGCAAATACTACAACAAACAGTAGAGTAATGTTGATCGGAAGCATTGAGCATGACGAAGTGCGCGCTTTATTTTCTTTAATTGGAAACAGTATATGACCAGTACAAAAATACTTCAAATAAGCACACGTGTAAGTGTTACTTTTCACAAAATGCCCCAGTTACTTGAATAGGTTTGGTGTAAACTACATACAGTAACTGTGGGATAATTTAAGACTGGTAATCTGTCGATATAATTAATGTTCTGTTTTGTACAGAAGATACACGTGAACAGTTTGTACCAGGAAGTTTTAAACAGACTATATAGCATTTTAATTTAGATCTTGGATTGTAGCTGGTGTCACCCTGATAGAAGAAAGTCAGTTGATGTATCACCGCTGCATAGCTTAGGACTTGGCTCACTCTTTAAGACAGATGTGTAAACTATTCCCTGGATTTATCGTGTCCGAAAAGTTTTACTGAAGAAACTCTACGACTTTCCGATATTATAAGTATACTCTCTCTCTCTCTCTCTCTCTCTCTCTCTCTCTCTCTCTCTCTCTCTCTCTCTCTCTCTCTCTCTCTCTCTCTCTCTCTCTCTCTCTCTCTCTCTCTCTCTCTCTCTCTCTCTCTCTCTCTCTCTCTCTCTCTCTCTCTCTCTCTCTCTCTCTCTCTCTCTCTCTCTCTCTCTCTCTCTCTCTCTCTCTCTCTCTCTCTCTCTCTCTCTCTATCTCTCTCTCTCTCTCTCTCTCTCTCTCTCTCTCTCTCTCTCTCTCTCTCTCTCTCTCTCTCTCTCTCTCTCTCTCTCTCTCTCTCTCTCTCTCTCTCTCTCTCTCTCTCTCTCTCTCTCTCTCTCTCTCTCTATATATATACACCCACACAACAATTTACAACCAACAAAGCTATGCGGTAGCTGTTTACACGCAACTAAACAGACGATAAAAAATATTAAATGCAAGAGTATAGATTATCACATTCGTTAATTAAAAGATAGGGTTCAGTTACTTGGTAAACAACCAAACAATTAAATCTCCAAATGTTCCTCGCTGTCCAGTTTGCGCCAATACTAAATAGAGCCTGAGAGGGGTGGGTGGGTGTCTTTTATAACTAATATTTAATACACAACTTTATAACATCCATTTTTGACTTCTGATCTGCACCGGATTGTGACAAAGTGACATAGTGGTGGACATGATGACTAAGTGGTGTACAGTCACAAACTATAGAAAGAGATCCGGCCATATCCTATTTGAAAACAATTAGACAAGTATGTACTCAAAGTCCATCATGCTATCAAAGATCAGTGTTTAAGATAGTCCTGTATGATACAAAATGTATTCAGCTTAATGTGTACGGTGTCCATATTCTGGTTGGTAACGGCATAGTAATGACAAGGTCTTTTATATTGATCTCGTAACTAGCTTGTCTCTTGCATTTAGACTTTAACTTGAGGAAAAGTGTGCTTATGCTTAAATGAGAGAGGGGATTTGTGTGTATTGTTGCGATAAAGTTGTTTTAAATGGTCTTGCAGAAAGGTTTGTCGAAAATATCCAAATCCGACCGAAATAATTCGAATAAGAACAAGTGTAAGTTTAAGTGAAACATGTTGATATCAGGAAGCAGTCATTATGGAAAATACAATTTCCATAAACATCTGACTGTGTCCCTTATAACGTTGAAAATATATCCTGATTATTAAGATTGAAATGTTCTACAAAACAAATAAAGAAATGTAAGTGTAAAGACGAAGAGAAGTGTAAATAAAAAGACCATCGCTGTGTTTATGTTGAGTGATAGTGCTGAGGTTATTATAATAAATTACGTTGCCCAGAGACAGGATTCGAAACTGCGGTCCACTAAACGTGCATGAACCACTATGACTGCCTATTTCCTTTACGTCGCTTCCACAACAGTGTTTGCCATTTTTATGTTTTTAATTTCCTCTAAGGACAAGAAATGAAATGAGTGGAGTCGTACAGTCAAAGCAAATATTGAGACAATCAATATACCTCCACACGAATTTGCGGATAGAAGGCAAACTTACGTTGGAATAAGAAATTACGGATAGACGGCAAATTTGCTTACATATTTGACAAGGGTTTACATAGGTGGAAGAGATCGCATGCCATTAAAAATATTTTTTTTTTTTTTACAGGTAATTGTGACGTCATTCGTTTCACATGAAACGTATACGATCGTTTTGAACAAATTTACTGGTGCGCAGAAGACCTAACAATTTATTCATCCCTCTTTTCTTTGGTTAAACAGTTATGACCTTTTAAAATCTGCAAACAAGTATTCGCTTGTGATATATATATATATATATATATATATATATATATATATATATATATATATATATATATATATATATATATATATATATATATATCTGTAATTACCTGTAGTGAAAATGTCATGTGTAGATGTTTTGACTCAATAACCTTAATATAGTCGAGATTAACTGCTATACCTCATTTATATAACAAAGCAATCTGAGTAAAAGTAATTTTGGATTGAGGATTACGGTCAGTGTACTGATACTTTACCTTTCTACTATATATATATATATATATATATATATATATATATATATATATATATATATATATAGAGAGAGAGAGAGAGAGAGAGAGAGAGAGAGAGAGAGAGAGAGAGAGAGATCAACGGCGTGTTTTTGAATTAAAATTTATGCATCTTTTATATAAGGATAATCTGCAAAATTCAACTGAAAATCGGGTTATGAGTCCGTCATTTTCGGTCGACCCACGAGAGGGAAGTATTCCATTCAGTTTGTTGCAGTGGCATATTAAGCAGGAGCAATCATGGCCATGAGGAGTGGTTGAGTGAGAACATGGTCTGACATTCATTAAATTTATGATAGTAAGTTAAACTTTGTGTATATATACAAAGTCGTATAAATGAGCTAAACATTGGTACTAAATTTAGATCAGTACGCGAAGTTTAGCTTGAAATATCAGCGTTGATTCTTAAATATGCTGCATGAAAGATAGAAGCAACCTCCTTGTACATTTATACAGTACATATAGGATTTGTATGTAAACTGTAAGCAACAAAGCAAGCTTATGTGATCTCGCCTATTCTTTAAAATATGAAATCCAGTGCAGACACGTGTCCGATCACATCGGTTTACATTTGAGACACGTGTATTTCTCTCAACTCTTGAGTTACAGTCGGCTGGAGGATCCTTACCTTTCAGCAATAATGAAATGACGGAGTAGTAGATGAAAAGGCTGATTCTGGCGCAAAAGTTATCCCCATCCTCAAAACAAATACAAATTACTTCTTTTAAGACCTTAAAACACCAAAGTTTTTTCACCTACACAAAAACTAAAGGCTGATTCTAGCGCAGATATAATTGTATAAGGTAATTACCTCTCTCAGTAGATGAAAAGGCTGATAATTGTATAAGGTAATTACCTCTCTCAGTAGATGAAAAGGCTGATAATTGTACCAGAACGGTGCAGGTCAGTTCACAAGTAAGTGATATTATATCTCATCACCAATGATTAATGTTTCAACTGATGATATTAAAAATATTTCATTATCGTGGTAATAGAGACTAAACTTTACTTTACCGCTCACATGACGACGGGACTCAAACAAATCTTTCATTTCTAGTTTGTTTAGAGGATATTTTTTGTCGATAAAATATACTTTTGACCGATCAAGATCAATTGTAAGTTTAGTATATTTTTGTTGACTAATCGGATCATGAAAGTTTTTTAATTCCACTAACATCTTTTGATACAATTGTTCGATATAATTGAAATACACACTGTTATCAGATCTGATGAGCGAAAGTTTTAACTTGTCATGTGTTCCATTAAAACATATACCTGATGTTTCATTATTAAATTCAACTGTCAATTGTTTACCGTCCATCATTAGATATTTAATGTTACTATTATAGCTATGTCATTGTCAAATTTTCAAACATTATTTTATAAGTTTAGATAAAATTTCAGTTGGAAAAGATAATGTCAAATATATCTCTATCATCATGACAATACCCAAGTGCAAATGTATCTACCCCATTTTCACAATAGCGTTTATCATCAAAATTACTCAATCCACGTTTGATAATGACATCTGTTTCAAGCTTATGATGATTTGTCCGTATAGCCATTGATCTTATAAAACTAACACCACCACGAGCGCCGAGCGCATACTTGTAGTCATCAAATTTCATAAACTTTTTAACAAAATCGCGAGGCAGACCTTTTGCTTTTTTTGTTATTTTATTATTGTCTAACAATACGGCATACATTTTGCTGCGTAATCCGATAAAGTATTTGATAGCGCTCGAGTTCATTTCATCTTTGAACTTACCAATAACCTTTTTATTTGTGTCGTCATGAAATTTACTGTTACGTGGGTAATCAGAAAGATCAAACAGATATCTATTATCATGCATGTCCTGATAGATGTCCTCGCATTCGATTTCATATACGAGCGAATCAGTATCAGTAAATAATAATCTACTAGCCGGCCATTGATTTTTAACAAAATTATAATGAAAATCATACATCAGCCACTTTGATAAATCTAACACTGCAGCTCCAACGTAGATCGGCTTGTTTAGTTTTAGATTTGTTTTTCTTCTTTGTATCGCAACAAGATTCTCATTAAATATTTTCATGCTCACAAAATCATCGTCTGACACAAGTTTGTTTCTGCGATTGACATCATTGACTAGTTCGATATTTACGCGTTTCCTAATATTTTCCATCGTCTTACCAAAAACGGAATTGTTCATCAGTTTGAAAAAGTTTTTCTCAAAATCAGTTTTAGCTACAGCTCTTCCTGAAGTGTTTGAATTAATGTAACCTCTCATCCACGGCGACTGATTAAATTTTAGTACACGATGAACTTTTCTCAGCACAAGACCAGCATCGACTGCTTGTTTTAAAACTTTGTAATGCAAAACATAATTACGTTTATTAAGCAAATTTGGTACTAGTTTTTTGACCATAGAATTTTGTCTTGGTAATGCTGACGCTTGTTGTTCTTCAGATAATAAACTATAATCTATGACCATCGATTCCGCACAGAAAGGATAATCGTTATGTAATCTGTGTAGTGAAATAGGATAATCGAGATCAACTTCAACGAAATAGGAAACATCGTTGGGTATCTTTTTTTCTGTCTCCGATAGAAATTGATCCGCCGTGATCCAATGAAATCCACCAAAAGGCATTGGTTCTGCCATCGAATACCCGTACAAGTTATTACAATCTAGATAAACTATATACTTCGAAGGAAGGTTAGGATTATACTCTTTCAAATATTTGTTGTTTGCTTCAGCATATTTCTTCGTTATCACACTAATACCGCCTCGGATACCTTTCTCAATAAAATTGAACATATCAACATCAGTCAGTAATTCCAACCTTACCTTACTAAACTTTAATAGAGCATCCCATGACAGTCCGGGGGCAGAATAATACCAGCAAGGATCTAGTCCATAATTATTATAACTCACTTCTCGAAAACTTTCAAAAACATCTGCTAGTAATAACACGTCAGTTTTCAAGTACAAATCATGATAATCACCAAACACCTTACAATCAAATCTATTCCAGATATCTTGTGCGTATTTGTAATCGTCATCGGTGATATTTTCATTTTTGAGTTGCGAGTAAAATTTATCTTTATCAGGTAAAGATGTTTCATCAAATTTACTCCAATCGTCGAGATACTCGTATGGAAATACTCCTTTTTTGGTCAGTAAATTAAATTTGTCTCCAAAACAGTCTTGTAGGTTATTAAATTTACTACCGGCGCAAACAGCGCTGTTTACTAGCTCATCTAACGATGCTGCCATAAACTGCAGGCTGTCAATGAAACGTAATTTGCCTAGCGTAACTGACATATACTTTTCAAAATTATTTGGAATGCACTTGATCGAGTTGTCGAGTTTTAAACGAGATTTTATATCAGGATCACCAAAAGCTTCTACTATAATATGGCTGTCATATCCTCGAAAGTTGTGAAGAATAACTGGAATAAAATCTGGAGCATGAAATTTTAAATTACAATGATCATGAGCTGCTCCACGATACTGTCCGGTCAAATGACAATGGTCATGTACTTTCTTGTTGTCGTCAAAAGCTTTTTCACAAATATGACAAATTTTCGCTTGCTCGTGATCGGATTTTTGTTGTGGTGTTAGTTTAATCATTGGAGTTACTCTTTTCAAACAATCAAATATGTTATCAACTTCGTTAATCAACTGCTTGAGAAGCCAGACAGCTGGATTTTTACCTCGATATAATTTGATTGGTTTAGATAATCTCGAATCAGCATAACAAACTATCTTGTAAGCTACTCCACACGGAACATGATTTTGAACTTTTCTTGTACTCGATTGGTTAGGATCATTTTCTACACCAAGTACAGGTTGAAGTAGGCATTCGAAATCGGCGTACACAACGAAAGGAATTTTTAATTTGTGATTATAATTGACAAAATACAATAAACTATCTTTTTTAGATGGCATCGTTATTCGTTGTACGTCACTACAGTACTGCAAATGCTTTTGTAATGTTTCATTGTCTGTACAACCGTGCAAGCAGCGATAACAAAAGAACTTTTTCTTGTTATTTTTATTGTACTGTTTACCAACTAGTCCATTGAAGTTTTTGATCCAAACGTAATAATTTTTATAAAACAGTAAGTTTATAGTCGATTGTGAAGCTTTTTCTGAAATATATCTGGGATAGACGTTTTCTTTTTCATCTAGTCCGAAAACGTTAATCGAAACATTATTTTGCTTTTCAAACTTTGGTATTTGATTTTCTGCCACTGGAAAGTTGATATCCTTAAAATTTAATTTTGATACGTGACTAATATACTTCTCAACACGACCAGCGTCTTTTTCTACTGGAAATAGCGCAGAAAGAACAGCCCATTGAAAACATTTGTCATCAACGTTTTTCATTATTTTTTATTTTTGGTGGCAGGTCGATATACCCAGCGCTATTAGAGCCGCTGCCGCGTAATGCGTCATATTTCATTGTGTGAAACAAAATTTCTTTGATTATTTCAAACTTCCAACCTGAACCAGATTCGGTAAATTCTTCTATTTTTTTCCAAATTTCTTGGTGTATTTCATTAGATAGTGACAAAAGATCAGTCCCAAGCAAAACGCGCCTTGATTTTGCATTAATATAAGGGACTGTAGTTTCCGTTTTAGTAGATTCTTCCGTTACAAGTAGTTTTGAAAATATAACACGATATTGCACTAACAATCTTAAACCCTTGTGTTTTTCAAGCTCACGTTTTACAGTCGTCTGTAGCAGATGAAAGAGATTTGTTTCAGAAAAATTTACTAAAACGTTTTGATTATCAAACTGATAACTATTATCAAAACCTGCAAAAGCAGTCGCTATTTTAACAGGTTCTCCAATAAGTCTCTTCTTGGCTATATCACGCAATTTCAACATCGCTATACTATAGTCTAATATCTAATTGATAATTTACCGCACACTGCGCATGCGCTAGAAAAACAATTAGAGATAAAAAATATCACCTATAATATAATGACAGTAAATCTGACAAGCGCACGTGAGCAAGAGGCATATCATGTTTATCCGAAGTACAACCTGTACGCTGGAAATGCACTTGGTTCGGTTAATAATATCATTACTGGAATATCTGTTGGTAAAGCAACGCCAGCGGGTTAAACGATTAGTGTAAAGGGAGATAATACTGAAAGAATTACGAAGTTTAGAAAAGATTTTATTTACACGTTATTTTGCGATGACATTCCAGAGGGGAAACGAGTATATCATTATAACGGTAAAGTCACTGATGATAATATTGAAAATTTATCCTTACAAGACGAGTTTCAGCCGCATCCGGTCTTTGATTTATACGAGGCTAACGATCGTGGTATTATAAGAAACAGAAAAACGAAAAAAGTTCTTAGTACTATTAGCAATATGGGATATATCAAGGTAACTGTTAGAGGAACATCGACAGATCGAGTTTGTTATACTGGTCATAGGTTTGTTTACGAGGTGTTCAACGGATCTATACCCAATGGTCTGGTTATTAATCATATCAATAATGTAAAAACAGACAATCGATTGGAAAATCTGGAGCTAGTGACCCAACAGGAAAATGTGAGAAAAGGACAAAATAGTAATGGTATTAATTTTAGATGCCCCATAAAACCTGTTATTTCGTTAAACCTTGAAACAGATGAGGAGATCAAATTCAAATCAATTACAGCTGCGGCGAAATATTATAATATAAATCCCAGAGCAGTAAAATTTGTAGCTGATGGAGCAACAAAATCAGCTTTTTCAAACAAATATGATGCTAGTATTATTTTTAGATATGATGATTAATAATATTTTGTAATTCGGTTTTAGTCAAACAATGATGAGCAAATGCTATAATATCATCGCAATCAAATTTTAGCGTCGTTACTGCACTTTCATTAATTTTATTTTTTTCTGCTTCTGTTAGTAATATTTTATGAGAATCACCTTGCATTACAAAAATCTCAACGGAATATGCACCATAACCTGACAGGCATTTTCTTACCGCTTCAGTCAGTTCGTGGTAGTTTATTATATTAACTTTTTGGTGATATTTGACCTTGTCAGTCATCTTATAACAACAAATTAGATAAAAAGTATATTATAATATGGATATGATGAAACGACTCGTTCAACTATACGAAGAAGATACTAGCGACAAAGTCGCCAGTGATATCAGCGATAAGGTCTCCACAATCTCTAATGATATGATAGACAAATCTGTTGGTTATAACGAAGATGATATTTTATATAACAACGAGTCTGATGATGGTGAAATAGTCACCGTCGTTAACAGATATAATTATAGCAGACCAACCACTGGAAAATATAATGTCAAGTATCACATTGCTAAAAAAATTATAAAATTTAATTTTACCGTTACCGAACAGCAGGTATTTTTGCAGTTAATCAGACCTTTTTTAAACATCAAAATTTCAGGTCGACAGAAAAATATCAAATTCGATTTCATCTTTGTCAAGATTTTTAATCTAATGACGATCTCTGACGATCGCAGACAATATCTAATATCATTATGTAAACCAGTAAAATGCAAATCTATCAAACGAAAGTATGAGGAAATTTATAATAGCATTATTTCGCAGTCGATAAAATCGACCGGGTTGGAATCCAGCTGTTAAATTTATCACTATACCCACGCCATTTGACTAAACTTTTATCTCCTTTTTTCCTAATCACTTTTTCGATAACGAAAACATCTTGTTCAGTTTTTTGTAGTTCTTGTTCGTAAAAACTACCTACTATAGGCTCACCTGCCAGGTCTTTTAACGCGTACGTTACAGGTATTGTTAAGAGTACTTTATCAACAACAAATACTTCTTCGCTCCAGTTTGGAGTAAATCCTTTTTCAAATATCTTTTTAGTCAAAGAGATTCTAACTTTATCACCGACCTTAAATTTATGTCTGCGGTACATGTTTTCGTTTGCTAATATTGGATTTTTGATAGCGTCATTGGGTGACATTTTAATGGTTCGATGTTTCGTGTTATTATATTCGCCTACGATTTGAGAAAGGTCATCGATGTACCTGTTGGTGTTTTTAGCTGTCATATGTTTGTGTAATTTTTCGTTTAGCGTGCGATTAAATCTCTCGACAACAACGCTTTTGCCTTCGTTCCCTGTAACGTATTTTTTAATATTATTTTGTTCTAGAAACTGCTCAAACTTTTTGTTAAAAAACTCGGCTCCATGATCAGTCCAGATTTTGTTTGGCTTTCTTTCGGTACTCGTTATTATTTGTTTCAGCGCATCAGTGATTGTCGTTCCTGTTTTATCTGAAACTGGCACACTAAAAGCGTATTTGCTGAAAACATCTATAACGTTAAACAAATATTTCTTTGGAGCGCCATCAGCGCCAACGTTAAACTGAGCCATATTAGATACATCTACCAAATCTATTGCCCAGATATCATCTACAGCGTTTGCAACAACTTTACGTCTCGGAAACTTTTTTTTTTAGGTCTGTGTAGTTCGACTGCAAGATCATCGTATAATTCTTTTCCCCGATCGCGAGGCGATTGACGAGACTCTCCGAGTCCGAGTTTATATTTTGCTCCTATCATTCCTTGAACAAATCTTCTATCAAAACGTTCTCGTAGATTTGTTGGCTCCATATCATGTAATTCGTCTAACATTACTTTATCACAATCTGCTTTCGAGTTTTCATGATCACGATAACAGATATCGTGACGCATTGCTATTGCATCCACTTGATTATAAGGCTCTTGGCCTGGCAATGGATTGTCGTTTTCATCTAGTTGTTGGTCTAGCGGATTGTATGGACCTGTAAACCGATGACCTGGCAAAGTCCAACCGCCTTTTGGTTTTGGTAATTTACCAATTAGTTTATGTATATCTATACCTAACCCTATTATTTCTCTGTTGTTACAACGTTGACAGTACGTAATGATTTTATCTTGTTCTATGCAAAGATCTTTGTCACAATCACAATTGCATTTCATTTTATTTTATTTTGTTTCATAAGATTAATCGTCGATCAAGATAACTCTATCAACGCTAGATCCTACTTGTTTTTTCAAAAACATACTTTTCTTTCTACCACAGATTGCACAAATACTTTTTAACATCGTTCTATTATTTTTCGTTTTTTCCGTCATCTCATCCTTGTTATCTGTTTTAGTTTTGCATTTGAGACAGTATGTTGACATTATTATATCAAGGAGTTTAGATAAAATTGATTGCAATCTTATCATTCGCATGAGAAGGAAGCTCATCAAATTGTAAAATAAACTTTAAAAAGTTTTTACTTCCAGAGCTTTTACTCCCAGAGTTTTTACTCTGGTGCATTTGTCTGACAAACATGATACAATAATAACCACAAGCTGATGTTCCAATCGGCTGTAGTTGATTAGACGAATAATTTATTTTATCAAATTTTTTAAAAATATATTTTTTTATGAGATCGCTTGGAGGAAGTCCGAACGAATCAAAATAATTGTTATCGTGGACAGCAACCCAGTGGGTGCCAGAGCCATCATTGAAGTTTTCAATATTTACAACACAAGAACCGCCTGTTGGTACGTCATCGAGTTCATCCTTGGAAAATACTCCTCGAAATCCAACAACGTCCTTCAATTTTTCAATGATGTCAAAATTGCTCAATAACGTCTGGTCCCTGGTAGAGTTAATCCGCGTCCGATTCCTAGTAAGTTTGGCAGCAGACTTCCCGCTAGTCCCGCTAAAAGTGGAGCGAAAGGAATAATTCCTCCTTGTTTTGTTTGTTTGCGTTTTGTTGTTTTCTTTTTTTTCGATGATTTTGTTTTTTTTCGGCGACTTTTTCGTTGGCATTTTATTTTATACTGTTACATAAAATTAACGATAGATTTGTTTGATACCACGACCTTCGACTGCTTTCTTCGTTGCGCCAGAGACTGCTCCTGACGCAGCCGCAAGTCCAAGTGTACCAAGTACTGGTAAAACTTTGCTAGCTATTATTGATAACGCTGGTCCAAAAAATCCACCTTCTTTTGACATTGCAGTTACCTGAGAAACAGATAATTTCAGCACAAAAGGTTTGTTGCGATCGAGTTTATTGATTTGTTGTTGCGTTAGCATGACTTTTACTGCAATTTTATTTGAAGTCTCAGCGACGCCTGTCAACGGAGAGATCATCAAAGAAACAGAGCTGCGTTTAGCAACAGCTGCTGATAATTTTTCAACTTGACCAGATGTTAGGTATATTTCTCGAGTTGTGTATTTGGTTTTCATAATGTTATATCCAAGTTGTTAGATTAAACTTGTAATGTCATTCTTCCTTTGATTGAATCAATGGTCAGAAAGCGATCACTAACCAATAGCGCGTATACGTTATACTGTTCACCTGGCACATCGCCCAGTGTCCACGTGACCTCAATATCTGCAGTCGATCCCACAACACGCTCCAAATGTTTTGATACGTCAAAATAAAAGATGGGATAGAGAGATCGAAACTCTTCTATTGATATTTGAGATCAACTGTCCGCGTTCTGATATTTTTGCATTGCTTCCATAAGATACATGTACGGCCGAGAGATGTTTCTGGTGGCGTCTACGGCAAAATTACATTCGATTGCACGTTCGGGATACTGTTTGGAATTTACTCTCACAAATATTCGTCTAACGTCTGGGTTATCGAATATGGAGTTGTTCATTTCCTGATTGTTACGACGTGCTTGTCGTTGAAATACGACGAACAAGTGTCGCGGTAGTTGTTCGCTGGGCGTGGTCGTTACACGCCACGTGTAATCAGTCGCGTTGGGAATGGCTGTTTGATAAATCCTGTTCTGTTGGAAGTGTATCTTTTTTGTAAATGTGGCTAGTAAAGATTCGAGCTCCATCATTTTAGCTAATGAAGGGACAACCCGAGGCATCCACAGTGCTAATCTTGTAATAGAAAACTGTCCCTCAGCTACTCCACCGGCGTGTATTATACAATCGTTTTGATCAGCTCGATCTAATATAAGCGTATGTTTTATTCCTCGAAACACTTTGTTATAATCACGGCAAAATCCAAAGATTGTACTTAACGGAAGCATCATCGTTATTTGGCGAGATTCTGCGGCAAACGCTTTTCGTTTAGCAAATCCCTCGTTATATCGTTGTTGTCTTATTTGTGTAACGGCTAACCTGATCGAATTACCTATCGTAGCGACATCATTAGCAGCAGGATTGGCGATAAGATTATTATTATCAGCAGCAGGATTACCATCACCAGTACGAAACTCACTCGAAACAGTTGTCCCTAGTCCAGTATCTTTGAACCACATCATATTTGTGGCTATTGATCTGGAATAGTCATCGCTAAACGAAACGATGTTTAGTATTGTACTCGCTATGGGTAAGTGCATCGAAATATCTTCTACGGTTTGATTGGCCAGTTGGTATCGTGCACTCTTAAACAAGCTCCAACCATTATTGACGAGAGCGATTTCTACATTAGCTGCAATATCAGCACCTGCTGCATCTAATATTCGGCCACGCACTTCTAACATTGCCTTATGGGGTAGTAGAAACACGTCCTCGTCTCTTGTGTTAAAAGTTCTAACTCCGGTTTTATTCGGTTCGTTCGAGTTCTCATCGAGATACTCGACATACTCTAATTCTGTTACAGCATCGTCAGTATCAATTTCTTCTGCAAAGTCGAGATAGTTTTTAGCTGACATTTATTTTATAATCGTTACACAAAATTAAAAAGCAGCAGGGGTCATCGGCGCTGTTTTCTTTACAAGTTTACGTACTATTTCTTCACCACTCGGCGACAATAATTTTTTTGTTGTAGCTATCATAGCTCGTTTTGTTTCTTCTGTTGGCGCAATATCTGATATTACTCGTTTTATTTCAGACACCGTAGGTGTTGTTGAAGGTCCTTTAATCTTATCAGCAATCTTTTGCCCTACTGCAGTGCCTGCTGAAGATGCCGCCCCTGTAGCGAAAGCTTTACCGGCGTCAAGTGCAATGGGCGCTACTTTACGCGCGATTCCTGGAATATTCTCTGCAATTGTTGTAAATATATTTCCAAAAAATCCACCTACGATTTTTCTTCGATAAACTTTTCTTCGTCTCATTTTATAAAATTATGTACACAAAATCACATTCCTAGGCAGTGCGTAGGTGTAAGTAATACGTGACTATCTCATTGTTCACGTCTATTTGTCGTCCAGATTGGTCTGTGAGTTGCATTGTAATGCTTGTAATTTGATTCTCAGGTGTTATTGGATAGTAGATAATCTGTCGCGGATTCATTTGCATGAGAGAACCTGGAGGGACTTCTGGTGAGAAACTGTAGATCGTTTGCCCGCGGTTGCCTTTTGACGTATAAGATCCAGATGCGATAGAGCAATTGATGAGTATTGTATTTACTTCTGTGATATCTACTGGTAGTTCTCCATCAAATGTCAAAGATTTATCTTCACCGGTGGTATAGTATAAAACTCTAGTAAAACCTAACATCTTTCCAAAACTTCTTTCTTCAAAGATGACTTTCATATTTCTTTTCACTGTTATCCTAGCTCGTAAGGTGTTATAATTCGCCGCTAATTCGAAATTATCAGCATTCCCACCAGCTTTTGTTAGAAGCTCTTTTATTGTTCTGTTTAGATCAGTAATGTTATAAGCTCCTTGTGGAATCTGTAGTTTGTATTGTATATCAATAAACTCTTTTTGTGATGTTGGAGATTGTTTAACATTAACGATTAAAATTTCATCATTAATCCCAGTTTTAATATTCGGCATGGCGTTCCAACAAGTACAAGAAATTAATACAATCTCATACTGTTTTGCAGGATCTATTTCTATTGGTGGGTTGTAATTTACTGTAAAATTCGCGCTGTTTCCTGTTATTTGTGACGAATCAAGCAATAATGTTGTTTGCATTATACTAATATTTTAGATAAGATCGCGGTGTAAAATTTCGTACTCGGATGATGTTAGTAATCCACTCGATCTTAGATGATCAAGTATATCAATAATTTCGTTATCAATCTCTACACTTTCATTACCAGCTTCTTTAGAGGATATCAACAGCATTAGCCGATCGACTATGTCTGCGTTTGATGTAAAAACTTTAACTCCACCTCCAGTTCTTTCTTCCGGTAATCTTTTATCTCGCTTGTTTTCATATTGTTTGAGTAGTCTTTTAAAATCCCAACTTTTCTTATAACCTCCTGGTTTATTTCGATATTTTTTTAATGTTTTTAGTAAAATTTCAGCAATAATTCCTTCTCTAATATAATTGAGTAATGTTGGAATATCCCTTTCATTTTTTTCATCTTTAATTTCATCATCAGTATTTTCACCAACTTCTACAATTCTTTCTAATTTTTCTATCAAATTATCATAGTTTTCTTTTGACCAATCTCGAATACTATTAATATTAGTGATATCATTTTTTTCCATAAACTCTTCATACTCATTATATTCTATTTTAACCCTAGCTTGTCTTCTGTAAATTTTTATAGATTCTCCAAAAGGTACCATTTTTATCACACTTTCTTGTAATATTTTTTGTTTCTCAGTTAATTCCTCAGTTTGTTCTGACAATTTTTCCATCATACTTCTTATCTCATCTGGATTAACCGTCAATCTTGTTATTGCGTGTTGAAGTTCAAGAGGATTGTTCATTAGCCTGTCAAACTCAGCTTGTCGTGCAGCAGGATCAGCAATGTTTCTTACAAGTTCGTTTACAATTTTTACAGTTTCTTCTTTTGATCTTTCTCCAAGTAAACCAAACAAACCCTTTTCTTTCATTTTTGCTAGTTCTTCTGGAGATAATGTTTGTATTTCTGGCTGCTTGCCAAGCATCGCCTCAGTAACAGGTTTGAAAAATTTGGTTCTTTCTTCTTCTGCTTGAACTTGTCCACGTCGAGCTTCTTCCACCTTTTTCTTAAAAGCCGCACGAGTTTCGAGAAAATTTTTTAGTAATTCGATTTTCTGTTGATGTTTGTCCATTATTTTTATACGCTTTACAAAATTATATCATAGAAACGTCTCAAGGCAACAACGAAACATCTTGGTTGGATCACGCGCTAGCTTGTCAAATAAAAAGAAACTATATCGATCTTTAGTTGCTCGATGATATAATTCGATAAATTTATCTTTTGTAACATCACCACATTGTTCGTTTGCAATATTTCTCACATCCACATTATCTAGTCCGGGAAATAATATGAAACAACCCGTATTTCGCCTAATAAACCTATCAACATTATAAAAACCTTGGGCAAGATAAACAGAATTGCATCTTTTATTACGTGATAGTGAAAAATATGATCTAATCTTGTTCATTTCCTCATTGTTTAGCGGAATATCATCAAAGACGATTATCTTCTGCTCTGACGAATCGAGTTCATTCACTGGAACGAGTTCTTCTGGTTGTTTTATCAAAAATATATCATCACCAATGCCAAGTTCATCACGAAGTTTATCATTATACTCACTTAGTAACTCGTATTTGTCTTGTTGGGGGTTGATGGTGTAAATATACACCTTATCATAGTTAAAGTTATTATTGAGTAAAAGATTTAATAACAAATTTGTTTTACCAGATCCAGTTCGCCCAACAATAAGATAATGACAGTCTGGAAGTTCATTGCTATGTTTATGCTTCACCAATCGCTCGGTGTCAAAGTTTATTATCTTCGCCATCGTATAATTTTATGTTATATTAATCCAACAATTTTGTGTAGAACGGTATGTATAATGAGCTACTATACAAAATTTGGAACATTAGCAGTAGATTTATTAACAGAAGGTTACCAGGGTGACTTATCCAAGTATGCGACTCTTGATAAGCTCAAAAATGAAATCAACAATTTGTTAAACGTTGCAAGTGTAGATCCAAATGAAGTTGTAGTTTTCCAGGACAAACAAGGACGATTAAAGACGAGTAATGTACAACTATCAGATGTACTAGTACGAAATCCTACTGCAGTTGCTAATAATATTGTTACTTTTAATAATCAAGGTAAGATAGAAGATTCGGGTAGGTCAGTTAACGATTATGTTAGAAAAGCAGGTGATTTATTTACGGGAAACATTGTTATGAACCAGAACAAGATCACATACCTTGGAAACCCAACTGAGGATAATGACGCTGCTACTAAGAAATATGTTGATGATCAGGAATCAAAGTACGTGTCGGTGCGTGGCGGTATAATGCATGCATTTCTCAACATGAACAATAATGGCATCAATAATCTTAGAACACCAGAATCTGATTTTGATGCTGTAACAAAGAAATATGTTGATGATATCAACAATGAAATCGCCAAGTTCAAAACTGATTTTACTAATCACATCACCACGTTTTTAAATTTTCGCAGAAACATAAACAAAACCAATAACGAATTTTTTGGAAGTCCGCCATCTGTTGATATTACACTCGATAATATTAACACAAAACTCAACGATATTATTAGTGGAATTCCTAGTATTGTTGAGAAAACAAGTATGATTAAAATTCCTCACAAGCAGATTAAAAATATTGTTTATACTGTTGCTTCTGGAATGTCTACTTGGTCACCGCAAAATAACACTCTCAAGCATACTGCAGAGGTCACTGGTGTGTATAGATTGTCCGTGTTGAGCAGTGCAAAGTTTAATATATTTACTTTATTTCCATGGCATCACTCGACTGATAATTTCTCTGGAACCGTGTCTATTGTGTTGAACAAAGATGTTGAAGAAACTTTTATGCTAATAGCAGATGACAAAAAATTAACTGCTGCGTCATATTGGTATTGTCTGGAATTTGTGGCTGAAACACCTCAACTAGTTACTTAATCAAGCCTGAGATTATGTGAACAAATATTATAATGAAAAAAAGTATAGTTGATTTCAATCATATTTCAAAAGATATTCCAGGACAGGATGTTGACGCACTAATACAATACTACAAATATTATCACAAAAAACTTTGGTGCGTAAAAAAATGCTATAAATATTATAACAAGATCCTTCGAGTAATATCATATCTACCCTTGTTAATGACTAGTTCTGGCATAATTTCAAGTGGTATATCATTAAACCCGTTTTTGTTAATCATATCCGGTGTTGGTGTTTCTCTTACAGCAGCTTGTAAAAAAGTTGAACTTAAAATTTTGATAAAAAAGCACGGCTGCTTAACATCAATTATAACTTACAAAAAACTACTTGATCAAATAAGATCTTACCTACGAGGAGTAAAATATAGTATGGACGATTTAATACGTGAATTTCGTATTATTGACAACATGTTAACAGATATTCTACCCATGAGGATCAGCAAATATGAGAAAGATTATCAAAAGAAGTATGATATAACATAAAATCAATTAGATATATAAAAATTTTTTATATTATATAATGACCAAATTTTCAAGTGATCTCCATGAAATCCTCCGAGAAGTTCAGATGAAACATGCTGAAAATCTTATGCAATTATATACTTCTCCAGGGTATATACCAGTAGATGATATTGACGTAATAGATCTCCCTGATAAATTTATCAAAAGAGAAAGAGATCTGCTCAACCACTACATCAACGCCAATAAATCACTCATCAAAAGTGAACCAGATGGAGAATATTATCCTTACTTGTACAGCATAACGAGAAAAGCAGCATTAAACAATAATTTTCGCAAAACTCACAAAAAATTTATCAAAAGTGAACCAGATGGTGAATATTACCCGTACGCGTATAACGAACTGATCAACAAAACATTGAAAATCACTGATGATTGAGAATTTGAAACCACTAGTGGTTTTACGAGTGATCTTTAGGTTTCAGTAACGCCTCAGTAAGTATTTGTTCAACAGATTTCTTCT